>CM062817.1:838873024-839410745 GCA_031772625.1 Pinus tabuliformis | reverse complement strand
TTATTTGTTTAAGTTTTGGAAGTTTTCTGGTTTCTAATTTAATTTTCTTAAAATAAGAGTCTAAGTTGTAAATTCTCTATAATCTTAAAAGTTTTTTCAACATATTTTATAATCTAACTCACCTAAAATCTAATAAAATTTATTGAAATCACAAATTTCAATTATAAACTCTCCTTAATCTTAATGCGCTACTAGATTTTTAAAACCCAAAATTAAACCAAAAACGGCCACACATAACCTAATCCAAAAGTAAACTCACTCACAACACCAATGTGATAGCAAGAACAAGACAGGTTAAAGCATTTCTCAGCATCTTTTCATGGCAAATAATTTCCTGCCCTAATTTCATTGGATTAAGAAATCATAAAAATAACTCATCAACCAGCCGAATTACGCCATGTATGAAAGACATTTTAAACTCAATGCCACAAAACATAGAAACAATGATTTATTTATTTTTCTTACCGGGCTGTGCTTCCGCGCGGTTCAGTTCACATCTGGGATGGATGGAACAAACTCTTCTGTAGCAATGTAATGTAACAATTAACTTCCATTTTCAACCAGATTTGAATTTAAATTTAATAAATTTAAGTCAGATGTTTTATTATTTTTTTATTTTTAAAACAAAACGTTTTTTTCCTTACCAAGCTGTGTCTACTCTTGACTCTGTAATGCTATGGATGAAAGAAACTTCATTAAATATAATGTAATGATATAATTATAGTATTGAAATTTGATTTTGAAATGAAACAAATTTAAATTAGTTTTTATTTTTTTGGGTAAGTTTAGCAGGCATGTCATCTGAAATTTCATTAAATAATGTAATGGTATATTTATACTATAGAAATTTGATATTTGATTACTTAGAATTGAATCAGTGATTTCGAATTTAGTGACTTTATAAGAAGGCATCTAGTTGATCTATTATAAAGAAACACACACTCTTAATTATTATGTCTATTCAATTTCTTATAAAAAAAACCATGCTCTTAACCATTAAAACCACTCAAGCTATAAAAATTAAAACATTATTTAAAGTAACTTTTATAATATTTTATTAACTAAAATATTTATATAATTAATTATTTTAATTAATAATACAATTTTAGTGAGTATTATATATAAATACATTATTAACTATATAAATATTGTTTTAATATATTATTGGTTATTTAAATACTCAATTAATAATATATTTATATTATAAAAATTACTTAAAATAATAATCCAACAAAATCAATTTTAAAATTACCCAACACTTATTTAAAATAAAAATTAAATATAAATATAGTACATATTTCAATTATCGCTTTTAATTCATCAAATATGATTGTAAAATTACCCAAAATTTATTCAAATTAAAATCCAAATATTCGTATAATACATACATGTGTCTCATTCCAATACCAACCACATGCAAGCGTTCCTGTTATAATGAAAATGTTAAAGGTTAAATTTGGTAAATGACTTGGATTTTTATATTATTTCAAAATTAATTTTTGTTTTTAAAAGTGGTTCATTTAAATGTTATAAACTTATTTTAATTTAGTTAAAATTTTATTAAAAATGGTATATTGATAATATAAAATTATTAAAATCTGAATAATTTTTAATATATTACAATTTGTTTTGTATCAGCTAGTAAGATTTATTATGTTTTGCACTTTAAATAAAGTATTATTTCTAAAAAAAAATTAAGCGAAGGGGTGAATCATATTTCACTTCAACCACTTAATTTTAAAATTTGCACAGCATTAAATATCATTAGCATTACATCAAAACATAAATCAGTATTACACAACATGAATAGTAAACAATAAATTTTTAGGTGGAAACCATAACAAATATTAATATAATTTATGAGTATAATATTTTATCAAAATATAAATTAGTATTACACAACATGAGTAGTAAACAAGAAATTTTTAAGTGGAAACCATTACATATTTAGTATAATTTATGAGTATAATATTTTATCACCTCCAACTAAAGGGAAGCTCTAATTGCCTAGTACTCTATTAGAAAACCATTTTATTTATTCAACACCTTAATTTTATCAGTTTTGACTGGAAGGATGCTCCAACACCTTTTATCAACTCCAACACCATGCTCCAAATTGCCATAGCACATCTGTTGAGAGCTAAACTTGCATGTTTTCACTTGCCTTTTTATCCTATTTTCCTTCACATTTTCACTACTAACTAAGTTATTTCATATATTAAATCGCATAGGTATACCTCTAATCATGTCTTTATGAATTAATTAATCATTGAAGCATAGTCTAGGGGATTATTACCAAAAAGGCTTGCTAAACTTTATCTTATGTGCAGATTTCGAAGTCAAATGGCTAAGTTTAATCATCGATTTTGCAGCACTATTGTTAAACAGCGGCTGTAATGGCAGAACTGATCCATACTTACTCTTTCTATATGTTGTATTATGTTTTGGTTTATCACAACCATTATGTAATCGCAGGCAACAGTTACCTTAATCTCAGGCACTGTTTTATATAAGAAAGGATAGAGAGTTTGAAACAAGAGAGTTGGCATACGAGAGAGTTGAGCTTTGTAACAATGAGTTTTATATTAATGAAATTTCCAACTTTCTAATCTTTCTTTGAGTTCGTGAGTTCATCACAACCCTGATCATGGAGTTGGGCCCACTCTCTTGATCAGGTGTTGCTGAGATAGTGTGTGCTTAGTTTTCTTTTTCATGTATGTATTTCTTTTTCTCACTGTGATGGTTTGATGTAAATGTTGTGAATCGAATTGTTGTTATAGTTAATTGTTGTTGTCATTTCTAATTTCTATTACAGTTAATTATTTCTATCATTTCCAATTGTTGTTACAATTGTTTATTGTTTGTCAATGAATCCTTGACCAATTCTAGGTTGTACAATTGTTCTTGCATATACATTGCATGTTAGCCTTGCAATAACCAGTAGATCTCGGATTGATAATTAATGTGGGAAAGGGTTGAATAGTATCATTCACACTTGGACACCAACATTTTGGCATCGTTGCCAAGGAGGCTATCAAAGGTGCAAAAGCATAGCCGACATTGGTTGTTGGATCAATCTCGTTTCTTGGGGAGAGAAGTTTTCTTACTCTGCTCCAAGTTTCGAGCTCTATTATTTTTGGTTTTTTTGTCTTCTTTTTTTTTTTATTGATTGCATGGGGGTTGTTCTCTTGCCCTAGGGAAGGACTTTTTCTTACCTTACTCTAGGCCATGAGCTTAACATTTCTTTGCTTATTCTTTTTTTTCTTTTTTCTTATTCTTTTTTTTTCTTTGCTCTTAAAACCTTTCTCTCGTCCTGGGGAAGGAAGTTTTCTTAGCCTGCTTTAGGTCTTGAGTCTAGAATTTTCTTGATTGGTTTTTTTTCTCTTAAGAATCACTCTCTCGCCCTTGGAAGGAATTTTTCTTACCTTGCTCTAGGCCCCGAGCTTACGGTTTTCTTTACTTTTTCTTTTGTTTTCTTTTTCCAAACCATCCTCTCGCCCTAGGGAGGGAAGCTCTCTTACCCTACTCCAAGCCGTGAGTTGTGAGGACTTTTAATGTTTTAATTGCATGAATAGAGATTCGAATAAAAGGGGAAGAGGAGGACCCCCAAGGAAAGGAAGGAAGGATTTAGGTAGGAACATTTACATCTAGGAAATCTTCGCAAAAACTGAATCTGGAGCATCTTCATGAGTCATTACTAGGGTGAGGACTCACATGTACTCTGAGGGGTAAACCATTGAACAACCAATACTACCCTCAGGAGTGAGGAAAACCCTTTCAATGGAAGAAGGAGAGGAAGTAGAGAGCAAGGCATCAAAGAAAATAGAAGTGCTCCTTTCAGCAGTAGAAGAAGAGGAAGTAGCAAGCAGAGGGTCAGAAAAAGAAATCAATCCAAGTGCACCTGCAGAAGGAAACTTGGGAGGATTTGCTTCACCACATGATCAGGGAACCTGTTGAGATTCTGAGTGATTATTGGAGGGTATTCATGGCACATCCAACCTCCTTGATTGAATTCCCAACTAGGGACTTTAGAGGTGATGTGTTGATGAAGCCCATTCCACTAACCACTTTTCCTAACTTCCATGGGCTTTCCTCAAAATATCCACACACATTTCTATTCGAATTCAATATTTTATGTAGGGGATACAACTACGTAGCTGATGCTCAAAAATTGAAAATATTCCCTGTTACTCTAAAAGGGATAGCTCTGTGATGGTTTATGGGTCTAGGTGGAAAATCTATCTCCTCATGGGACGAGATGAAGAAAGCTTTTTTGGAGAAGTACCAAGATTATTCTAAATCTCGGGATATAAAGGAAGAAATTTTTAAATTTATGCAGAAGGAGGATGAGAATATGGAGGATTATGTGGAATGTTTCAAATATACCCTACAGAGATTCAGCCATAGCGACCTAGATAAGGATATCTTGAAAAAAAAATTTCTTTGGGCCCTAAGGGAGGACTCTCTGGAGCTTTTGAATATAGTAGGAAAGGGTGATATATCTAAGGAGGATTTTGAATCTATCTATGAGTTATGCATTCAGTGTTCACGAGGGGCTGCAAGGAATAAGCAAGGAATTCGAACCTCCAAAACATCCAGCGGAGGAATTACAAAGGCAGAGATTGGGAATTTGTTGGATAACTTGAAGACCAACATCCTGAGTACACTTTCCTCTCAGATGGACACGTTACAAGAAAAACAAAAGAAAATGGAGTTAGAAAGGACCATGGCCATCTTCTGCCCTCAATGCAGGAAGAAACATCCATTAAAGGAATGTCCATTAAATACTGTGGAGACTTGTGCAATATGTGAACAAGCTCACTCCACCAACTCATGTCCATCTCTTCCTAGGCTGAAGGCAATGTTCCAGGGAACAAATGAAGGTTATTCAGTACCTTTTTCACCATCATGGCCTCAATTTTATCAATATCCGCCTTGGCAGTCTTGGTTCCCTCAGTCTAGTTCAAACTAATGTTGCACTAATCGTTATCAGGATAATCTCGGTGAGAGGAAAAAATAAGAAAAAAAAAAAAAAAAATCATAATAATCAAGAAAAAGTCGGTAATAATCAGGAAAAAATCTTTTGGTACAAAAATATTCATTTTTTCAATTTTTTTAATATCTAAACCATCTACAACATAAAATAAATACATTGACACATAAATATGATAAAATAGCTAATATATAAGATGTTTAATATCATTTCTAGTGCTAAAATCACACATAACAGTGAATCATGTCCTGAATAGTAAGTCCTCACTCCTGAGTCCCAACTCAACCTCAAAATATTAACAAAAAATATAATAATGTATCTCATATCATGAATCATAATGTCTTATACAATGAAATGAACCAAATAACTAAAGTCTAATACTACTGATTTCCTTTGACCCTCTAGATGTAGATGTCGGTGGAGTTGGCAGGCCGCAGTAGACTATGGAGTTTGTTGTGCTCTAGAAGCTTAAGAACTAGGAGGTAGACCACGTCCTCTACTTGTGACAGGGGTAGCTTGGGTCACCTCCTCCTCCTCAAAAAAAAAAATATATATTATTTACTTTTTTCCCCACGATTTTTTCCCAAAAATCGCAATTTTTTCGAAAAAATCAGGCAAAATTTTTTTTATTCAATTACTAGGCGCAATTTTATCATTTAGTTGAAATAATCGCAATTAAACGATATAATAACGATTATTTCCCGATTAGTGCAACACTGGTTCAAACCCTTCATGGTCTTAGAATTGGCAAGGGCCTTCTCCTCCTCCTACTCAATTCCCTCAACCTATGCAACAACAGTAATTACAGTTGCCTTCCAAGATCCCCTCCAATACCCCTCCTCATCCTCAGCTTCCTATCCAACCTAATCCAAATCCTAATAATAAGGGTGTTCAGCAGACTGACACTCTCAACCTTCCTTCATATAGAATTTCTACCGCGGAATGTAATGAGATAAATCTGTGATCTAATGAGGTAGTGAATGCTCAGACTTCACCGATTATTGTTGAAATTGGTGATGAAGATTGAGAATCAAAGTCTCAAGTAGTTGGGAATGAGTCAAATCAGAATTCTGTCAAACACCCCCCTCCTCATTCGAGTGCTACTCAGTGTTAGGTCCCACCTTACCAACCATCAATAGTATAGAGAAGTAAAGGTCACATTGAATACTATTGCTCAATTTTTTTATTTTTATTTTTTATTTTTGTTTTACTCATAATATGACTAACTTACTTATCATGTAATCATGTTCCTTCAGCTATTTCAATGTAAGAATATAACATAAGAAGTCGGGGATAACTTTCTCTTAATATCACAAAATATATTGACCCAACAAAATTTCCAAATTCATCAATTAAAATTCCCAATCCCAATTATTAAGTTAATGCTTCAATTGTGAGAATTGTATAATGAATGTTGCAGCAAGAGAAACTAATGTTACCAATTAAGAAGCATATTATTCTTCAAAATGTGTCAAGTAAAACAATGGACCTGCATAAATTGGGCACAAGTAGTTGTTTTCTATAGTCATTGAAGCACAAGAATGCACCCATGAATACATGCAGCTCATACAAAATTTATTATGCTCATTTGCACAAATTCCTACAAAATTAGTCATTGTAAAATTGTTTCCAACAACAACCATTTTTTTAAATAAAAGCTTTAGATAATAAAAGTAACAATTGCCTTATTCTCTATTCACACTTCAATAGCTTATTAAATTCATTTTCACATTCATACAAAAACTTGCAGACATAGGAAGCTACATCCATTAAATAATCTATTCATAAATTTTCTAGTGCATAAAAGCTACAATAAGTAGGACATTTACTCTAACAATTTGTATGCACAAAAACTACATCCATTGAAGTTTTGACAAACACTTTGCAAGCATGCAATCTAAAAACTACAACCATTGAGGACTTTTGACAAACACTTTGCAAGCATGCAATCTACAGCCATTGAGGCCTTTTAACAAACACTTTGCAAACATGCAATCTACAGCCATTAAGGCATTTTTTCAAACACTTGCAAGCCACAATCTCTTAAGGAAATTTGACATGAATATAAGATTCTCCCTCAACCTATTTAGATCATAAAATTTATATATTAATTCTTCAAATGACAAAATATTAAAACAGTGACTAAATCATCTTATTATTTCACCCAAAACTTGACAACAGACGCACAGAGTTAGCAGCAGCAATCTGCAAAATTGCCTAGATTTACAATATGGGTTTTGAAACATGTTGGTTTGGAATCAAATTATGGTTACAGGTCCAAATGGCATGGATGCCCCCTGACATTGACTTGAATTGGCACGAAATCATGCATAAATTCATTTTTAAAAACTAACAAATATGTTGACTCTCGGAATTTCATTTACATTTTTTGTCAAACAAATGTCATGCAAGACTGAATCTACAGCTATGCAAAACAAACAACAATCTATAATTAAATTATAATTACTTATGTATTATCTAAATTCCTTTCAAAATCATTTCATCCACTATAAGTGAATTGAAGAGCTTTGAGATTCATCAAACATTATTTTCATTCAATCATTCCTACAAACCCATGGCAAGCATCTTGAACTATTGCAATACATAATGATTTAAACTTACCTCAATGATTCTCTTTAAAACTCTTGTCTTCCATCTTGGTTTTTTTAACATTTTTATTTCAATGACTCATCTAGTGAATCCTCCTAGTATATTTTACATATGCATCTATTTCCTTCAGCGATATTTGTCTTTCCTTTCTCAAATGTTGAAGAGATATTCAACTCCAATCACTGAGAATATGATCCATATTTTATCCCTTAACCAACTCATTTGAACCATCCGGTTTTCCACCCAACCATATCCAGGGAGAACTTCTCCCCCTGGAACCCCCGAGCTATAAGAGCTCACAAATAGTACCAAAATATAGCAGTAGAGAGATATCCAATGCAAGTTGAGGAAGATAAGTTTCACTTCCTTCCAACATCACTCATGGTCAGCTCCACTAGGTAGATATACTTAGTAATTTAGTTTAGGAATTTCAAAATAATTTCGAAAATAATTGGCTACTCTCCAAGTCTCTCACTCTCATAATATTTTTCAAATCTCTCCCACTCTTGGTATCACAATGCACCTCCCTTCCCCTAAGTGAGAATACATGAGACACATATATAGGAGCAACAAATTCTTTTCATAAAGGAGGAGTAAGATGCATGCATTGTATTCCATTTAGAGTGTAACTCATGCCATAAAGGAGAGGTATGCATGCCTTAGTTAAGGATAGTGTAACTTATGGATTAAAGAGAGCGTAAAAGGAATATTTTATGACATGTCTTTAATGAGTTGAAGAGGAATATGCCATTCTTTGATGAGTGCATAAAATAGAGTGTAATGTATTATTAAAAGAGAGAGATTTACATAGAGCCATGAGAGTCATCAAGGAGAGAGGTGTGAAGTGATTGAGGAGATGAAGGTGACTTGTAATTCTCTTTTAATAATAATATCATAGTCTCATAAAAGATAATAATAATATTAATAATATTGAGGATTAATTCGAGATTGAACTATTAGGATTGATTAATGATAAGTTAAGTGATTTTCCTTCAACTATACTTGATTGCCAATTTATGTAAGGTGATTTACTATTTTTGGAAAGTCATGCTTGAGATGTTAGACATGACTTTCTATTTTTAGAAAGTCACTCTAGGATTGTTAGAAAAGAGGTTTTATTAAGGAAATTCATCCCTGAGCTGCCCATGAGTGGTATTTTTCTTCAAAAGAATAGGGATTCCGCACCCCTATTGCATGCATCTCCATGCCTTAGTAGATTGAGGACTCCACGCCCTGATCTACTCTAAAGATCCAAGATTCCACACCTTGATCTTTTTAAATATTCAAGACTCCACGTCTTTATCTTTCATGGATTTAGGACTCTGCACCCTAATTTCCATGGCTTCTCATCTACTCTGCTTTGAAACTCCACACTTCACCTTAAGGTACTGATTGTGAGCTCATACCCATCTGATGGTTTGTTGGTAAGGCCTTGTTCCAAGACCTGCACACATCAAAATCTCATAGATCAAAGGAATCAATGAATTTCATAATTAACTTATTCACATTTTACCAAATATTGTGCATGACTTCCACAACCATTTTGGTTCTAGAGAAATGACTTCCGCAACCATTTAAAATTTGAACATCCTTGTTTGAAAATAACCATGTTCCATATCACATCTTGCTCAATACAATATTAAGCATATAAAATCATAAAAATCATGTATCATGACTTCCACAATCATTTATAATTTGAGCATCCTTGTTTGCAAATAACCAAGTCCCCTGTCACATCATGCTCAATACAAGATTAAGCATATATAATCTGTTATCACTCAGGTTGTTCCCTTTGACTCCCAAGGGAATACGGCCGAGGTAACCACAAACCAACTTTGGGCTGCAGGTCCTAGCCTACCTGCAGTCAGAGAGGGCTCTCTCTTTCAGATTTAGTTTTTGTTGAAAATGATTTTAGGCTAGTTATCGAGTTCAGGGGTTTTTGTTTTGATTTTGGTGGGAAGGAAGATGTCTCAAGTAGAGAGGCAAAACATAGTCTGGTAAGTTTCAAACCATTGGGCGTGGAGTCAAGGAGTCGGACTGCTAGTGCGATTTCTTGGTCACAAGAGAAATAAGGAGCAAGGTAGCTGCTCATGAAACAACACTTAAGCTTAAAAAAGATGGAATGAGGGATAAGGAATGAGAGGCAACAAAGAATCTCTCACTCAGCTTAAAAGGGGGAAGGTGGATGAGCTCTATCTAGGAGCAATTAAGAATTCCTAGACAACTGTCAAAGATGAATGGATTAGGGGAAATATGAGCCATAGGGAATTCATATTTATGACTAATCCAGAGGAAAACATAAAGAAACAGCAGAAAATGAGCATAGAGGGCAGTTAAACCAGGTCTAAACTATTCTTTCTTTCCGCTATTTTAGATGGTATATCAAATGAAAAAAAAAAACAAAAAAAACAAAAGGTAAGAAAACTTATTGAGTCATGTTGCAGCACAAGAATTACAAATTAACTTCTTCAAACCATTAGACACAGAGCAGACAGTCTTTCCTCCAAGCCTTTTAGCAGTCTTTGATTACAGAAAACCTATCAGGTATACAGTGCGAGTCTCAACTGAAGACTATCAACCAACCAACTCTTTAAACAATACAAAGGGTGGTATATATAGGGAAGATTTATCCAAAATTATCTATTACAGCCGACCTAACAGGTCTAACGGAAAACTGATTACTTTGACCTAATCTTATCCAGAAATAAATGCAAGAAAATATCTTTGAGCTATGCTGGGGGCAGCTGTATCAAAATGAGTTAATGTTTGTTCTGGTGGCTCTGTGTTGTTCATCTGTCATAACTGTGCATTGGTCTTTGCACCCTTGCTGTTCGGCGGTATTGAATGCTTTTGACTGTGATTTGAGAGCTCTGATGGGCTTACGCCTCCTGACTTGACCTCTCTGAGGGACTCATTAATGTACAGGTCCTTTGAGCCCCTAAAAAATCTTTGCTGATACTCCTTGGCTCTAAATCGGGATGTTGCTCTGACGTGCTATGTCTAATCACAAATTAATGGCCGTTGTTCGGCTCTCTGTTTCCTTCAAAACCGCTTTCTACTGCTTCATGAGTGCCTCGCAAAGAAAAACGGCTCATTCAGCGCCTTTCAGGCTTCCTGGGTGCTGCAAAATGAAAAGATTCCCTAAAGATTCCCCATTCTGGTCCAAAAAATATAGCGATGAGCGATTTCGTAAATCGCTCATCAAAAACTGCCTCAGAAACTGATTCCGGGGCTCCAAAGTGCGATTTTTGCTCCTTCGCGCAAAAAGTGCTGATGACGTCAGCATGACATCAGTGGATGTGACTTTGTACGGCGGGTGACGTCAGCATGATGACGTGGTGGGATGACGTCATCATGTACGGACAATGACATGGCATGTACAGGGGCAGGGTACGATGGCAGAAGGCCACGTGGCAGGTGACTCGGCAGTATGGTGGCAGGGGGCCACGCAGGCGGACGACGTGTCGTGGTGACTGGGCAGGGGGGTGACGTCACAAGGGAAATGGCGGTAAGCGGTTTTGGGTGCACCGCCTTAGCTCCTGAGCAGTTTTGGGGGGAGGGGCTCCGCCACACCCCAGAGCCTGCCGCGTCGCGGGAGTACGGCGGTAATACCGCCCATCTCCCGGATGCTAAGCTTCGGGTGGTTCGGGGATGGGAGGGCCCGTCAGCCGTAGATCTACGGGGCGGTCGATCCAACGGCTGGCGGCGATGGTGAGTCGGCGGGGGTATATGGGTGGGGACTATCCAAGGAATATTCCGATTTTAATATTTGCGCGCAGGGGTTTAGACTTACGGAAAGGGGTTTTATGGGTTTTAAAATGAGCGCGGTTAATGTATTTGCAGTTGGGGCTTAGGGATAAGGGGTAAAGCATGGTTTTTTGCGTGCAGGTTTAAATATTTATGCACAAAACTTTATTTTAGGGGCGGAAAGAGGGTTTTTGAGGGTTTTTAGGGCTAGGGGAGAGGTTGTTAGCATGACCAGGTGTCATCTAACCCCCGTGATGACTCGGATGGGCTAAAAACAGCCCCAGATGGACCATTTTTTCCCGGACTTATAAAAATATGGCTATATTGCCAGGGAGGGGATATTTACATAGGGGAATTTTATATACATTCTTTTAGTAGGGGAAAGGGGAGGGCTGATAGGGAGTTATTTAGTAGAATTAGTAGTTAATATGGTGATGATAAGCAGGTGCTAAGGTAGGGACCTTAGGCTAATTTTGGGAAAAAGAGTTTGAGAAGAAATAAAATCCTTGAGTGAAGCAAATCTTCACCAAGGCAACTGATATGGATGATGATGAAACTGAGAGGCATCAAGCAGATCTTGACCTCTTTGGGAAGTTAGTAAGTGATTTGGGGAATTAGAAGAAGGGGTAGTTAGTTATATCCACCTTCGGGCTCCTTTGCATGAAAACTTCCTGCACTGTGATCTGTAAAGATAAAGCACTTTGTAACACAAAATTGATCATAAATTATCATTCTGCAACCACACAGCTACCTACCCAGCCTACTCTCCTAACATTTTTTCTTCTTTTGAATTGGGTGCACTTAGACTTGCAGACCCAAATTTACAATTTTCTTTTGAATTTTTCCTATCTAAATCTGCACTTATTTCTGCCAGGACCCAGATTAAACAGTTGGGTCCCTTTGATTCTCTACCTATCTACAAATCTGCCAAGATTAAACTGTTTGGACAGATATCATTCTCTATATTCTAAAACAGGAAATTGAAACCTAGGGAGACCAAGATTAAATTGTTTGGACCTCCCTTAAATGAAAACTCTTCAAAATTGGAACAACTCATCAAAATTGGAATCAGCAGTGGCATTTGGACTAGCACACTTCATGGCTTCTTGTAGAAATAT
The DNA here is from genome assembly GCA_031772625.1 of Pinus tabuliformis. Taxonomy (NCBI): domain Eukaryota; kingdom Viridiplantae; phylum Streptophyta; class Pinopsida; order Pinales; family Pinaceae; genus Pinus; species Pinus tabuliformis. The sequence goes on along the minus strand of CM062817.1, from coordinate 839,398,277 downwards.
GGAACACTGTAGCCTGCAAAGTATGACATATTTGGCATGTAAAAATGTCAATCATGAAAGATGAATACCTGCTGCAGCAGGAGGCTAACAGTGGCTCCACTTGGGGATGGCTTTTCCTTGTAAAAAGCCAAGAACAGCAGGTCAGACTGCCTTGTATTCAATTGCTATTGTATTCTGCAAAATTTTCTTGGTCGGCTACCTTATTAATCCTACCTACCTACCCTAACCAGCATTTACTTTGCTGTTAGGTGTAATGAAACAGCCAGTGCAGCCATTTAAGCATCATGAACATGAATGGTCTTTGCTGCTTGTGTTTGTTGTTACCTGAAATGGAGATCTTGCAATCTGATATGACTTTGTTAATCTTTGAGAGGATCAGGAAACTGCTGACCTTTTTTGCTGAAACAAGAGACTGTACAAAAGGATCCTGCAGCATATATACATTATTGCTGGTTTGAATAAAAGAACTGTACAAAAGTTTGGGATAGCTATCATGCTTTGGAATTGGGGAATCATCAATAACTTGATTTTGATCTTTGCAGCCTTTTAATGGAAAAGAGCAGTGATTTATCTCATCACACAGCTTGCCATCCGATGAATCATACAAAACAGGGGATGATCCCTGTAATTCTTTGAAAGCTGGTTCAGATGGTACTTGACAGGTTTGTACTGACTGTTCTTCTTCTTCTTCAATCATCCGAGATGGCTGAAACCCACAAGGCAGGGGGTCTAGCTGGATTATCTGGTCACATGCTGCCGTTTTTGAGTCTTCCTCAATCTGAGATTCACTGGCACTTTGGGGCTGCAAATCTAGTGTTAATGCATTAGAAGCGGGGCCTGAACTTTCTTCTGGCTGATCAGTAACAGAACATGGTGACACTTGATTATTAATGGCATGATAGTTTTCCCTACTAAACCGAAAAGACTTGAAACAAAATGGTAAAGTTCCTTCGCTGAAATCAAAATTTTCTGCCTTTTCCTCCTTTTCGTCATAATAGCTGAAATGGGCATGCTGGTTATTGGTTTCAGGCAACTGAGCCTGAACTGTGCTTTCTGCAAAAATAAGGTCTGACTGCTCTGCAAGGCTGATTTGGTCGTCAGGCTCATAATCATCATCATACTGATCATATTTGGGCAGACAGTTGAAAGAAGAGAAGCTATTATATTCATATATTATATCAGGAGACTGCTCCATCATGTGTGGCGGTATGAATATGCCATCCGTTTTGTGGCAGGTTTGTTCATGAATATCATTACTTTCCTTTTGCAAAACAGATCTGTTCTGGTGCTCTGAACATTTAACTTCTATCGTGCACATCTGCTTTAATTCCTCTGCTTTCTTTAAAAAGATATCAAGTTCATCCTCTTTTTCTGCTTTCAACTTCCCCTCCCTAACTTTCAGATTAACCTCTACATCTACTGCCATGTTCTGCATCTGTTGCATAGTAGAGGGGCCCCTTTCTCTCAGATGAAATTCTATTTCTAGATCAAATGTTGTTGGATAATGTAATAGGGCCAAATCAGGGGGAGGTCTTATATTCAATGGTATAGAATGATAAACTTGATTGAATCGGTCAGAAAATTGCTGAACAGATTCATTTGGAATCCTTTTTAATTGATTATATTCTTCTATGAGCACAAGGAAATTGACTTCGATCATCCATCTATCAAGGAAGAGTTTGAATAGCTGCTGGAGATTTGAGATGCTTGCCTCAGGCAATGCTTTAAACCAAGTCCTAACTTCACTTTGCAAAGAAAGGGCAAACAACCTAACACTAACATCCTCATCCTCCACTTCAAAAATGTTCAAATAATCTTCAAAAGCCTAAATATGCTTTTGGGCAGTAACTCCATTCTCTCCATCAAATCTTGGGAGATACATGGGATGATTTTTGGGCAAAGGATTGATCACGGGAGGCAGAATGAGTAGCTTATATCTATCAGGAACATTACGAGGTACGTGATTGTGTACAGGGACTAAATGACTGGGTTTGGTATGAACAGGGATAGGATGATTTTCTTTGACAGTAGTGTCCTCCTTAACTATAAGGTGAGCATTAGCAGCATTTAAAGGATGTTGTTCTGATGTGCAAGGAGGGCTTTCTTCAACATTTTCAACGGGAAAAACATAAAAGTCAAGTTCAAACAATATGTACAGTAAGATTTTATGGAGGAGAAAGAACATGACCTCTTGGATAATAATCCAGGTCAAAAGCCTGATCTGCTCATAAATTTCTTTTGGGTTCATTTCTCCAGTGGAGTCTTTATTATGAGGATGATGTGGAGTCGCCAGGTGGATAAATCAATTTTGAGGGGTCTGATCTCTGACCACCGACACAGACCAGATTTAAGCATGAAATAATCCTGAAGAAAGGGAGATTTTTCTGATTATTTTGATTTCTTGTTTTGGGATTTTTCAAAAAGTTTTTGAAGCGAAAGGCAAACTGGTCAAAATTGGGAATTTACAGTAATAAACAGGTGAGGTCCCCAGTGGAGTCGCCATTATGTTATCACTCAGGTTGTTCCCTTTGACTCCCAAGGGAATACGGCCGAGGTAACCACAAACCAACTTTGGGCTGCAGGTCCTAGCCTACCTGCAGTCAGAGAGGGCTCTCTCTTTCAGATTTAGTTTTTGTTGAAAATGATTTTAGGCTATTTATCGAGTTCAGGGGTTTTTGTTTTGATTTTGGTGGGAAGGAAGATGTCTCAAGTAGAGAGGCAAAACATAGTCTGATAAGTTTCAAACCATTGGGCGTGGAGTCAAGGAGTCGGAATGCTAGTGCATTTTCTTGGTCACAAGAGAAATAAGGAACTAGGTAGCTGCTCATGAAACAACACTTAAGCTTAAAAAAGATGGAATGAGGGATAAGGAATGAGAGGCAACAAAGAATCTCTCACTCAGCTTAAAAGGGGGAAGGTGGATGAGCTCTATCTAGGAGCAATTAAGAATTCCTAGACAACTGTCAAAGATGAATGGATTAGGGGAAATATGAGCCACAGGGAATTCATATTTATGACTGATCCAGAGGAAAACATAAAGAAACAGCAGAAAATGAGCATAGAGGGCAGTTAAACCAGGTCTAAACTATTCTTTCTTTCCGCTATTTTAGATGGTATATCAAATGAAAAAAAAAACAAAAAACAAAAGGCAAGAAAACTTATTGAGTCATGTTGCAGCACAAGAATTCCAAATTCACTTCTTCAAACCATTAGACATAGAGCAGACAGTCTTTCCTCCAAGCCTTTCAGCAGTCTTTGATTACAGAAAACCTATCAGGTATAAAGTGCGAGTCTCAACTGAAGACTATCAACCAACCAACCCTTTAAACAATACAGAGGGTGGTATATATAGGGAAGATTTATCCAAAATTATCTATTATAGCCGACCTAACAGGTCTGACAGAAAACTGATTACTTTAACCTAATCTTATCCAGAAATAAATGCAAGAAAATATCTTTGAGCTATGCTGGGGGCAGCTGTATCAAAATGAGTTAATGTATGTCCTGGTGGCTCTGTGCTATTCATCTGTCATAACTGTGCATTGGTCTTTGCACCATTGTTGTTCGGCGGTATTGAATGCTTTTGACTGTGATTTGAGAGCTCTAATGGGCTTACGCCTCCTGACTTGACCTCTCTGAGGGACTCATTAATGTACAGGTGCTTCGAGCCCCTAAAAAATCTTTGCTGATACTCTTTGGCTCTAAATCGGGATGCTGCTCTGACGTGTTGTGTCTAATCACAAATTAATGGCCATTGTTCGGCTCTCTGTTTCCTTCAAAACTGCTTTCTGCTGCTTCATGAGTGCCTCGCAAAGAAAAACGGCTCATTCGGCGCCTTTCGGGCTTCCTGAGGGCTGCAAAATGAAAAGATTCCCCATTCTGGCCCAAAAAATCTAGCGATGAGCTATTTCGCAAATTGCTCATCAAAAACTGCCTCAGAAACTGATTCCGGGGCTCCGAAGTGCGATTTTTGCTCCTTCGCGCAAAAAGTGCTGATGACGTCAGCATGACATTAGCGGATGTGACTTCGTACGGCGGGTGACGTCAGCAATGATGTCAGCATGATGACGTGGCAGGATGATGTCAGCATGATGACATCATCATGTATGGACGGTGACGTGGCATGTACAGGGGCAGGGTACGGTGGCAGAAGGCCACGTGGCAGGTGACTCGGCAGTACGGTGGCAGGGGGCCACGCAGGCAAACGACGTGTTGCGGTGACTGGGTAGGGGGGTGTCGTAGGCGGGTGACGTCACAAGGGAAATGGCGGTAAGCGGTTTTGGGCGCACCGCCTTAGCTCCTGGGCAGTTTTGGGGGGAGGGGCTCCGCCACACCCCAGAGCCTGACGCGTGGCGGGAGTACGGCGGTAATACCGCCCATCTCCCGGATGCTAAGCTTCGGGTGGTTCGGGGATGGGAGGGCCCGTCAGCCGTAGATCTACGGGGCGGTCGATCCAACGGCTGGCGGCGATGGTGAGTCGGCGGGGGTATATGGGTGGGGAATATCCAAGGAATATTCTGATTTTAATATTTGCGCGCAGGGGTTTAGACTTACGGAAAGGGGTTTTATGGGTTTTAAAATGAGCGCGATTAATGTATTTGCAGTTGGGGCTTAGGGATAAGGGGTAAAGCATGGTTTTTTGCGTGCAGGTTTAAAGATTTATGCACAAAACTTTATTTTAGGGGCGGAAAGAGGGTTTTTGAGGGTTTTTAGGGCTAGGGGAGAGGTTGTTAGCATGACCAGGTGTCATCTAACCCCCGTGATGACTCGGATGGGCTAAAAACAGCCCCAGATGGACCATTTTTTCCCGGACTTATAAAAATATGGCTATATTGCCAGGGAGGGGATATTTACATAGGGGAATTTTATATACATTCTTTTAGTAGGGGAAAGGGGAAGACTGATAGGGAGTTATTTAGTAGAATTAGTAGTTAATATGGTGATGATAAGCAGGTGCTAAGGTAGGGACCTTAGGCTAATTTTGGGAAAAAGAGTTTGAGAAGAAATAAAATCCTTGAGTGAAGCAGATCTTCACCAAGGCAACTGATATGGATGATGATGAAACTGAGAGGCATCAAGCAGATCTTGACCTCTTTGGGAAGTTAGTAAGTGATTTGGGGAATTAGAAGAAGGGGTAGTTAGTTATGTCCACCTTCGGGCTCCTTTGCATGAAAACTGCCTGCACTGTGATCTGTAAAGATAAAGCACTTTGTAACACAAAATTGATCATAAATTATCATTTTGCAACCACACAAATACCTACCCAACCTACTCTCCTAACATTTTTTCTTCTTTTGAATTGGGTGCAATTAGACTTGCAGACCCAGATTTACAATTTTCTTTTGAATTTTTCCTATCTAAATCTGCACTTATTTCTGCCAGGGCCCAGATTAAACAGTTGGGTCCCTTTGATTCTCTACCTATCTACAATTCTGCCAAGATTAAACTGTTTGGACATATATCATTCTCTATATTCTAAAACAGGAAATTGAAACCTAGGGAGACCAAGATTAAACTATTTGGACCTCCCTTAAATGAAAACTCTTCAAAATTGGAACAACTCATCAAAATTGGAATCAGCAGTGACATTTGGACTAGCACACTTCATGGCTTCTCGTAGAAATATGGAACACTGCAGCCTGCAAAGTATGACATATTTGGCATGTAAAAAATGTCAATCATGAAAGATGAATACCTGCTGCAGCAGGAGGCTAACATAATCATAAAAATCATGTATCACCCATAAATCATAAATAACCATATGTTCCACATAACCATGATCATCCATGGATCTATGTGTCTCAATCCTGAATCACCATCCATGTCATACAACCATGCCCAAGATAGGATACAAAAAGAGAAAAAATTGATAATATTCTCTTAACCAAAATAAATTCTTATACACACAACCATAGATAGTATCCTAAGCACACAACAACTAGGTTACCCAAACCAGGTCTATAGCATATAAGTGTGTACATAAGTCTTTCATGCATAATACTATATCATTATATCAAAATCACTCTCTCTAAGTGTCATCAAAGCTATCTCATCAAGAAGGGACACTACACTCAGGGCTTCCCAACTGATCTGCCTTATCCCAAGAGATTAGCCCTAAGTAAACATAATCCTCAACCAAAATTTGATCTTTTAGGGGAAATGCAAAACATTTTTGTCAAAATTCCCTTACTCCAAGCTATGAAGGATGTGCCTATTTATGCTAAGACAATTAGAGAATATTGTTCTAAGAAACCTAGAAAGAAAACAAAGGTTCTGCTTACCATTCATGTTATGGGGAAGCTGTAAGAAATTATGCTGGGAAAATATATACCTGTGAAATATGGAGATCCAGGAAACCCAATTCTGACAGTGCAGATTAACAGGGTTGACATCCTAAATGTGCTAGTAGATTTGGGGACTGCGATTAATGTTATCACATCTGAAACTATGTTCACATTAGGTCTAAGAAATCTCAAACCAACTCTTACTGTCTTGGAATTAGTAGACAGATCTATAGTAAGACTGATAGGAAAATTGGAAGACATAACCATTTCAGTAGACTCATGGTGTTATCCTGTTGATCTTTTGGTATTACATACACAGTTCCCAGCTGGTGGTCACCCTCTAATTTTAGGAATACCTTGGCTTGCAACTATAGACACCTATATCGGATGTCGATCAGGAAATATGTTGATATCTAATGGGTAAAATACAAATAACCTTATTCTTTACCCCCCTGTTGTTGGCACGAAAGAGTCATCAAGGGAAAAGACCCTGGGTTCAAGTGCAGAGAGCCAACAACAGTTTGTTGTAGTTTAGGACAATGCTGACATTTTCACCTTACCCAAGGGGTAAGGAGTCTCACCTGAGGCGTGCCGCAACCAAAAATAAGAAAGGTTCATCACGGAGTCAAGGAAGCACCAACCAATAGGAAATATACACCATTACATACATAGTCAAGGTAAAAACATATTATCTAATACACAGAAACTACTACACACATGAATCTTACAAGAAATTTCAAAATTTTAAATGGGTCAACACATCATATACACTCATACTCATTATGCTACATGACCAATCTGAACTTTCCTTTATATTGACTCAACAATAAAACATTACAAGATGTCTCTACATTCGTCGCAGGTAATTACAAGGAGTACCTGTTTACAGACTCACAGGCTCATTCTCTAGCTCAAAGGTCCTGCTCCACTAAGCCTCTGCATTCTGGTACCAGTCTGTCACAACCCATTATCTTCTTCGCAACACAAACCTCAACATACTAACCAACCAACCCCTCTTTCTTACAGGGCTTCTCCTTTTATATTTCTCCCTGTCACCTGGACTGCTAGTCCCCCCTTGGTTGTTCTTCCCCTCGGTTTCCCCTCCTCCTTCCTGTCTGCTCGGCTACCTTTGTCTTCCATTGTCACCTTGTCACAACCCTTTTGTAACTGCATGTTCCTGCTTTTTTGTCTAGCTGTCCTCCCCACAAGCTAACTGTTGCTACCGCCCGTTTCCTCCTCGTTCTCTGGCCTGCCAAAATAATCAAAACCTTTGCAAAATCAAAACGAAGGCTCCAATAGGCCCTGACCACAATTCTTTGACTTGTCCCCAAGTAAATTCATTTTGACCTCAGTTGGCCCTACTAGTATCTCCATGGTTTCTTTAGTTGGTGGTTGCACCGTCAGTTGTGTTGGTTCTGCTGACTATCGGGTTGTGCTTCTTTTGCTTCAGCCAACGCTTGTAGGGTGGTATCTGCTCCTACTACACTTTCCTCCTTCTAAGGCTCCCCCATTTCAAATGAAGGTTCCAACTCTGGAACAAATTCCATGGTTTTCTGCCTAAATTCTTTGTACCTTTGAATGGCAGCTTCCCATCCGATGAGGATTGCGTCAGCGTGTTGAGTGAAGTCCTCGGCCGTATTAGACATTAACTCTGTTGGCCGTTGGCTTTGCAGGTTGTCCCATTGTTTTCTGCTTGTGTCACAAACCTCTTTTAGAGTTAGAATCTGTGTACAGACCGATGGGCATAGGTCTCTAATCACCTTCTTTATTTTTGCTGACTCTTCCTCAATTTGATCGACTTCGTCCTACATTGTGTCAATCTAGTTATTGATTTGTTGTAGGCGGGTGAAGTTTGTGTAGTCCTTTGTCCTGGTGAATAATTCCTATATCCACTCTCTCATGGGGTATACCAAGTGATTTTTCATTGCCAGGCTTTCTAGCCAACCATGGACTCTGCTCATTAGGGCATAGCCGTCTGCGAGGGAATCGACTAGTGCTTGCCTCTTTTCTTCCAATTCGGTGGTTTTTCCCTCAATAGTCCTCGCATATATCTCAATTGGATCCAAAAGTGTTGATCTTACCGTCTCCAGTTTATTTTTCATGTCGACATTAGTGGCTACTAGATTCGAGCATGCCGTTTGGATATGGTCACAACAACTTACCAGTGTACATGTTGTGATGTTGGCTAGTGTCGCCGTGTTTACATCCACAATCATTGGGCATAATGATGGGAAGCTCTGCGTGACCTGGTCAACCTAGGCTTGTAAATCTATGTTTGCCCGTCTTAGGTGATCTCGCTCTTCCATCACCTTCTGCATTTTCTTTGTCTGCTGCTCATGCTCCTTGGCCAGATCCTCATGGATCTTTTTGGCCCTATGTGCTGCTTGTTGAATGAATGTAAATAGATGTACCAATGACTAGTCTTCTAGTGTGTCGGCTTGCATTGTGTTGGGCTTTGGGAAATGCTTATGTATGGGTAGGCCACTAGCTATGTATTTTTAAGAGTGGGAGGTGGGTGAATGAGCTTGTTGTGACTATGGAGTGAACTGTGGAGTGGGTGGAACAATGCTAGGGTTCGGGACCACTGTGATATTTATAGGGAAAAGTGGCCAGTATGGTTCAACCCTTATTCCCTGCGGAACAGTGTCTAGGTTTCCCCATTATGGTGGGTCTAACCCAAGCAGTAGGGATGCTAGTAATGTTGGATGTGTACCACTGGCAAAAGTGGTGCCCTTATCTTGCCCTACTGACTCAACTTTTGTTTCCATAGTTGTTCGTCCTCAGCCGAATAGGAGAGTTTCTGACAAGGTCACGGAGGTGGAGGCTGTGTGTGGGGAGGATTCCCATGACTGATGTAAGGCGGTGGAGGTGGTGGGAGGAATTTCTTCGACTGTGGGGGATGTGTAAACTGAGTGCTCAACCTCATCAGTAAGGTCGACAATTGGAGGTGGTGGAGCAATTTTCGGCTTTTCAACGGCCGAATTGTGAATAACTCTTTTCATCTTTGGCTTGGGGACTGTTGGCTGAGATGGAGTGTGGGCTAATATAAGGGGAGTTTCATGGCTAGCGGAGTTGTGATGATAGGTGAAAACATAGTGGAACCTTGAAATTGCAAGGGTTGGTTATTCTCACCTTATTGGCCTTCGAAACTTGCAATTATTTGCCTCAGTGCAAACATTTCTCCTCCATCTGAAGCATCATAGGTTGGAGGACATCTTCAACCTGTCTCTTTCTGCTACATCTCCCCCTTGCACCTATTGCTTTAAGGCCCCGAACAGATAGTTCTATTTCCCGTCAATAATTTCACAAGCCACCACCGGCCATGATCCCACCTCATTGTGCAATGTCGCTTCAGTCAAAACAAATCTCTGTGGCCTCATCTTAAATGTCTCTGGGTGGATGCACCTTGGTCTAAGATAGGTGTGCGCGTGTGAGGCTCCGAACCATACTTCTTCTGAAAATTCATCCAGCAGAGTCTTAGGTATCCTCTACGTCGACCTTACTTTCATTAGCATCAGTTCATACCAATCTCGGAAAGTCGTTTCATTTATCTTTTTCGTGTTGGGATCCCTCGATGCTCTCCATGGTTCATAACAGAGTGCTATCAGTTGTCCTTCGCCAATGGGCATCATTTCCCTCTCTCTTGATGGCCTCCATTTCCACATTGCCAAAGACATTAGAATGTACCCAAACAGAAAATTGGTACTCCACCTATACACATCTTCACATGCTTCAAAAATTTCATTAAGAACAAAAGTAGACCAGTTAAGTATCTCCCCTTGGCAGCAATGTTCCGCAACTAAAATTGCGTCCAGTGTGCATTCGTTCCTCGAGAAGTGTCTCATGGTTTTGCCTGCTATGATGTAGCAAGAAAATATGATGTCAACTTTGTTTATCATATCAAGCTTTGCTCCTCTTCCACCCCGTTCAGTCCCATATCTTGCATAGTAGTTATCTTCGCTCTACTTCTTGGCTCTTTTAGCACCTGCCTAGAATGTTGTGCTGACTGCATTCCCTCCTGCTGACAACCCTATTAGATGATGAATATCATCTACATGAATGGGGTACTCTTTGTCAAGCCACAGTGATCCCCCATGCATTCTTCTTGCTAGGAGTTTAGTACATTGCATTGCGGCGAATTGAGTGCTGAAAACAGGTAGGCTTCTCAAATTGATTAAGTTCGACCTCTATAATCCTTTGAAGGCATCCTTGACTCTAGACATCTTGGTGTCATCATCTTTCTAGATTTCCTCTACGTAAACCTCCTACTTTGAAAGTTTCATTATTAGTTACTTATTATGGAAATGAATACTGGTACAGCAGAAAGGACGGGTACAGCGTGTGATCATAAAGATTGGAAAAAGTGCCTACATACATGGAACTTGCGGACTTTGGTTGTATGTATGACTACTAATTCTACCTTGCCCCCAACCACAAATGGGTTGTGGCGTGATGATATTGTTTCCGCAACCTTATTGACATTTCGCTTATTTCTATGATAAAAAGCATGACTCTAACTAGTGCTTAAAATGACTAACTAACTCTTATTACCTCCTACCTACTTACGGGCTCATTTCCGAGACCCTCTTTATCTTGAATTTGTGGTCGATGAAGTGTGGAAGGGCTTTAGGCATGCAGCATGATTCCGTCCAGTTGCGCAAATCTCACTGCTTCAGAATCTCTGATTTCTGTAACTATAAACGGGCCCAGCCAGTGCATTTGTAGTTTCCTTGGGAATTTTTGGAACTTGTTGTCATATATTAGTACCTGTTCCCCAACTCCAAATGTCTTCTTCCTAATATGCCTATCGTGCCAAGCTTTCTGCCTTCTCTTCTCTACTGACTAATGAAACTCAGCCAAGAATCGGGATTCGTCAAGTTCCATTAGCTGACTAAGTCTTTCTCTCAAAGCCATGTTGTTCGCCATTCTCGTTGCTTCATATATGAACATGCTTGGTATAATGAACTCTACTGGCACCACTGCTTCCCTTCTGTATACTAGCTGAAATAGAGTTTGTTTATGAAGTCTCTTCACTGTTGTTTTGTACACCCATAGAGTTGCTGGTATTCTTTCATCCCAGTCATCCCTGTTGGCTATATAATCTTTATTAGACCTTTCTCCAAGATTTTTTGAATGCTTCAATAGTGTTGTTGGCCTATGGATGATATGGACTACTTTTATTATACTAAATCATGAAATTCTTCAGAAGAGCCTCAATAGTTTCATTTATAAAGTGCATTCCTTGGTCGCTTGTGAGACTCTTTGGGCATCCAAACCTCGAGATTATGTTCTCGAAAATAAACCTTGCAGCTGTGTCTGCTGTACAGTCCCTAATGGGTGCTACTTCTACCCACCCGGTGAGGTATTCTGTTGCGGTTATTATGTATCTTGCGCATGAATGCCTAGCCGATGGTGTAATAGGTCCAATGAAATCTATTGCCCATTTCTCAAAGATTTTCACTGTGTGAACAGGATTTAAAGGTAGCTCATCCCATCGGGAAGGCTTTCCAACCCTCTGACAGACATCGCAGCTCTTAGCATATTCTTTAGAATCTTTATGAATGGTTGGCCACCATAGTCCTGCTTGCAGTATCTTCCTTGCGGTGGCTTTACCTCCCACATGGCCTGTTAGGCCCTTATGCTACTAGTGTAACCCCTTATTGTTATTAGTACAACCCCCTTATTATATTGTTGTACCCATGTATTCCCTATATTGTTATTATTGTGCCCCATAGAAGCCCACTATTGTTATTATTGTGCCTTTACATTATTATTGTTATGTCGACTCTGATTATATTATGACGCCTTAGACTCCTATATATAGAAAGGAGGTCTTTTCATTTGTGTCATCCAAGAATTGTTCATTTGTGTAATGTAAAGGAGGTTTCCCCCTCAAAGAGGCTAAATTATAAGGCGTTGATCTATCTTTTCTATCTTTTTGTGAGCTGGTTTCATAACATTTGGTATCAGAGCTTTGGATTCTAGGATTTCGATGCTCCAAATAGGTCATTATGGAATTTTCGCTATAATTTTTTTCTGTGATGTTTCAAATGCTAAAAAAAACCCATTTCATTTGGAATCATTCTGAACCTCGGGTCCGAATTTCAGAGCTTTTCATGCTATATTTGCGGAGAAATGATCTGAGGAAGTTGGCCTTTTTTCAGACTCCCGAATTACATTCCAAACAGGTGACCTGGGGAAAATAGTCATAACTTTTGTTTTGAGCATCAGAGTTAAATTTCGTAAGAAGTTACAGAAAGAGGACGAACTATAGTTTCCTGTGTATATTTTTCATATCCTAAGGTCAAAACAATGATATGTGGCACTTAATACAAGTTCGCTCTTCTGAAAAGGTGTATAATCAGGTCATCTTGGGAGATTGTGCATAACTCTTTCTTGGAGAATCTAAATTCGATCAGACTGGTGCCATTGGAAAAAGGATGAAGAGGGCTACTACAAGTCACAATTTCAAAACTTAAAGATTCGAAAATACAGGGTTACAGTCATTTCAAGATCGAGCTCCTAAAATCAAGAAAAAGTGAGATGAGGAAGTTTGATGGCAGAATCTGGTAAATTGGATACTACAGATGGAGAAATATTTTGATCTACATGGTGTACCACTATTAGAAAAGGTATTTATTGCATCTTCATATTTAGAATAAGATCAATTTTTATGGTATAAAGAGCTTTGTTCTCATAAACAACTTGTTACGTGGTCAATTTTCACAGAGGAAATTATAGCACATTATGAGAATACAAAGAGCAACACCTTGTTTAGAGCAACACCACAACAATTGGAAGAAAAAAGAGAAAAAGGGCTTTGTTACAAAGTGGAAAGAAAAATTATGGCAACAAGGAATTCTACCCCTCACAACTATAAATATGGAAGTGTTGTTTCTCCTAGCCTTCCACAACCTACAAGGGTTACACCACAACAATTGGAAGAAAAAAGAGAAAAAGGGCTCTATTACAATTGTGATAATGAATGCACTAAAGGTCATAAGTTTGCTGAGAAGAAATTATTTTACATAGAGTATGAAGAGGAGGAATAAAAGGATCAAGAAACATCAAAAAAAGAGGATACACGCCAGGACCCAACCCCAGAGAAAGAAGAAATGAATCCAACCATATCTTGTAAAGCATTGGCAAGAATTACCACTCCTCAAACTCTCAAGATAGAAGGACATATCAAGAAGAAAAAGGTTCAAGAAGTGAAATATCACATCAAGAAAGAAGAAATGAATCCAACCATATCTTGTAATGCATTGGTAGGAATTACCACTCCTCAAACTATCCAGATAGAAAGACATATCAAGAAAAAAAGATGTTTAAGAAGTGAAAGATCACATTGAACATCAAGAAATGAATCCGACCATATCTTGTAAAGAATTGGAAGAAATTACCACTCCTCAAACTCTCAAGATAGAAGGACATATCAATAAGAAAAAGGTCCAAATAGTGAAAGATCATATCGAGCATCAACAACAAGTTCTCCAACTTTTAAAGGATAATGCCACTTTGGTGCAGAATCGAATGAAACAATAGGTAGATCAACATCACAATAAAAAAATTTTGATGTAGGTGATTGGGTATTTTTATGGCTACATCTCAAGCAAGCTATTTACGAGAAGGAAATGTTGGAAATACTAAATGCACTTAAGAAATGGCGACCTTACCCAATGGGAAGACACTTCAAGGTAAAAATGGATCATGATAGTCTTAAATACTTTTTAGAACAAATATTATCTTTAGAAGAACAGAAAAAATGGGTCACAAATATGTTGGATTATTACTTTGACATCATCTACATAAAATGGAAGAAAAATTTTGTTGCAGATGCACTCTCAAGAAAGAATGAGGATGTGGAAGCATTGTTTTGTGCTATTTATATTATCCAACCAGATTGGATAAACGAAGCAAGGGATGAATGGAAGAAGGACAAAGAAGTGTGGCTACTTATTCAAAAGTTGCAGAATATCCCAATTCAAACAATATTGCCAGAACTTGAAGAGGAAGGAAAAATCATATTGGAACCTGGAGCAATCACAGAAACAAGAACCCAACGGCTACGAAATTGATCAATTTCAGAGTATCTCATCAAGTGGAAGAACTTACCCACTGAAGATACCACATGGGAGGACAAGAATTTTATACAAAAGCATCAATGACTACTCAAGCATTGAGGACAACACGTTTTGAAGGAGAGGGGCATGCTAGGTCCCTATACTACTAGTGTAACCCCTTATTGTTATTAGTACAACCCCCTTATTATATTGTTGTACCCATGTAGTCCCCATATTGTTATTATTGTGCCCCATAGAAGCCCACTATTGTTATTATTGTGCCCTTACATTATTATTTTTATGTCAACTATGATTATATTATGACCCCTTAGACTCCTATATATAGAAAGGAGGTTTTGTCATTTGTATCATCCAAGAATTGTTCATTTGTGTAATGCAAAGGAGGTTGCCCCCTCGAAGAGGCTAAATTATAAGGTGTTGATATATCTTTTCTATCTTTTTGTGATTTGGTTTCATAATATGGCCTCCTACGACTCCTGCATGACATTCCCATAATGCATCTTCTCTTTCATGCTGAAGGATGCACCACCTCAATACTTGATCTAAGCCCATTTTGTAGAGGTGTCCAACGATCAGTTGGTAATCTGATGCCCTTACTATTAGGTGTCACTTTTGTGATGTTGTATATCCTTCTAGGCAATGGTCTGTTGTTAATAATGTGGCGATCTCTTCTAGGTGATCCAAGACTGCCTCTATTCTTAATAAGTCAACATCGAGAAATCGATCATCCAATGCTCCCTCACTCTCTCCTATCTCCAGTCGTGATAAGTGGTCTGGCCCCACATTCAGTTTGTTGGGTTTTACGACCACCTTGAAATTAAATTCCTGGAATAACAATAACCATCAACATATTCTACCTTCTAGTACTGGTTTGTTTACTAAGTATTTCAGTGCGGAATAATCTGTGAAGAATTTGAATGGCACCCCCAATAAGTAATGCCTGAACTTTTGGAGAGAATAAACCATGGCCAAAGCCTGCCTCTCAGTTGTCTTATAATTCCTTTCCACAATTGATAGCTTTCTATTGGTGTAATACACCAAGTGTTCCATATTTTTCTCCCCTAGTTGCGCTAATACTGCTCCTAGAAATATCCCTGATGCATCAATGTGTACATGAAACATTTTGTTCCAATCTGGATAGACAAGGATCGGGGTGCTTACTAGTTTTTATTTCAATATATTTAGTGTTGTTTGACAGTCCTCAGCCTAACTGAACTCTTCCATCCTCTTCAGTAATTTTTCCAGTGGGGTTGTGATTGACGTATAATTCTACTCCGGTAATATCCCATATGTCCTAGGGTTGACCTTAGTTGCTTCATGTTGCACGACAGCTCCATGTTGATGATTGCTACAACCTTCACTGGATCTACGCATACTCCATCCTTGCAGACGATATGGCCTAACAGTGTTCCAAATGGGACTGCGAAAATACACTTCTTGAGGTTTAAGGAAATTTTCAATTTTCGGCACCTTTCAAACATAACCCTTAGTAAGTTGGTGTGTTTCTTCAACATGCTATATACTATCTAGTCATCCATGTACACCTCCAGAAACCTGTGAATGTAGTCTCAGAATGCAGCAATGACAATTCTTGAGAATATTGTTGCTGCATTCTTCAATCTGAAGGGCATTACATTGTATGCATATGACCCCCATTTGGTAGTGAATGTTCTTTTCCTTTTATCCTCCTTGGCTATTCAAACTTGATGGTAGCCCGAGAATCTATCTATAAACGAATATCCTTCATTACTCACTACATTGTCTAGGACCTCATCACTGAAGGGTGTCAGGAATGGGTCATGCACACATGCATTTTTTAGACTTTGTAATCAATGCATACTCTGATTTTGGGCACATCCTTCTTGTTTTGTATGACTATCAGACTTATCCACTCTACTTCATCTACTGGGAATATGATCCCTGCTTCCAGCATTTTGTCGATTTCCTTCCTTCTCCTTCACCCTTGGGTTCAGTATATATGGTCTGTTCTTTACCAGACGATCATCTAGCCTTAGAACAATCTTCATCTCCCCTATGTCTCCTTTAATCCCCTTCAGCTCTACTACTGAAGCTGGAAACAAGTCCTGGTACTCTTGTAATAGGTCGAAAATTTATTTTGTGGTCTATTCATCCTAGTAATCTACCACAAACGCCATTTTGGGTTTATCATTTGTCCCAACATTTTGTTTTCTCAGCTTCATTGGTAGAAGGTTAGCACCTTCTCTTGAGGGACTCTCCCATATGTCTCTCTCCCCTTCTGTTTCCTCAAAGGTCAAGTGTCTCAATCCATCTAACCCATCCTCTTTCGGCTCTGCATCCACCTTGTCACAGGTCGCATATTATGGAGAATTCATGTCATACAGACACTGTAGAAACTTTCATTAGGACAACCTTCAACTAATTGTCCTGGGGTGAACGAAACCCTTTTTATCACCTGAAGCATCTCAGTCATGCATTCATCGTCACCTCTAAATGAAAATCTGCTAAAGAATTGTGCTTCCAAAACATCCCAAACTATCATTTGTTAACGAAGTTCCTCCTGTATATACGAAGCTCGAGGAATAGTTCCCAGGGTATGTAGGAATGTACGAACCCACAGATCCTTCCATATTCCCTGGATTTTCCAGTCTTTTATGCAGACCTTGATGTGCTTCTTAGGACTTGAATCCGCTCTATACTTCATATTATCTTGTGGTCAGTCTTCATCCTGGGAAAATCTTTCCCTCATGGCTTGCTTGATGGATTCCCAGTTTCGCAGTGTGCTACGGTGTGTTCTCCACCATCTTGTCGGTGTTTCCATGAGAGTGATATCAAGAAAAGGAATCTTTTGATCTTCCCTCATTTCTCTATCTACCTTGTTCAAGAAGATGTCCACCGGTTCAACATCGTAGTACTTGGGATAGTCGCTTATCTCTATTCCTATCCAATTTACTCGGCTTATCATTGCACAACATCTAGTGTTTAGTTCATATCCTCCTTGTTGCCATGCATCCCATGCAGCTTCTGAACCGGTCTCTGAGCTTTGAATACTTCTCTAGCTGACAGATCCTCCTACAGTAGGATTTATGTAATCATCCCTTTTTCCCACTGTTAATGTGTATAGCTGGTCTAGAATTCCTGGTTCGTCCTTATCATCTATAGGTTCTGTGAACCTGGCCCCTAGATAAGGGTCCAAGGGCTGGATCACCCTCATTCCTTCTACTTAAAAAATCATCAGATCTTTATTTAGGTTGATGAAAACGTAGTTTTCATAGGCCCGGTCGATCCTAAGGATCATTAGATATGGGTCCTTATCTCCCATTATATCGATCACCTCAAATTCAGTGTGCGACTTCACCCCTGCCACATCTACTTCTACGTTTTCTAGCCTTCCAATGGGTAGTATATAATATTGGTTTGCCATTCTTAGTTGAATCGGTGAGTATTTCAGTTGCGACTTCCCCATTGCCTCCCATGTTTTCCGATGCATGAAGTTTACATCCGATCCTAGGTCTAGGATCGTGTCCCTGATCTGGAATCTTGCAACTTGAGCATTAATTTGGAATTCCTTTCCACTTCTCTTCTTGTTTCACCTCACTCTTTTGGAATGCCTTTTTGGTAGGTTGGCAAGTGATCATTCCGCTTCCCCTTCCTCCACTGATAATGTAGCCTTTAAACTTTTCCGCAACTCCAATAACATATATTCATCTTCGACAATCTATAGGAATAATTTAAACCATTCTTCAATCAGCTGGTTACAATCAAGCACATGGCTATGTTGCCTCTGGTCTTCGTTCATCGTGGTCATCCCTTCGAACAGCTTAGCTGCTTTGTGACAATATTGCTTTCGGTGCTCAGGCTGATATGATTTCTTTGGAGATGTTTCTCTAACAATCAAGGGTGGGTCTGTCGTACTATGATCCTCCCCCGTTTTCTTTCCTCCTCTTGTAACTATATTAATATTGGTTGCAGGAAGACTATCGTCGATATGAGGTTCAACATTAACTAGGTTAGCCCCCCTCTGTCTGGTCCTTTCCTCCCACTTTTCAATGAGTTCCAGGCAATCCTCCGTGGCATGAGTATTAATCCTGCATTGTGAGCACCATGGTCTCCTAGGGAGCAGGCATTCCCTGGCGATGTGTCCTTCTTGGTCACAGTCGTAACACCTTATGAGGCATCTCCCTCCCATTCTTCCTCCTCTCCCATTTCCTCCTCATCCTCCTTGATTTGATTCATTAATCCTGAACGTTGGCCTGTCTAGCCATTCTACTAGAGCATCTAATGTTCAGAAATGGTCACTGTGATGTGTTGTAGGTGCAAAAAAATCATAGTAGTTATTAGGGATGTTGGAGTACTTCTGCAATATTGAGCACATCTATGGCAGATTCCCATACCTTCTATAGATCTTGGAATAGTTTTGGTTATTCCACCCCGGAAAACTCCTTGCGCTCCTACTGCCACAACCCCCGCAGTTAGTGGGGTCCCTGACAATCCCTCAAGCACCCTTGGATGGTTAATTCCTAGCAACCTTGGGAATTTTTTCGTGACATGTCCTTCCACCATGCAATGTGTGCACCATACGTTGGGTCTGGCTGGTCGCACTGGTTGAAGATCCTTCAGTTTCTCCGTTAAAGTTGCGATCTGATTTTGAAGGCCCATGATTGACGAATCCTACAAACTTGTCCCTCCCTGATATTTGTGAGGATATCCATCCATGTCCTCTATGTGTGATGCTTGCTCCAAAGAATCTTGGAGAGTTCTAATTTTCTGTTGCGTTAGTGGCATTTTGGTGAGGGGCAGGAGTTCCTTGATGAACCAGTCCCACTGGTGATTCATGTCTAGAGTGTAACTCAGCTTAGCAATGGCATCCTTAAACCTTTGCATGAGTTCCCAAGTAGTCTCATCCTCCTTATTCTTTATCTCCCACAGTTTTGATATCCCTTGTTGGTCTGTCTAAGGTACTTTGAATTCCTACACAAATCCTCTCTTGATATCATCTATCGTGGGATTATGGTTTTGCTCCACCCATTTTGTAAACCAACGCAGAGCTCTCTCCCTCAGCGTGGTCTGGAACTCCACTATCCTAACATTGATTGGAGTCTAATGTGCTCTCCAAATAGCTTCATAGAGATACCAGTGTTGTTCCACGTCTTCGTTTCCCTTCCCCAAAAACTCTGGATATCTGGTAAAATATCCCGCCATGTTTACTTGAGTATGAGCTAGTAACATGAACCCCTTGTTCCTTGGCTATTGGTATCCCTGCAGTCCCAAATTACTAATACTACTGGTTCCCTTGTTAATTCCAATATTAAAACTGGCCTTATATTTCTCATGCATGTTATGTACTCGTATTGCCTTAGCTAATTTAATAACATATTTCTATGGATTTAGTAAGGTACTAGGGGAAGGTTGGGAGGGATGCTACCTATATCTTGGGGGTATTGTTGCTAACTCTTAATGGATGCTTCTCCTTTGTCAAATAGTCTTATCATGATGTCACCCATGTCCTCTTCTCTCATCTTCTTCTTCATACCCACTCTGCATTTTCTTCTGCACTATCCCTCTCGTGACCTATAAGGAAGGATCTTCTTCATTCTCCTAGCTCTTATACCTCCTGTTGTCGATATTTCTTTGTCTTGCATATTATTTCCCTCCCCCTTCCTCTCAGGGTTTTCCTGACATTGCTCCTACTTGGTGGGGTTCCATCTTTATTTTCTTCAAAGTCTAAACCACTCTTGCCTGCCATTTATAAGCTAGTAGCACTCTCCTCTATGCTCTAATGTCTCTAGCTTTCTTCAAACCTTATACATCCATCCCTTCAATAGCATCTTGTTGTGACCACCAACAACCCCCCTCTTTGTTTAGTATTAGCAATAACACTAAGCAAATGGGGACCCTTAATAAAAAATTCAAAAACATTTTATAAAACTTTTTGTATTCTACTCCTTGAAATTATGTCGCATCGCGTGGAGAAGATAAAACATCCCCTTATGAGCATAATAAAAACTGCGAAGAAGCGACGCGAAATTCATCGCATCGCACACATTAAGAAGTGCTATTAAATGAAAATCTTAAGAAATCTCCGACGGCCGATGTGTGACGTCGCATATCGCAATATCGCATAAGCACCACAGAATGATTTAATGACTCATGCGATCCGCGATGCTGCGATCTTGCGATATCTGCGATCTGCGATAAATGAGATCTGCGATAAATGCGATCTACGATCTGCGATAATCCGATCTGAAAAAACTTGCGATGACACATCTAGGTAATGCGATGACGCAATGCTGCTATCACCCATCGCAAATTTCCTCGGCTCAACATTCAAGAAAAGCTGTCTATAAACCAAAACTAGGTGCGCGCCTTAAAGGAAATTAATAAACATATGTCAAAGTGTCAGTGAAGGACAGTTGTGTGTTTTTCGAAGAGACAGTTCACGATGGGTGTCATGATTTTATACATTCATAGAGGTTAGAGCTTTCGTATCAGTATTTATTATCATTACTCTTTTCCTTTGCGTGAACTGTAGGATTGAAAAACAGAAAACAATATGAAGCAATGAGCAGGAAACATCTAAGGAAAAGGGGAAAGCGTCAATGCTCGGAGAACAGAGAAGAGATGCCTTCATAAACGGATGCCGAATGCAACAAAACCACAGATTCCAGAGTATCACTCAACAGATGCTGAGGACAATAGGTGATTCAACATTCAGGGTCAGAAAGCTCACAAAAGCAGCATGTTTACCAAAAATCCTGAAACTTCTACCCGGTAAAGGAAAAAGGTGCTAAAGAAGGAAAACGCACCAGAAAATCCCGGAATAAAGAACAGAGGCAGCTTTCGATGCGCGATTAGCGCCTAGCGCTAATCGCGCATCGCTAAGAAAATTGTTCAGAAAGCAAAGTCCCTAACTTGCTTAGTCATTCGCAAGTCCGGAAACCAAAATAGCAAAAGCAGAAGCAGTTTGAGAGAAATTTGGGTTGTTGCCAAGTATATACGCAGTAAATTCGCCCAACCAGAGGATGATTCTCAAAAAATATCTTCTAGTGTACTAAAAAGTGGTACCAGCGCTTGCCATTTCTATTTTCGTAGCTTAAACAAAAGAATAAGGCAACTAGCCGACTCTTCCCAGGCGAATGTTGAATGCTCGCAACATTTAAGGAGCAAATGCAGAAATAGTTAGGAATTAGATTCAGTTTTTAGAAATAGTTTTGCTTTAGAAGAAGGGCGGTCATTTAAACCATATCCTAAATTTATGTAATTAAGTTATTTAGTTAGCAGTATTTAAACCCTTCTCATGCATTTGGAGAAGGGTCCAGAAATTTGTCAAAAACTTGTCCTCAGAACATGCACTTTTGCACCCTCGGAGGGGGTTTTGATGAATGGATGGATCAAGGTTTATTAATGTTTGCATTTGATATCTGCTACTAATGTTGCACTTCTGTACTCTTAGTAGATGTTAGAGCA
The DNA here is from genome assembly GCA_031772625.1 of Pinus tabuliformis. Classification (NCBI taxonomy): domain Eukaryota; kingdom Viridiplantae; phylum Streptophyta; class Pinopsida; order Pinales; family Pinaceae; genus Pinus; species Pinus tabuliformis. Next base: position 839,376,463 of record CM062817.1, on the reverse strand, counting down.
AGGAGAGATAAACCATTGTTGCTTGAAGCTTATGAGTAGAATCAGTCATAAATGGTACTTTTATCTCTTGGCCATTTCTGCTTATATTCTTAAAGTGATATACAGTTTTAGTTGTTTATATGTTATTGCATGAATGTGTGAGTTACCATTTGGCACTTTTGTACGGTGGAGCCATTTATTTATGTCTGATATATGAATAACTTATTATGCGATATGTTGTTCACAACTGTTTTGCCTAACTTTTTATGCAAAGTAGTTCATCTTAATTGATTTCTATTCTTGTGATAGCTGAATGATCTTTATTACCAGTTATTATTCGAAATCTTTTTAGATCGCATAATAGAAGAAATACACCCCGGGTTAGCATAGATTAGATGTGCTGTTTTTCATTAGATTACAATAACATAAAGCTAGTTTAAAAGTTCGAATTAGATTAGCTTTAAGTATCCTTAGATCAGCAACATCCAATTCTGCACACACACACCCTTAGATTGGGAAACTGGTCCCATTATCCCCAGTCGGACCCGCTATACCAAACGGATAAGGAGCTGCCAACCAAGGTCTGGACCGGGTGGGTATCCCCCTTGTTGTCGACTCGATTTTCGGGGCCTTCAACATATTTGGCACTAGAAGGAGGGCCGAACTATGAATGGCACCTAAATCAAAATCTAAATACCATTCTGAGATTAAATCGCCCTCATCAACTCCCCCGACTTCCCCAGTACGTTTAAATCCAGAGTCAGAAGTCGCTCGAGTATTAACCGCTGCTACACACCCTAATATTTCAGACCAATCTACCATTGAACCCCCTGAAGTTCAAACTCTGATTCACAAACTCCAGGGATTTTCCATTTCTACTCAAAGGTCTGATAAATCTCAAAGAAGCGTGACTTTGCAGTACAATCATGCCCATCCCCTGACCAGATTAAAGAGTGAAAAATTTGGCATCCAACCAACTGAATTGCCTCTCCCCACCAGGAAAAGAGCGAGGAAAACACCACAAGAGTCTGACAGTGAGACTCTTTCATCTACATCGTCCATTTCAACTCCCTCACCGCGAAGTCAGCCACCCACATCTTCATTCCAAACCATCATCCATCCACTTACTGGAACTCCCACAACCCCTCTTCAATCATCTACGATCATAGTGTCCTCATCTTCCCAGCCACAAGGATCATCTTCTGCACTTTCATTCACTAGCAACTCAACGATGGCCCAGTCTCCATGGAATAATCCTGTGGTAGTTTTAATGCCTCCACCCTTGAGTCAAATACCGGCCCATCCTGAGAAATGGCTACCCAAATTCAATCTAGAAGTAGGCATGCTAGCTGAAGAACACATAAACAATTTCATGCTTTCTGTCAATCTCAACGGAGTTACTAACGAAGATGCTGTTGTTCGGCTTTTTCCCTATACAATGCAAGGAACAGCCGGGTCATGGTACTTTTCATTACCCTCCGGGTCTATCACAAGTTGGGATATTTTCCAAAGTCAATTCCTTACCAATTTTGGTGATGACAGATCAACGGAAACGTTAATCAATGACCTATCCAATCTTAAAGCCGAGTCTAGAGAACCCATCAAAGATTTCAATTTACGGTTCAATAAGATCCTCAACAAAATTCCTACTACTTCCCAACCCAGCGAAGAAGTACGATGTGAATGGTATATTACGGCCTTACCATCAAACTTAGCAATCTTCGTGGATAGAGCAAATAAAACAACCTTAGTTGAAAACTTGACAGAGGCGATAGCAGTAGAGAAATGCGTAATAGCCTTGGAAAAGAGATCTGCGATAGGGGAACGCAAGTCTAAAAAAGTCACCTTCAAGGAAGACTCCAAGAAGAAACAAACGAAAGACCCTTTCGATTTGGAAGGATTGCAAAAAGTATTAAAGACCATGTCCAATGAGATGATTGACATAAAAAAACAAGTAGCATAAACTTCTTCAAAAAAGCCCTACAGAGCTTTTAAAAGAGGTCCTTCAATGGATGTGAAACCACCCAACGCTATTTCAAACGTCGAATCTGAAGAAGAGGAAGAAGAAGAGAATACCACTGAAGGGCACATTGATGACGAAGAAGTTGTGGAATTACAAGGAATGTGGGATTTCATCCTCCCACAAGAAGAAGATCAAGAAGCATTTCCGGTTAGCACACGAAGCAAAAATCAACTTGATCCTCCCCAAACTACCCCTAAGCAGAAGAGCGCAAGCTCTGCAATAAAAGATAAAGTCGCAACAAAAAAATGAGCACTAAAGCGACTCAACCTAGCCTAGTCCAATCAGATCAGACAACTCCATCAAAAACACTAATAGTGTCGGATGAAATGGAATACAATATTATTGACGACATGAAAAAGACTAGGGCTAATATTACCCTTTACGAATTGAGCAAATTGAAACATCAACAGAGGATAATGATGAAAGAATTACATGTCGTGCCTATTACATCTTTGCCTACAGCTGTAGCTTCCCACAACATGGGAAGACCTCCAACCAACATGATTAATAAGATTGATCCAATGACATCGTCTTGATTGGAGGAAGATCAAGGTCTCACACTCCCCCTTTCCTTCTCACTTATGAAATTTTTAATAAAAATGTGCACAATTGTTTGGTAGATTCTGGTGCTTCAACGAATATTTTACCCAGATCAATATGTGCTAAGTTAAATGTTCAACCACAAAAATCCGCAGTGCGCATAGTTCAGCTTGATCGATCTCAAGTCGAAGTGATTGGTGAACTTAATCAAGTAACCATAAGATTGTCATCCAACCCAAAGGTATGTCAAGTTATTGACATTCTAGTCGCTGATATCCCAGAATTCTATGACTTGATTCTTAGTAGGGATTGGTCCGAGAAACTCCATGGATACTTTTCAACCGACTGGTCACACATGTGGTTACCTACAATGGTAAACCGAATCAAATAAAGGTTGAACGAGAGTTACACCAGAAGTACATAGTAACGGAATTGGAGGGAGAAAATGAAGTAGTAGCGTATAACAGCAGTATCATAGGCAATTACTCGGTAGATTCTTTTCTCGGCAATTTCACTGCTCATACATCACCTTACTTAGAGAATTTAGTTTTGTCCCAAGTCGAAAATTTTTCCCAAACTGATAATTCAAAGTATGTTAATTTTGTAGATAAACCTGTAAGTACATCTTTGTTTTGGAAATTATATTTTGATGGCTCTAAATCTAACGAAGGAGCAGGAGCCGGATGCGTTCTGATTAGTTCAGAAGGAAATAAGACCATGCTTATGTGCAGACTCGAATTCGATTGCACAAAAAATACAGCAAAATATGAGGCCTTGGTGCAAGGCCTGTACAAAGCAATCGGGTTGGACGTCAAGTACCTTCAAGTCTTCGGAGACTCTGATATTATCGTCAAACAGGTACGTAACACTATTCATTACCTATCAAGTCATTTAAAACACTATCAATCTTTGGTGCAAGATCTGACTGAGCATTTCATAGCATTCAATATTTCTTCAATCCCGAGACTCCAAAACGCAAGCGCAGACCTTTTGGCTAACGTAGCCTCTAGGCTTATTCCCTCTGAAGAGTTTAGTCCAGATAGATTCTCAATAGAATTAATCTTTAGACCATCCATCCCTGACAACATTACAAATTGGAGAGTATTCAATGACGATCCTGATATTGTAAATTTTCTCACTTCCGAAGGATCCTACTCCAATCAGATAATTGACGAAGACCATCACGATCGACAAATACAACAAAATGGCATTGATAATGCTATACCTAAATCGGTGGTTAAGTTAGAAGACCTATACGATTTGAAAAATCGGTTTAAAAGGTCTGCCAATTCAAAGCTTTGCAGTTCAACTCTGAACTACGAATTAGTAAACCTAGGAACCGATGATAAACCACAAAACGTTAATATAGGCATCGGCTTAGCCCCTGAAGAAAAACTAGCGTATATTCGTCCTTTGAGACAATATCAAAATGTCTTTTCCTGGAATTACGATGATTTGAAAACATACGACACTTCTATCATTCAGCATACAATTCCTATGATTGACAACGAAAAACCTGTCCAACAAAAACTGAGAAAGATCCACCCCAATTTAGAAAATCAGATAAAAACTGAGCTGAATAAGTTATTAAAAGCCAGAATAATATTCCCCGTCAGACATTCCAAATGGTTCTCCAATATGGTACCCGTTAGAAAGAAAAACGGAGATATTAGAATCTGTATCGATTTTCAGAATCTTAACAAAGCCTATCAAAAAGACAATTTTCCTCTCCCACCTATGGAGAAGATATTACAGGCAGTAGCAGGCTCAGAACTGATGTCTTTCTTGGATGGATTTTCAGGATATAATCAAGTGCTGGTACATCCCGATGATCAGTTGAAAACCATATTCAGAACTAAATGGGGCACATACGCATATCAGAAGATGCCATTTGGCTTGATCAATGCTGGCGCTACATTTCAGAGGGCCATGGACATTGCATTCAAGGGATTAGTCTATAAATCTGTAGTAATTTATTTGGATGATATAACAGTGTACTCCAAGAAGCGAAGCGACCATCTCAGAGACTTAAAACAGATCTTTCAACGATGTTTAAGGTATGGGATTTCACTTAACCCAAAGAAATCTTTTTTCGCACTAAGTGAAGGGAAACTTCTAGGATTCATAGTGTCAAAATCTGGTATTCACTTCAAGCCTGACAGAATCAAAGAAATTTCTGAAATATCCCTACCTCATAATAAAAAAGCCATGCAATATTTCCTTGGTCAAATCAATTTTGTAAAGAGATTTGTCCCAGATTTTTCACGAATTGTGTCTCCTTTGCAAACCATGATTAAAAAGAATTCAAATTTTAAATGGGGTCAAGATGAACATGAAGCATTCAACCTGATCAAACAAGCTATCATTAATGCTCCATCTTTAGCAACCCCGAATTTTTCAGAATCTTTTATCTTATACACATTTGCCTCAGAGAAATCATATGCTGCGATTCTAACTCAAGAAAATCAAGAAAAAGCAGAAGCTCCAATCACATTTTTTATCTCGAATTTACAAGGTGTTGAACTCAACTATTCAGACGTGGAGAAACAGGCATATGTTGTTTTCAAAGCGGTCAAATATTTTAGACCTTTCTTACTTAAAACCCATACTAAGATCATAGTACCATTTCCAGCGGTAAGAAATCTTCTAGTACAGAAGGATGTGGGTGAGAAAAGAGCAAATTGGATCACTGCTTTACAGGAATACGACCTTGAGATCAAGCCAGCAAACATTGTAAGAGTTCAAGGCTTCTGCAAAATGTTGGCCGGAGCATCGCAGATTTCTGAAAATTCATCTGAACAGGTACAACTGTATGAGGTAAGCCTAAACGATGAAGAATCATTATATGCCGACATCATTTATTATCTTAAGAACGGATGTGCACCATCAAACCTAGATCACACTAAGAAAAGAGCTCTGAGATTGAAAGCTAAACAATATCAGCTCATAAATGATGTTCTTTTTAGAAAGAATTATGATTATGTTCTTCTTAGATGTCTTGAGAAAACTGAAGCTGAAAAAGTTTTGCAGGAACTCCACGACGGACCAACAAGCGGACACTATGCTGGAGATGCTACTGCACATAAGATCTTACGTGCAGGATATTACTAGCCTACGCTGTTCAAAGACTCACACAGTTACGTAAGGAAATGTCAAGTCTGCCAAACGAATGCTGGAAGACAAAAGAAGCCGTCCCTGCCACTACAGCCGGTAAACATCGAGCAACCATTCAGTCAGTGGGGCTTGGACATAATAGGTGAGATCATTCCTCACTCTTCTAAGCAGCATAGATACATCCTCACGGAAACATATTATTTTACTAAATGGGTAGAAGCAGTTCCTCTCAAGAGAGCCAATTCTGAAAATATTATTGAATTCATAGATCAATTTATAATCACTAGTTTTGGATTGCCAACGGCTTTAATGTTTGATAATGCATCATATTTTTCTAGAAATGCAATGACTGAGTTTGCACTTAAAAGAGGGTTCAAACAAAAATATTCAGCCAACTACTATCCGCAAGGTAATGGGTTAGCTGAGTCAACAAATAAAAACCTAATCAGAATTATTAAAAGAACAGTTGACCAAAACCAAAAGAATTGGCACAAAGCTTTGGTAAATGCTTTATGGGTAGATAGAATAACGAAGAAAGCTTCAATCGGCACTTATCCCTTTAATTTAGTTTATGGGAAAGAAGTGGTTCTTCCAACTCACTTAGTCATCCCCTCTTTGTCTTTAGTACAATACATCGATGAAGTATCTACTTCCTCCATACAACTAAGACAAATGGAAATAGTTAAATTAGAAGAACAATGAGAACAAGCTAAGAAAACCCATGCTCATCACCAAGCACTAATAAAATCCTCTTTTGATTCAAGCATAATGACCAGAAAAAATTTTCAGATGGGAGATTTAGTTTTGAAATGGGATAAGGCTCATGAAGAAAAGGGCAAACATACGAAATTTCAGAAGATGTGGCTTGGTCCTTTTCAGATTGTTGAAGTCATAGGTCCATCAACATTTGTGTTACAGGATTTAGCAGGTAGAAGGGATTCTTTGCCTGTTAATGGACAAATCCTTAAAATATATTTTCCATAGAAGATTATTCTTCTATTTTGTAGAATAGTTTTTCTTTTCTTTTTCATAATAAAACCAGTTGTGAGTGGTTACTACAGGTATTCGCGGAAAAGACACCAATTCTCTTTCAGATTTTGAGCTTTCGCTTGTATAAGTAGCAAAAAAAATTTGAAAATCTGATTTTTATTATTGACAGATACAGTTAAAAACTTTAGCCTGGATATGATACTAGTTTCAACTTCAAAAATTTGATGAAAGCAACCTTTAGCGAAGGAATTGTTTTATATCAACACAATGAAAGGTACAATAGCAAAATAAGGCTTCTCTGTAAGACTGCTGTTTTCAAACTCTATTATTGTTGTCTAGAGCTTTCTTAAGGAAAAAAAATGACTTCCTCCCCGCTAAAGAAAATCGCAGCATTCAGAGGAACAATCCAAGAAACACTATATCTCAAAGAATAAGATGTCTCATCACGAGCCGGCTTATCATGATCATAGATATTATAACTTGCTGACTTTGCCAATACTGTCCACCAAAACAGGGCAACAACTCAAGATTGTTGCAATCAAAAGACAAGGGGTCTCATCACGAGCCAGATTGTTCAAAAAAAGTGTAAATCAAGTGAATGACTGTGTCATAATTTTGGCTACCAAACCAAGACATTGTTCTTTGAGAATAAAAAAGGAAAAAGTGTCGATGTGGATTTTTCTTAGAAGGTTGTAGATAGCCTTAAGCAGGATAAAGGATCATTGTTGGGTAACAGGTAACCCCGTCGAGGCTATGGATGCCTGCTGGCAGAAGAGGCTCTACCTACAACAAATGAGCATATTTTAAAGATAGCACATAGAGAAGACTTTATTTTATCTTTAAAAAAAAAAAAAAAAGACCAAGTAGTGGCTGATATAAGTACAAGGACAAGCCTGAGGAAGTAAACAATTAGAATAGAAAGAGGTTGAAACAAAATATCATTGATAGGATAAGGCATAATGTACTCTATCTGTCCATAACAAAGCTTAGATTTATGAAAATTTTTCTGTTTTGAAAGTTTAGAAAAATTCAATAGAAAAGCAGAGATAACTGGTTCTTCCAAGTGAATCGCCATTGTTGTGGCCACCAACAACCCCCCTCTTTGTTTAGTATTAGCAATAACACTAAGCAAATGGGGACCCTTAATAAAAAATTCAAAAACATTTTATAAAACTTTTTGTATTCTATTCCTTGAAATTATGTCGCATCGCGTGGAGAAGATAAAACATCCCCTTATGAGCATAATAAAAACTGCGAAGAAGCGACGCGAAATTCATCACATCGCACACATTAAGAAGTGCTCTTAAATGAAAATCTTAAGAAATCTCCGACAGCCGATGTGCGACGTCGCATATCGCAATATCGCATAAGCACCACACAATGATTTAATGACTCATGCGATCCGCGATGCTGCGATCTTGCGATATCTACGATCTGCGATAATCCGATCTGAAAAAGCTTGCGATGACACATCTAGGTAATGCGATGACACAATGCTGCTATCGCCCATCGCAAATTTCCTCGGCTCAACATTCAAGAAAAGCTTTCTATAAACCAAAACTAGGCGCTCGCCTTAAAGGAAATTAATAAACATATGCCAAAGTGTCAGTGAAGGAAAGTTGTGTGTTTTTCGAAGAGACAGTTCACGATGGGTGTCATGATTTTATACATTCATAGAGGTTAGAGCTTTCGTATCAGTATTTATTATCATTACTCTTTTCCTTTGCGTGAACTACAGGAATGAAAAACAGAAAACAATATGAAGCAATGAGCAGGAAACATCTAAGGAAAAGGGGAAAGCGTCAATGCTCGGAGAACAGAGAAGAGATGCCTTCATAAACGGATGCCGCATGCAACAGAACCACAGATTCTAAATTATCACTCAACAGATGCTGAGGTCGATAGGTGATCCAACATTCAGGGTCAGAAAGCTCACAAAAGCAGCATGTTTACCAAAAATCCTGAAACTTCTACCTGGTAAAGGAAAAAGGCGCTAAAGAAGGAAAACGCACTAGAAAAGCTCGGAATAAAGAACAGAGGCAGTTTTCGATGCGCGATTAGGGCCTAGCGCTAATCGCGCATCGCTAAGAAAATTGTTCAGAAAGAAAAGTCCCTAACTTGCTTAATCATTCGCAAGTCTGGAAACCAAAATAGCAAAAGCAGAAGCAGTTTGAGAGAAATTTGGGTTGTTGCCAAGTATATACGCAGTAAATTCACCCAACCAGAGGATGATTCTCAAAAAATATCTTCTAGTGTACTAAAAAGTGGTACCAGCGCTTTCCATTTCTATTTTCGTAGCTCAAACAAAAGCAGAAGGCAACCAGCCGACTCTTTCCAGGCGAATGTTGAATGCTCGCAACATTTAAGGAGCAAATGCAGGAATAGTTAGGAATTAGATTCAATTTTTAGAAATAGTTTTGCTTTAGAAGAAGGGCGGTCATTTAAACCGTATCCTAAATTTATGTAATTAAGTTATTTAGTTAGCAGTATTTAAACCCTTCTCATGCATTTGGAGAAGGGTCCAGAAATTTGTCAAAAACTTGTCCTCAGAACATGCACTTTTTCACCCTCGGAGGGGGTTTTGATGAATGGATGGATCAAGGTTTATTAATGTTTGCATTTGATATCTACTACTAATGTTGCACTTCTGTACTCAGTAGATGTTAGAGCAAGGAGAGATAAACCATTGTTGCTTGAAGCTTATGAGTAGAATCAGTCATAAATGGTACTTTTATCTCTTGGCCATTTTTGCTTATATTCTTAAAGTGATATACAGTTTTAGTTTTTTATATGTTATTGCATGAATGTGTGAGTTACCATTTGGCACTTTTGTATGGTGGAGCCATTTATTTATGTCTGATATATGAATAACGTATTATGCGATATGTTGTTCACAACTATTTTGCCTAACTTTTTATGAAAAGTAGTTCATCTTAATTGATTTCTATTCTTGTGATAGCTGAATGATCTTTATTACCAGTTATTATTCGACATCTTTTTAGATTGAATAATAGAAGAAATACACCCCGGGTTAGCATAGATTAGATGTGTTGTTTTTCATTAGATTACAATAGCATAAAGTTAGTTTAAAAGTTTGAATTAGATTAGCTTTAAGTATCCTTAGATCAGCAACATCCAATTCTGCACACACACACCCTTAGATTGGGAAACTAGTCCCATTATCCCCAGTCGGACCCGCTTTACCAAACGGATAAGGAGCTGCCAACCAAGGTCCGGACCGGGTGGGTATCCCCCTTGTTGTCGACTCGATTTTCGAGGCCTTCAACACATCTCTATTCCCAAACCAAAAGCATCCTCCCCTCAGGTCCTTCTCCCAGTACTGGGGTTTTACACTACCATTTCCGCAGTAGGGGAGGGAAGTAGGCCTTCTTCTACCATAAACATCTTAATCCACAACGACACTTCCCTCATCAACCTTCCTCTCACTTAGGACCCAAACACTACTTCATCCTTTGAGAAGGACTGATAAATTTCGGCGGCAAAATTGACTATATATCCTTCCACCGTAGTCTTTACCCAAAAATTGACTACTCTCGTCAGATCATTACCTAATTGTTGAAGAAATATAAAATATGAGGAAGTCCTGTTAGCTCTACTACATAATTTAGCATTTGAGGGTCAAGGATAGCCTGGCCGTGTTGTTTGTGCCAAAATAAAGCCCGCATCAGTCATTCTTCTCCTGCTCCTTCACTCTGTTCATACTCTCATAAACCCCACTACCTACGTTCTTTCCTCCAAAACCTGGAATAAGCCTTGCTTTTCCAAGCCCTGAGCGCAAAACCTAAGCCCTATAAAACCACAGTCATGTGACACCACACTCCCATAGTCCATCACCACTCTTTGATCGCAGTCGTTGATCACCACAACTTGATCTAACGATCCCCGCTGCACTCCATGAATGATCCACTCATTTATTTCCTTTGCCATCCGATCATCTCCACCGTGATCGGATGGCAATTTCTTCCCCCACTTCCATAATCTAACCACTCGTTAACTCGTGAAAAGGTGGTTTTAGTCCCATCACATCTGCCACACATCATGGGATTTGTGTGATCATAGGCCCGTGTACGAATACCGCTGTAGGCTCTAAAGCGGTGCGATCAATACCACCCGCCACTCAAACCATTTTTCCTGGCCGTTAAATCCCCACGCATCTTCCGCCCCTGATCACCGTTGGATCTGACCGTATGAGATCTAAGGGCCCTCATTCATCCCACCCTCATATCTCCTAATAGCTTTTACAAACCAATCTCCGCCATTCATCTGCACAATCCGACGACCAGCCTCATTCCTCCATTCAGTTTGTCCACCTGCCATGAAGTCCACGCTCCTTAACTACTCTGTACGCCCAAAGGACAAGCATAATCAGTTCCCAAAACTGTTTGTAGCAAATCCTCAACAACTGCATTTAAGAAATAGAATGGCCGAGAAGGAAAGGACCAGCCTTGAGCAGATCACAACATTTACCAGTTATGGAACTTCTTCCATATTACACTCCACCTTCTCAAGAAGGACAATAGAGTATCTGAAAAGATCAATTTTTTTCATTAAAGCAAGAAGATCGTAGTAGAGACTCTTTCAGAGGATTAAGGTGTTTGGTGGTCAATTATGACCCCTCCACGCATAGAACAATAGCATATCTTTGTAATCAAACTCTATATATACCCAGAACACAGATGTAATCAGGGTTGATGGTTATTGTTTTGATGTAAGGTTCAACTTCTGGAGATTGTAACTGCTTTGATACCTACAGTGTCTCGTCTTCATTTTCAGCTAATACAAGCTTCTTTTGTTGTTAATTACTCACTTTCAATTTCTATTATGTTCTTGGTTGTGCTTGATATGCATTTTTCCTGAACTCTTGATGTTTAGCATTAGAGGGGTTGTCATCCCACCTTTGTGTTTCAATCTTGCATGTATCAGTGAATGTATTGATCATGCTTCTTTCCACTTAGATACAGAGAGTTTTCATCCTGTCTGTGCACTAGGGGATTAGATTTGCAGACATTTTTACTGGTTGCAGCCAGCCATCATAGTGTCCTATGCATCTGCTGGTGTGGTCAGTATTCTACATACTCACCCAATCCTCAAATTGTGAGTAATTGGTGGTCTAAATCCTTGTAGTCTGGGGGTGTTCATGCATGTCTAGGGTTAAGCATAGTAGAAGTGGTTATCCGGCTTGAATATGCATCATTCCTTCCATTCATCCATTTCCAACATTTTGTTGAGTTTTTGATGTCCCAAGCATCTCCGAGCTATAACCTAGGAGAGTTTCTTGGGGTGATAACATCGATTGGCGCTATTGCCAGGGTGAGGAGATTGAAGCTCAGCTTCCCTTGGAGAATGACACAGTTCTAGATTTTGATGATAGACAAAGTCTGGGCACATTTCTGGTTGTAATCATCTATCTGGCGACTCTACTGGAGAATCTACCTAATGGCGACTCCACGTTTCAGTTTTGGCTCAGTTTGTGAGGCATACATGGAGAAATCCTCAGGAATCACCAGCTGACCCAGTGCCTAACACTGAGAAGATTGCTAAGCAGAGGAAAACATCACAGCAAGGAGCATCAAGATCAGGTAAGCCCAAAAAATATTATGTATTTTTGAAGGAGAAAGTTATAGCTCAGGATATACAGTTTGAAGATTTAGAGCCCAACACTGTTAGTAAAGAAATTCCTTCAGAGATTAATAGAGCTCCTTGTTCAGTTAGTTCCCCTTTGGACCTCAGTCCAAAAAAGGTCTCCCACAAAGTCCATCATATTCCTTCATTTCTGTCATCTATTTCATTACTTCCTACCATTCAATCTACCAGTATCCTTCCACCTATCCCAGTCATGGCAGGCCAGCAAGCTCCTACAAAGATGGAAAGAACTATAGCTGCTAGGTATAGACCCTTGGTCTTTCATGTTCCTTTGAATGCCATGCCTGTAGGAGAATATCAGAAATATATGCCCAAATTCACTGGTACAGATGGAGTAACAACTGAAGAACACCTTGAATCTTTTTATAGTTATGCTGATAACTTAGATATCAGTGAGGATGATGTGTGGATGAGAGTTTTTGTCCAGAGCCTTGATGGTGAGGCTAGGAATTGGTTTAGAGAATTTCCCCATAGGTCCATAACATACATTGAGGCATTGGATCATGCATTCCTAAAACAATGGGGAGATAGAAAAGACCTGCTCTACTACCATACAGAGTTTGGAAACCTAAAGAGGGAAAATGGGGAACCTTTGCCTGATTTTAATAAAATATTTAACCGTATGTATCGTAAGATACCAGCTGAAGTAAAGCCCAACCCCACCTCTGCCAAACTCACTTATGCCAATGCTTTTGACTCATATTTTTGCCTGCTATTGAGAGAAAGAAGATATGCCATTCTAGATGATATGCAAGATGCAGCACTGGAGGTGGAATCAAATATCATGGATGCAGAAAAGCTTAAAACACATGCTGATAGAAGGAGGGAGAGAGGTGAGGTTTCTTCTTCCTCTGCTTCATCTGCAGAACCTAAATTGGATAAAATGACTAGGATGATAGAGTCATTGTCTACTAAGATATCTAAGCTGAAAGTTGAGCAGAGTTCTGGGAAGACAAGGTTCCAAAACACATTTGCTCCAAGAAATTCAAATCCATTCAGAAGAGCAAATGAGCAATTACAAATCATTCAAAGGGGTAAAGAAACAAATGAAGAACAAAAGGTTAAGGCTCCTTTCCAAAATGTAGTCATGGAGGAGCAGTTTGAAGAAGAGGATGAAATTTGTTGCATGGAAGATAAAGGTAGTTCTACCTTTTTGACATTGGTTGCATATGAAGAATCATTACTCTTGGACCAAACCAACCAAGAGTGGGATAGAGAGGTTGTTCTACAAACTAATGAGCAGCAAAGATATAATCTCAGGTCAAAAGCAAACAATGTCAAGGAGAGTCCTGCCCAAAAAGCTATTGTCCAGACAGAGTCACAGAATATCGGACAGAAAATACTAGCAGTTGATCAAGTCATCCTCAAAGCCCTAGCTCAAGAGGTAAGAGGTCCTGATAAGTCCCCTTCCCCTTTCAGTTTTGAGGCAGAAGTCCAGAAGTTAAATATATCTGTGCCTCTGTTAGAACCTGTAAATGGTGAAGTGTTTAGAAAGCCTATCCTTGATGCTCTTGAGCTGAAAGCCACACAAACCTCCACTGACTATGTCAATTTACAAGATGACAAGCTTGTAGTTGTGCTTAGCCCTATGATCGAACCTACTGATAATAATTGTCTATCATTTTATGTCTCCTTGACCATTCATGACAAAATCCTCCACAATTGCCTGCTAGACACAGGGGCCAGCCACAATATGATGTCTAAAGCTTTCATGGAAGAGTTAGGCCTTGATATCACTAGACCATATCATGATTTATTCTCTTTTGATTCAAGGAAAGTGAAATGCCTAGGATTAATCAAAGACTTGGCCATTACCTTAACTCAGCTATCCATGAAGAGTATGATGATGGATATTGTGGTAGCTAATGTCCCTCCTAAGTTTTGCATGCTGTTGTCTAGAGGATGGATTAAGAGACTAGGTGGGATATTACAGAATGACTTATCTTATGCCACTGTCCCAGTTTTTGGAGGAGAAAGCAGGAGATTGTATAGAGAATCACAGCTGGCATACATCATCAGTGATCAGAAGAATCCTTCTAATCATCCCATTTATGTCATGGACACTGATTTTGGAGCATGTATTCTCCAAATAAAAGAATCTCAGAAGACCTCAATGCAGCTCAAGAAACCAACAAATCAGGTTGAGGAAGAGCAAGGAAGTCAGGTTTGGGAGATGTTCTTTGATGGAGCATGTTCCAGGGAGACTGCAGGAGCAGGGGTGGTGCTGGTATCTCCAGAACAAGAAAGCACACATCTGTCTTTTAAGATGGCTTTTCAAGTCACGAACAATATAGCAGAATATGAAGCTCTGCTATTGGGCCTCAACGCAGCTAAAGACAGAGGAATCAGAAACATAAAGGTGTTTGGAGATGCTGATCTTATCATTCAGCAAGTGAATAAAACATTTCAAGCAAAACATCCAAGGCTGAAAGTGTACAGAGATGAGGTATGGAGACTCAGAGATTCTTTTGATAATTTTTACATCTCATATATCCCTAGAGCCAAAAGTCAGCTTGCTGATGCCCTGGTTGTGTCTGCTAGCATGTTCATCCCTCCCATGCCTCCCAAAATAGTTTATGAAGTTCAAATGAAATATAGACCATCCTTGTCTGACAATGTCGAGCATTGGAAAGTTTTTGAAGATGATGATGAATTGAATAGGTTCTTGCAAGTCATTGATGAGGTTTCTGAAATGCAAATTCACCAAGAGAATCAAGCCTTGGAAGAGAATCCCCGATCCCATCTTAGAAACAGAATTGGTAAAGATAGCATTGTCCAACTGCCCAGCAATCATATACCTAAGGGTCTGGTTCCATTAGAAAAGCTGTTTGACCAAAATGATGTGCCTTATAAGGCTTCCCAAAAAGAAGATCAATCTGCAATCTGTAAGCATAATATAGGGAGTCCAGACCAGCCAAGATGCATAAATCTATCTACCCATCTATCTGCTGCCCAAAGTGATGAATACTGCAATTTAATGAAGCAATTTTCTGATGTCTTTTCCTGGGAATATAGTGACCTGAAAACATATGATAAAAATATTATTCAGCATAAAATCCCTTTAGAGAAAGACACCATCCCTTTCAAGTAGAAGCTGAGACCAATAAACCCTTTTCTCCTTCCTTTGATTGAAAAAGAAATAAAGAAGTTACTGGCTGCCAAAATCATAGTCCCTCTTAGATATTCCAAATGGATAGCCAACTTAGTGGTAGTGAGGAAGAAAAGTGGAGAAATCAGACTCTGTGTTGATTTCAGAAACTTAAACAAATGCTCTAAAAAAGATAACTATCCTCTGCCCAAAATGGAGTATTTATTGCAGAAGGTCTCAAGAGCTAAAGTAATGTCTTTCCTGGATGGATTTTCAGGGTATAGTCAGGTTGCTATACATCCGAATGACCAAGAAAAGACTGCATTCACTACTCCTTGGGGCACTTTTATGTATTCCAAGATTCCTTTTGGATTGATGAATGCTGAAGCCACCTTTCAGAGAGTTATGGATATAGCATTTGTGGGAGAGAAGGATAAGTTTGTCCTTATCTACCTTGATGACATAATAGTGTACTCCCACAGCCATCAAGACCATTTGCAGCATTTAAAGAAAGTGTTCCTGAAGTGCAGAAGGTTTGGGATTTCAGTCAATCCTAAGAAGTCATAGTTTGCTTTGGAAAAGGGAAAGCTATTAGGACATATTGTTTCTACTGCAAGTGTCAAAATTGACCCAGAAAGAGTGAGAGCAATACATACTTTGTCTATCCCGAGATCAAAGAAAGACATCTAATCCTTTCTGGGCAAAATAAATTTTGTGAGGAGGTTTATACCAAATTTTGCAGAACTAGTAAAGCACATTACCTCCATGCTGAAAAAAGGGTTAGAGATTAAGTGGACTGATTCAGCAAGAAAATCCTTTGAGTCCATTAAGAAGGCTATTATGGAAGCTCCCACTTTAATAAGTCCAGATTACAGCAAGGAGTTCCACATATTTTCATTTGCCTCTGAAGATACCCTTGCAACAGTTTTATTGCAAGCAGATGAAGAAGGTTCAGAGCATCCAGTGGCATTTTTCAGTAAAACATTAAGGGATGTTGAACTCAAGTATAATATCATTGAGAAACAAGCATATTCTCTTATCAAATCTTTGAAAGCTTTCAGGATTTATATTTTTCATTCCAAGATAATTGCATATGTACCCTCTGCTGAAATAAAAGATGTCTTAACACAGCCTAATGCCGATGGAAGAAGGGCTACATGGATTGCAAAGTTAATTGAATTTAATATATATCTGAAGCCCACCAAGCTTGTCAGAGGTCAAGGCGTTGCTAGACTGTTGGCTGAAGAAAATTGCAGAACACTGGACATAGATTTCATGGGCACAGTTGGAAAAAATGGTCAAACAGCAGAAGAAGAAGAAGCGGCCCAACTGTTATAAACATTTTTTGGCCCTACAACCCCAAGCATGAAATGTCCATAAACCAAGGGCTCCTAAGTCCCTAAAAGTGTTGTTCTAACCCTTAAAGGAACAAGGTCAACAGATTACAGCTTCTCCCAGAAATTCTCCATGAAAAACTACTCAGAACTGGTCAAAACTGGATCATTGCACTTGCTCCATGGCCAGAGTGCGATGCATTGCACCTTGTACACACGGGAAGTGCGCTGCATTTCAAAATGCCCTTCTATGGGGTGCGATGGACAAGAAAATACAAGTGGCGGAGACAGTTTGCGAGGTGGATGATCATGGAATCTTCCAGAAACTTCTCCTGGGACACTTGCCTCTCAGAATCGCCCAAGGATGAGTAAGAGATCAATGAGATCTCCAAGTGGCATCAAGAACTATCAGAGAGAAGACACTAATAAAAAACCCAGAGCTGACTCACACCTCTGCAAATATCTATAAATAGATCTCTCATCCCAGAGATCCAGAGGTTGGAGGCTGGAATTTTGCATATTGTAAGGAATTGTTGTTGGTTTCTAGAGACAAACATCAGATTGTTGGGTGATCTAAGCTTTGTTTGAGGTGAAGAGGGGCTTCTTTGCTGCTGGGTCGAAACAACTGGTTGTAACTCCTCCTGGATCTTTTCTTATTTATCAATAAAAACTATTTGAGTTTTCCTCCATGCTTTTGTATCATTGATGCTTGTTACATTTGTATGGTCAATTTACATCTAATCCTAGATTGTTTATGATTATAGATCCATGTCTTTGTATAGTGTTGTGATTCTGTGATCTTACAGGTACTTTGTGAAGCTGGGCGTGCAAGGGAGCAGGTAGCTGAGGACTATCAAAGAAGAGAGGGATCGAATCGAAGGATTAGCGCAAGACAGAGGTTGGTCTTTCTGTTCCTCTCTATCTATAATTCATAAAGGAAAAACAAAAGTAGTTTTTTCTATGTTTGTTTCTAAGGCAGCTGTCACACCTTAGTGGGATAGAGCAGTTCTAAATAGACACTTTTCCCTGTAACAAAATGGCGACTCCACTGGGGAGCTAATTAGTTTGTTTGTTTATCATTCCTTGTTGTCTATTTCATAAACTTACAAGTAGCATTCGAACTGCATTTGTCATAACAAATGCAAAGTAGATAATTGTTGCTTCAATCCATCCACTGGATCTGTTTATGATTTAAACAACTGATTCACAAACTATCTGATTGCCCTTGTGATAGCTCTTAGATCCTCCTTAGATCTACCCCTGATTGTTGCATTATTGATTGCTTTTTACTCGGCCAAAACCCAAGAACTGAACTTCAAATTGTGACCCGGAACCCGAACAGAGTCTCGTTTCTGGCCCAGCGCAGGTACTGTTTAGAGATTCTGAATTTCAACGCACTTCCCTAGTGGACAACCTGCGCTGCATTTTAGATTCTCTGTGTTACAGGTGCGCTGATCAGACTAGCTCTGTGCAGTTGTGACTTCTGTGGTTCCTTCTTTCCAGTTCTATTCCTGAATTTTGCTGCCTGTGATCAGTATATGTCTGTTTGAAACTCCTTTTCCTTGTTGTTATTCCACCTCCTTTGTACAAAAGAACTGTAGATGTTTTTTTGTGTTTGTTGAGTCATTTACAGTTCTCCTTTGCAAAAGTAGCATAATCGTACTGTCGTCCTTTGATTTGAATCTGTCGCAAGTGTCGATTTCGATCGTAGGAAAAAGTTTGATTGCTGTTGATGGTCGATTATCCTGTTACTATTGCTTTTGGTCTGAATTTGTAATTTTCTAGTGTCAAGAACAAGTATTCAGTTCAAAATCGTGAAGTGTTGTGATCGTCTCCATTTTTTTTTATTTCGAAAAGAAGCTTGTTGATATTTGTCGCTTGAAAAGAAATTCAGATTTGTGCATCAACTTTCTTTTTAGCATCTATATACTAAGAAAGTCGAAAAACAAATACATGCATGTGCATTTGCATATAGACAGTCTGATTGGCTTGATTTAGGAAAGTGCATTTAGAGTGTGCTCTTTGCTCTTTGTGAAAAGATTTTGTCTTTCTTTTCCCTAGTAGCTAGGATTTTCATTGCATAAAAGAGATAAAAAGTTTGTTTATCATCTTAGATTGCATTTTAGGAATTACATCTACATCTCGTGGTGAACCCGAAAGGAAAACTTCATAAACAAGATCAACTTAAAATAAATTCAATGAATCTAACAATGCTTTGGAACTTAACGCACAACATTTAGAAGTCTAGGCTAGAGACGTATTCCGGCGTCGTAAAGCCTGGTAACTATTGTTCTCACTAATGGTTGGGTGATTCCTCCACTTTGACATGATAAGTGCCAGTACGGACTTGTGCTCCCACGTACCGTCGAGTATATTTTGGGAGACCCCAATAGGCTTAATCCTTTATCCATAGGAAGTCGTGTCTGCCACCCTATCGATCGCAATGCACTAAACACAACATTCGGGAAGATTGACTGCTGTACCGTAAAAAGTATTCTGCAGTTTTGCAATTGGTTTGGTACTCCCTCTACCTAGATTTTCAGAGTAGTCCCTTTCATTCCTTTTCAGACTCCTTAACAGAAAAGGTCCATCTGAGCACTTGTCACTTCAGGCTCATTAAAAATCGAAGGAGACTACAGTCATCTTTTGTTTTTTTCTCGACTCTTAAAAACTAAAAAAACAAGTTGTGTCAAAGCGTCTAAAATTTATTTTAAACGAAATATTCATTACCCCCTTTCCTACATTGATCTTGGGTTGAGAAAATGGAGTCCACCAACCAAGGAATTCCCCTTGGAGGAAATCCTAGTCCCTTCTCCTCTTGGGGATATGTTGGTGCACCCCATATGGCCACATTGTCGCTTCTAGGACTGACAATTGGTTTGCCTGTATGGCTCTTCTCAACCTCTGTCGTTCATAACACCACTATTCCTGAACAATCGAATCAGCAAATAGATGAGTCCAGAGTTACCCACCAACCTTCTACTTCCTCTAATTCTTCCTCTCCTCCTTCCTCTTCGCTTGATGGGGCTGGTAAATCCAAAAGTCAAGTACCTAAGGAGAAGAAGGAAAAGAAGAAGAAAGAGAAGAAGAAGAAGGAGCCAAAAGCGAATGGGGGCAAACGAGTGTCGTCTAACGAAAATCCACACACTGCACCGACCAGGCCTAAATCGCCATGTGTCATTTGCAAGGGAGACCACTATCACAGAGATTGTCCTTGCATCCCTCGGATCTTAAGGGACTGGTCTCCCCGTTTGCACAACCCGGTGTCGTCAACCTCTGATGATCATGTTGAAAACACACCGTCAACTAGTGAAAGTGAAGCCCCAGGACAAAAAGGAAAATATAGATTTCCTTGTAAACTGTGCGAAGGCAATCACGCCGTCCACCATTGTCCCTTCTTAGACGAGGCTAAAATAGTTTTGGACAATTGTCCAATTTCACCATTATGACTTCCTCCTGTATATAAAAAACTCTTGTCGAGTCCATCCCCAGTTGAAAATCCGGCTGGCCCACTCAGGTGGTCGGCTGAAGCATCTATCATTGAAGATAAACCATATGAATCCATACCAGATGAAATTCAAAAGGTCGAGGCGACAGTTGACCCGGTCTTGCCTTCAGAGGTTCCATCTTCAGATGATACAGTCACTGAAGAGAACAAGGATGACACCGTCCAAATTCTTTTCATAAGCACAGACTCCAACGAACATGGGGGCAATTTACCCGTTCCTTTACCGCAGGAAGGAAGTTCGTCAGAGTCGTACCTGGCCGTCTATTCGGTCCCACCTCCAAGCAACCTAGTTGTCTCCTTCGACTGGAATCAACTAGGCAGACCCCGTTTACCAACTAGTATACCATTCCGAATTATTGTTCAAATATATAGAATGGTTATGGCTGGTACCATCATAGATGAGGGGGCTTCTGTGAGTATCCTTTCCTCAACTGCTTGGAAAGCGCTTGGTTCGCCATCGCTTTTGCCTGAGATGAGAAATCTGACAGGCTTTGATAAAGGAACCAGTCGACCGTTAGGGATCCTTCCCAATGTGCCCATAACATTGAGAGGGAAAACTGTTCACATGAACGTAATGGTAGTTCAAGGACCCCTGGATTACAATCTACTCCTTGGACGAGACTATATTTATTGCATGGGAGCAATTGTCTCCTCACTCTTTAGAGTAATGTGTTTTCAGCACGAAGGAAGAGTGGTCAAGCTCGTGGACTAGCTTTCATTTCCCGAATCATACAGAGCAAATAGTCATATGCCATCCCTGAATGGTCTTTTCACGCAAGAAATGTCTCAATCCCCAATCCGTCCACCCGATGAGCGCGAGTGATTCGGGGAGACATGACTGAAACCCAGGGGGCATGCACCCTGGTCTGCTTCGGCAGGAAAACTTCGGGTATAGGGTAGGTTTCCGCGAGAGAATATGACCTCCGTACTCCCGTCCGTGATTGGAAGAGGGAGTTGGACTGGAATAAGATCCTCTTGTCAAAGTTATGTGGGTTGGCAGGCATCGCTGCTCACCTTTGTTTATTTCGGTAGACATCGCCGAAGAAATGTTCTGTTTACGCGCTAGATAGAACAATCTTTGGGTAACCTGAAAGAGGTATACCTTTCCTGATAAAACAAATGTTTTGTCAGCTCGAATAGAAGGTGACCTTGAAACTCTATTTTATACCTGGGGGCATGCAAGCCTTTTGGAGTGCAAGCAAAGAACGACTATTTATTTTTTAAATTTGTAGGTCCTCTAACCCTTTAAACTCGTAGGATTAGTCGTTTCCTAACTTGCATAAAGAAAGGATGTGGGGCAAATCTCTAAAAGTTGTCGTTTTATATGAGACATTCTTATCACACGACTGGATTAATCGAGCAGTTTTAGCACATAGTTCAAGCTCGTTAAAAAATAAACATAAGACATGAGCAATTGTTTCCCCCCGCGTTTAAGCTCGTTAAAAAATGAACTATTCCCCGGTAAATAACCGTCGTGAATGTAATACTTCATCCATTAAAGCCTTGGTCGTGTTTGCACCGTCACCTCCACTTTTTCATTGGCCGATCATTCACCTCCATTTGATTGTTTACCTATTTTGAGGAACAGCTGCAAAGAGTGATTTCACTAGCCATCCTTGTGACACTGCCGTGATTGGAAAATTCCAAACCTTACCTGGAATCAGCTGCTACCCCTTTTATCACTCGTTCCTCAAAAGACGAGTCTCCTTTAAGCTCTTTTCAATTGACTCGTAAAATATGAAAAGATTGTCGAGCCATTGGCCTCTCCAGCTCGTTAAAGGGACAGGAAGTGCTATCCCTCCTCTAGATTTTAATCTTTTTGGACCTGAGGGATTATTACACAAAAAGATCGAGCGCTTGTTTTGTTCGTCTCGTTAAAAGTATCAAAAATTCATCCATTCTGTATTGTTTTATACTTTTTCGGACTTAAGGGATTAGATGACGAAAAAGGAATTTTGGAGTTACCTTTAAGTTCCTTTCAGACTCTCTAAAATTGAAAAGGACCAAGTTATCTTTGTCATTAAACTCGTTAAAAAGATTAATAGCGACAAACTTGTCTATAGATGAGAACGAGTTTCACTATCGCTAGGCTCGTTAAAACATAGTGATGGGTTTTCCCGAAGGGAAAATTATAGAACAAGCATATGTTATCCTCCTCAAGCTTGACAAAAATAAAGAGGTACTAGTCAGCAATGACTGGGGAAAATTGGGAAGAAAACATGAAGAAACTTTGTTGGTAGCAAGTCGCTCTTGAACATGACACTTCCACTCCATGTCCGAGTCGGGTGGGTTGTTTCATTCACCGGTCACATCACCATGGTCACGCCATACCATCCACATTTGGGGTTAATGCTACCAATCCATCACATCAGTGTCGCTGATATGTTCAAGAGAAGTCATTCATAGAATTCACCTGTGTCTCACCCACTACCATACATTATACTCCATTCTTTCATGACTGCCACCCTGAACCTTATATCACCAAATCATTTTCACCTCCATTAAAATCATTTGCTCTGTTCCGTGTCATTGATGTGGGATTCATTAAGGCCCTCCTGTGACGGATCACTTCTTGTCGACATCAGCTCATTATCCAAGAAGTTGATCTAGGAACACCCCATTCAGTGCTTTGAAGCTTGCATGCCTCAATGTCAAGTTTCTCACTTCCGGCGACAGGTTTACATCAATGGCCTTCGACCGAAAGATTTTGCGTGGTGTTTGACGCCAAGTCCTTTATTCACACCACGTGAATTGTACTGCAGTACCTTGAGGGTCATTATCATTATCGGTGATTCCTCTCGCACTTGTTAACAGTTTACATCATTGACTGGTAATCAAGCGATGTCTTTTCATGTTCGACTTCAGAACATTTCTCACATGGATCGACTTGTACTTTGAGTGAAGATTGGACGCGATTGAAGACCCTGGATCTAGTTTCATCCATCCAGGCTGTGATATATATTCAGGGAAATAAAGACATTAAATGTACATCATTGCTGCACAGATAATCATCCACTCAAAAGGATGATGGCTCTATCAGAATCATCAGTCTACACTCAGACAATTGTATGTCCTATGTACATGAAAATGAATTTATAAAGCTAAGCATGGGAATGCCCGCCTCAGCTAGATCATGAAAATAGTATGAAGATAATGTATTGTATTGTATCTTATTACAGGTCTCCTCCCAGCATTGAAAGAACTTCGGATCCTCATAATAAATCATTTCACCCGACACCAAAAGATTAACAGCCTCATACTTTAGGGGGCAACTATTATAGACATTTTTGGGCCCTACAACCCCAAGCATGAAATTTCCATAAACCAAGGGCTCCTAAGTCCCTAAAAGTGTTGTTCTAACCCTTAAAGGAACAAGGTCAACAGATTACAGCTTCTCCCAGAAGTTCTCCATGAAAAACCACTCAGAACTGGTCAAAACTGGATCATTGCACTTGCTCCATGGCCAGAGTGTGATGCATTGCACCTTGTACACACGGGAAGTGCATTGCATTTCAAAAAGCCCTTCTATGGGGTGCGATGGACACCAAAAGATTAACGGCCTCATACTTTAGGGGGCAACTATTATAGACATTTTTGGGCCCTACAACCCCAAGCATGAAATTTCCATAAACCAAGGGCTCCTAAGTCCCTAAAAGTGTTGTTCTAACCCTTAAAGGAACAAGGTCAACAGATTACAGCTTCTCCCAGAAATTCTCCATGAAAAACTACTCAGAACTGGTCAAAACTGGATCATTGCACTTGCTCCATGGCCAGAGTGCGATGCATTGCACCTTGTACACACGGGAAGTGCGTTGCATTTCAAAAATCCCTTCTATGGGGTGCGATGGACAAGAAAATACAAGTGGCGGAGACAGTTTGCGAGGTGGATGATCATGGAATCTTCCAGAAACTTCTCCTGGGACACTTGCCTCTCAGAATCGCCCAAGGATGAGTAAGAGATCAATGAGATCTCCAAGTGGCATCAAGAACTATCAGAGAGAAGACACTAATCAAAAACCCAGAGCTAACTCACACCTCTGCAAATATCTATAAATAGATCTCTCATCCCAGAGATCCAGAGTTTGGAGGTTGGAATTTTGCATATTGTAAGGAATTGTTGTTGGTTTCTAGAGACAAACATCAGATTGTTGGGTGATCTAAGCTTTGTTTGAGGTGAAGAGGGGCTTCTTTGCTGCTGGGTCGGAACAACTGGTTGTAACTCCTCCTAGATCTTTTCTTCTTTATCAATAAAAACTATTTGAGTTTTCCTCCATGCTTTTGTATCATTGATGCTTGTTACATTTGTATGGTCAATTTACATCTGATCCTAGATTGTTTATGATTATAGATCCATGTCTTTGTATAGTGCTGTGCTTCTGTGATCTTACAGGTACTTTGTGAAGCTGGGCGTGCAAGGGAGCAGGTAGCTGAGGACTATCAAAGAAGAGAGGGATCGAATCGAAGGATTAGCGCAAGACAGAGGTTGGTCTTTCTGTTCCTATCTATCTATAATTCATAAAGGAAAAAAAAAGTAGTTTTTTCTCTGTTTGTTTCTAAGGCAGCTGTCACACCTTAGTGGGATAGAGCAGTTCTAAATAGACACTTTTCCCTGTAACACCAACCAAGGAAGGGATAGTCATTGGTAGAAAATCTAGCTTTTTGTGATTGGTACTCTACAATAGCCAAATTCTTGCTGAAGCTAGAAATCTCTCTAGGCTTCACTCAAAGTAAAGCCAGAACTGTTAAACTCAGGGCAGCAAAATATTGCATCCATAAAAATCTGCTCTATTGGAGGGACCCATCTGGAATGCTCTTGAAGTGTCTGGATAAAGAACAATCAATGGAGGTTATGCAACAATTTCATTCCAACATGCGTGGAGGACACCATCATTGGAAAACCACTACCCATAAGATCCTCAGAGCTGGGTACTATTGGCGCACGTTATTTTCTAATGTCTTTTTATTTGTTAAATCTTGTGACAGGTGCCAAAGGTTTGAAGGGAAACAACAATTAAAGTCCCCACCCTTAAAGCTAATACATGCAACAGGCCCTTTTCAATAGTGGGGCTTGGATTTCATTGGAGAAATCTATCCACATTCCAGTGGCCAGCACAGATGGATATTAGTAGCCACTGATTACTTCACTAAGTGGATTGAAGCAATCCCTACCAGGAAGGCTGATCATAATGTGGTCATCAAGTTTTTAACAGACAATATCTTCACCAGATTTGGTTTTCCACATAAATTAGTCATAGACAATGCAGCAGCCTTTAGGGAAAAAGAACTAGGGGATATGTGCAATTTGATGGGCATTAAACTGGTTCATTCCACCTCATATTATCCTCAAGGAAATGGTCTAGCAAAATCTTCAAATAAAAGCCTGAAAAGGATAATTAAAAAGTTGTTGGAAGACAACAAAAAGAATTAGGATTCTAAGCTCAAATATGCATTGTGGGCCGATAGAGTAACCACCAAGAGATCCACAGGGAATTCTCCATTCAAGTTGGTGTATGGCACTGAAGCTATATTCCCAATTTAGTTAACTCTCCCTATGGAAAAGTTCCTACAAGAAGAGCAAAATGAGGAAGAAGACATGGCAAAAAGGATCATTGATTTAGCATAGGTACATCAAATCAGAGAACAGCTGGTTGAAAAGTCTGCAGCCCATCAAAAGAAGATCAAGGAAGCTTTTGACAGAAAGGCCAAATCAGATAATTTTCAGGTTGGAGACTTGGTTCTGAAATAGGATGCACTGAAAGAGAAGGCAACCATGGGAAATTTGATGCTTTCTGGGCAGGGCCTTTTATTATTTCGCAGATCTAAGGGAATAATACCTTCATGCTGTAGAGTATGGGAGGAGAAATAGTTTTTGATGGCCCAGTTAATGGGCGTTTTCTGAAAATTAATGTTGTTTAAGGTCTTTGGCCTTAAATTTGTAAATATGTTGTTTTAGCAGTTTAGTGTAAGTAAAGTAGACTCCATGCCTAATGGAACACTAGGAAATTTTGCTAATCTTCTTTTCACAGGAAAGGCATTGATCTGCAAGTTCTTGAGACCTCACAAGGAGGATGTCATCCCCAGAAGGAGCCAGTCTTAGCTCTGCTACATACTTCAACATTTGAGGGTCAAAGATAGCCTAGCCGTGTTGTTTGTGCCTAAAGAAAGCCCACATCAATCATTCTTTTCCTGCTCCTTCACTCTGTTCATACTCTCATAAACCCCACTACCTATGTTCTTTCCTCCAAAACCTAGAATAAGCCTTGCTTTTCCAAGCCTTGAGCGCAAAACCTAAGCCCTGTAAAACCACAGTCATGTGACCCCGCGCTCCCATAGTCCATCACCACCCTTTGGTTGCGACCGTTGATCACCACAACTTGATCTAACAGTCCCCACTGCACTCTGTGAACGATCTGCTCATTTATTTCCTCCGTCGTCCAATCATCTCCGCCGCGATCGGATGGCGATAACTTCCCCCACTACCATAACCTAACCACTCGTTAACTTGCGAAAAGGTGGTTTTAGTCCCGTCACATTCGCCACGCGTCATGCGATAAGTGTGATTGTGGGCCCATGTACGAATACTATCATAGGCTCTAAAGTGGTGCGATCAATACCACCCGCCACTCAAACCGTTTTTCCCACCCGTTAAATCCCTACACATCTTCTGCCCCCGATCATCATTGGATCTGACCATATGAGATCCAAGGGCCCTCATTCATCCCACCCTCATATCTCCTGACAGCTTCTGCGAACCAATCGTCGTCGTTCATCTACACAATCTGATGGCCAACCTCGTTCCTCCATTCAGTTTGTCCACCCGCCATGAAGTCCATGCTCCTTAACTGCTCTGTGCGCCCAAAGGACAATCATAATCGGTTCCTGGTACCGTTTGTAGCAGATCCTCAATAACTGCATTTAAGAAATAGAATGGCCGAGAGGGAAAGGACCATCCTCAAGCAGATCACAACATTTACGAGTGATGGAACTTCTTCCATATTAAACTCCACCTACTCAAGAAGGATAGTAGAGTATCTGAAAAGATCAATTTTTTTCATTAAAGCAAGCAGATCGTAGCAGAGATGCTTTTAGAGGATTAAGGTGGTTGGTGGTCAATTATGACCCCTCCACGCATAGAACAGCAGCATATCTTTGTAATCAAACTCTATATATACCCAGAACACATATGTAATCAGGGTTGATGGTTGTTGTTTTGATGTAAGGTTCAACTTCTGGAGACTGTAACTGCTTTGATACCTGCAGTGTCTCGTCTTTATTTTCAGCTAATGCAAGATTCTTTTGCTATTAATTGCTCACTTTCCATTTCTATTCTGTTCTAGGTTATGCTTGATATGCATTTTTCCTGAACTCTTGATGTTTAGCATTAGAGGGGTTGTCATCCCACCTCTGTGTTTCAATCTTTCATGTATCAGTGAATGTATTGATCAGGTTTCTTTCCACTTAGTTACAGAGAGTTGTCGTCCTGTCTGTGCACTAGGGGATTAGGTTTGCAGACGTTTTTACTGGTTGCAGCCAGCCATCATAGGGTCCTGTGAATTTTCTGGTGTGGTTAGTGTTCTACATACTCACCCAATCCTCAAACTATGAGTAATTGGTGGTCTAAAGCCTTGTAGTCTGGGGGTGTTCACGCATGTCTGGGGTTAAGCATAGTAGAAGTGGTTATCTGGCTTGAATATGCATCATTCCTTCCATTCATCCATTTCCAACATTTTTTTGAGTTTGTGATGTCCCAAGCATCTCCGAGCTACAAACTAGGAGAGTTTCTTGGGGTGATAACAAGTCCAACTGTGGCAGACTGACATCGATCCTCCTAACCGATTCTGCCCTTTCAACCTTCTTAACGAATTGTACAATTCTTCTAGGAACTTGCACCAGAATATCTCATATTAGTCATTGATAACATCAGGATATAAAATCCCTTCACTCACCTTGTCGATTGTTTGATTCCTATGGATAGCTTGCTCTACTATAAACTGATATATTTTGTGATTCCACCAATCCCTAATATCTTTCTTGAATATTCTCAACACCATGTTCTAAACCAGTTCTTGTAACTTCAGGTCCTGAAAATGGAACCATTTGTTGACACGAAAGAATCATCAAGGGAAAAGACCCTGGGTTCAAGCGTGGAGTGCCAACAATTGTTCGTTGTAGTGTAGGACAATGTCGGCATTTTCACCTTACCCAAGGGGTAAGGAGTCTCACCTAAGGCGTGCCACAACTAGAAATAAGAAAGGTTCATCACGGAGTCAAGGAAGCACCAACTGATAGGAAATATACACCATTACATACATAGTCAAGATAACAACATACTATCCAATACACAGAAACTACTACATGCATGAATCTTACAGGACATTTCAAAATTTTAAATGGGTCAACACATCATATATACTCATACACATTATGCTACGCAACTAGTCTGAACTTTCATTTATATTGACTCAATAATAAAACATTACAAGACATATTGGCATTCATCACTAGTAATTACGAGTACACATTTATAGACTCACGGGCTCATTCTCTAGATCAAAGGTCCTGCTCTGCTAAGCCTCTGCATTCTGGTACCAGTGTACCGCAACCAGCTATCTTCTCCGCAATGCCAAACTCAACATACTAACCAACCAGCCCCTCTTCCTTACGGGCCTTCTCCTTTTATATTTCTCCCTATCGCCTAGATTGCTAGTTACTGCTCAACTTTTCTCCCCCTCAGCTACCCCTCCTCCTTCCTGTCCGCTCGGCTGCCTTTGTCTTCCACTACCACCTTGCCACAACCCTTCCGCAACTTCCTTTTCCTACTTTGCTATCCACTTTTCCTTCCCGCAAGCTAACCATTGCTACCGTTCGTTTCCTCGTTATCTTGCTTGCCAAAATAATCAAAACATTTGCAAAACCAAAACGAAGGCCGCAACACCTACAGAGCCAAGTTCATCAGGTAAAGCAACATTTAAAAAAAATCCCTACCTTTAGAATGACCTAAAACTGAAAGTGAGGAAACCAGACCAGTCCATACTATTAGTCAAGCCCTCTATTTTAAAAATGAAACAGAAGATGATACTATTAATACTTTTATCAGTATCCCCCATGTCGTTTTTGATACAACTTGTCAATTTATAGAATCTGTTATGAGATGTGAAACGTAGGAAACTATTGAATCAGGAATTGAAGATGAAGATATTCATGTAGTTCCCCCTATGATAGTATTCCTATAGAAATTGAGCCAGGGAATACATTGAATATTAACCTGAATCTTTCACCATCCCAAACTGAAAATCTCCTAAAAGTTCTTCGTGAACATATGGAATCATTCACATGGGACTATACATATATGAAGGGTATCCCTACTAATTTATGCACTCATCATATATACATTAAAGAATATTTTCGGCCTGTGAGATAACCCCAGAGAAGAATGAACCCCACCCTAAAAAACATTGTCAAAGACGAACTTCAGAAGTTACTGGATGTAGGATTTATTTACCCTCTCTCGGACAGTCAATGGATGTCCCTGCTAGTTATTGTTCCTAAAAAGAACGATAAGTGGCATATTTGTGTGGACTATAGGGAGCTGAACAAAGAAAACTTGAAAGATCATTTTCCCTTGCCCTTCATTGACCAAGTTCTTGATACCTTAGTTGGGAAGAATTTGTTTTCCTTCTTGGATGGGTTTAGTGGGTATAACCAAATCCAACTAGCTCCTGAGGATCAGGATAAAACCACTTTTACATTCCCTTGGGGAACTTTCGCATACCGAGTCCTCACATTTGGTATTTGTAATGCGCTTTCTACCTTCCAGAGGGAAATATTAGGGATTTTCTCTAATCTGGTCCATGATAGTGTTGAGATTTATATGGATAATTTTACACCATGTCGGGGATCATTTGAGGAAGGGTTGGAAAACTTAGAGAAGGTGCTTAAAAGATGCATACAAATGCATGTTTCTCTAAGTACAATTAAGTGTCATATGATGAGAGAAGAAGGAATATTGTTGGGACACTTGCTTCCAGCTACTAGAATTCAAGTTGATCCGGCCAATGTAGAGGTAATATTGCATTTTCCTATACCAAAGACAACGATGCAGGTACATAGTTTTATTGGTTGTTCTGAGTATTACAGGCATTTTATAGAAAAAAATTCTAGAATAACATTTCCACTTTTTCAGTTGTTAACTAAATGTTATCACCAAAAAATTGATCATCTAGCCTAATTTACTAGATGGGCCGAAGTATACCATGTAAAGCCAATTTTACCCTAGTAAAATTGTTTTCAATGTGAGAAATTACCTAATAAACCACCTTTATTAAGTAATTTATAGTTAAACCATGAAGAATAATTAAATAAATCACTATTTATTTGATTTTATTATAGGAATAATTAATTCAACCACTGTTTTATTATTACTCCTTGCCAAATTTGACCCAATCATGAAAAATAATCAGGTAAATCATTATTTATCTTATTTTTCTCTAAGAATAATTAATTAATCACTAATTAATTATTATTCTTTGTCAAATTTGACTAAATCCCTTAGGAATAATTAAATAAATAATTATTTGTTTATTATTCCTTAACTAACTCCTTGAGATAATAAATAAATCATTTATTTATTTATTATTTCTAAATAAAAGTTTAAATACTTTTTTCCTCCTAAACAAATATAATAAAATATTTCAAGTGGTAATTCCAAGAATGCAATCAATAATATTTTATTATTACTCATTATTTGAGGATAACTCAATATTTTGTTATAAATAGGAGGGTTTTCCATTCATTATTCACTTTTGATTATTTTCATTGTTGCACTCACTGTTGTAACTCTAATTACTTTTATTGTCACACATCATATTTTTGCTAGGTTTATGCATTATAGAGGAGAGAGACTCTATAGAAGCTGAAGACTTTTGAGGATAGCCAAGAACCCATCCCATAGAGGGGGACTGGTAACATATATTTGTTCCCTTCATAGGTGTTATCATAAAATCATTCTTTACATATCTGGTTTCCATTGGATGTTTTGGGGTTATTACTCTTTATTTCACTGTTTAACTATGATTGTAGCATAGATTAGAATTTTGGCAAGTTTTGTTTCTATCAATAGCTTCAAATCTACAATGTTTAGTAGTCATTTCTATAGTTGATATCATTTGTCATCCACGATCTTAAGTGGGTTCTTTTCGTACATCATTGAAAAGAAAACACTACAACAAATTGGCGACTCCGCTGGGTTTTATAATTCAGATCCAGAAACCTGGATGACCTTTGGTTTTTAGCTTATGGTTTCTTCTTTTCTTCAATTCTATTAATGTTTCCTAGTGTTTTAACCCTATATCTGATAAATTTCTAACTTCCGTAAGCTTTCTAGTCGTTTCTGTAGGTCACAGGAACCAGACGTGACAAAGGTGGCACTCTTTTCTAAAATTTGCAGACCAGAAGTCTCGAAGCAGAAATCACATTTTTTAGCCCAAAAGGTGCGATCTGGGCTCCAGAACGCATATTTCTACCGAAAAAGTGTGATTTCATCAAAAAACACGCCCGAACCTGCAATTTTTGGGTTTTAGGGTTTCTCTCAAATCTATTTATGGGTTTTGTTGAGAGATGTCTACTGGGCGTCTGACCTCTGTCTCATCCCACTTATGCATTGATCCATTCTATTTTACTCGTCAAAGTCAAATTTAGCCTCCCTTAGGGCTTCTACTACACTTCTGTCTTTCTAGGAGGATTTTAGCAAAGTGAGAAGTTTGAGTTTCTTCAGCACTTTCAGCCACAATTTCCAGATCTGTAACCTTTAGTTTTAGATCTAATAAGATGGGTTTCTACCATCCATAGTTTCACATTTATACTTGTTTTTTCATTCCCTTAGGGTCCCATCGGTCACCCTAGGTGTTTCACCCATCTCCCTATGTTTTTGCAGTGATCTTACCCTCTGGCTTTTTGCTGTTGTTGCACCACCTTCTAGTAGCTTAGAGTCACTTGATCCCACTCACACCAACATTCAGATCTCTTGACCATTTCAGTGTATTTTCCATCGGTTTAGCCACCTAGCAGTACTGTGTTTGCAAACCCAGTTTGGCTGGGGTTTAGTTAATTATTTTGTTGTTTATTTTCTGTTATTGATTTCAGTTTATTTGTAGCAAGATTTTTTCTTTTTTTACAAATATGATCTGGACTTAATAAATTAATACACTTGCACACACAAGCACACCTTAAGTGAAGGGTGCTTGGTTTACACCGCCAAGCCAAGACTTAACATAATAAATTTATCTCACTACATTAGAGATAGAAGATATATTGTTGATCTCCCTTCACCATTTCCATGTTCCGTGTGTCCTTCCACCATTGTGCCACTAAGGCATGCGTCACAGAGACTATTAGGCCTTCACCCCCAGTTTCTGCTTGGGCGTATTACTCCTCCCCATCGGGTTCAAGTTCATAGCCCTCCGAGTCCCCATCTCGACTCTTCTCCTGGTCCTTTTGATTCCTCATCTGATTTTGAAACTCCTTCACCACATATCATCACCATGTCTGGACCCACAACTGGTGCAGGAACCCAACCTGGTGGTGGCTCTAGTTCTACACCGGCAATCAAAGCAGGCGGAATAGTCTCAGGAACCGTTCCAGAAACCCCCATGCTCCCTTCTATGGTTGGGTTAAGTCTATCAGATCTTAACTAGTTGATAAATGACCCTATACACCATGATGCTAGTTGGCCCTCTATGCCGACTAAGCTTCCCTCATGCATCCCAAAGTTTGAGGGTATTGTTGGAGAGGATCCTACCAACCATGTGTGATCCTTCCACATGTGGTGTTTTTCCAACTCCATAACCAATGACTCCATTCGTCTTTGGCTCTTCCAATGCACGCTCACTAGAGATGCTGCAAAAAGGTATGTAGACCAGCCCTTTGCCTCTCATTCTATTTTCGCTACATTTGCTAAAGTGTTCTTATCATATTTCCAGTTACCTCTCCGTAAATCCTCCACTACTTGCTTTTCTGACCATGTTCAAGAGTGACGTTGAATAAGGAGCACATATCGTGCCCCGAATTTCGAATACCGTGTTTATCTAGATTGGTTTCTCAGGAGCCTTTTATCCCCCATCAGGAAAGATGTCACGTCCCATTTTCCTCAGACCAATGAAGAAGCTCTCTAGACTACTTTGAGATATGATCTAATTTATGCTCAAACAGGTTATGTCTATACCATTATTCCAGACCTCCCTCATCTTGGCAATGCTAGTGCACTGGGGGCATCTCACGCCATTGATGGTATCATTGGATCCATTTCACACTCTTCGCCATATTCTTAGCAAAGTTATGGCTACCCATAGGGGGGAAAAAGTTCCTCCAACATTTATGCCCCTCCAACTAGGAACATGTTTCCAAGACCCCAACCCATCTACCAAACTATTGCTCCTGTTAGAGCCTCGATTTGTCTCAGGATGAAAAGACAAGGTTCTAGGTCCACATCAAACCACGCTCAGCCTCGTAGCTAGCCCTATGAGGACAGGAGAGGGATCTCTCCGGGTCAATCTCAGCAAAAGGTAATCGATGAGGCTCGAGATGACTAAATTTGCAATTGATCTTAGGCTAGGTATGAAGTACAAGGAGTTTGAGGTTGATTTTTTAAGGTTTTTGTTGAATCAAAGGAAAAGGCAATTTTGGGTGCGGGGATGAGACACAGGTTTTGCAGAGGTCTATTTGGGGCAAGGTAGGCGATCGTCTTGATGCTTTTAAAGAGAATGAATGGGTAGATCTGACTGGAGAGAAGCTAAGGAGAGCAAGAAGCTTTCAAGGATTCTCCTTAAATAGACAAAAACATGGAAAATCAAACAAATCCAAAGGCAGAGCATAACAATCTATGGATTCTACCTTAACACTTCATTTGTTCAATTGCAGAAAATGAGAGAAGGAAAATGATACACATAACAACTTACAATTATTGAAAGAAGCACACCATCAACACATAGAGCCACAAGGATCCCAAACAGCGCTGCAAAACCCTGGTCTTTCCTTTGCCAAAAATGCAGAAGTGAATGTACAATAGAGTGTCAAGCTTTTCCCAAGAGTCCAACCATGAAAATGACTTAGAAATTACATAATATAGGCAAGCCAACCTCTTCCCTTGCCTCTAGGGGTCGAGCTCATCATTCTAGGAGCTGTTTCAACCAATTCTAAACAAAGCACTACAATCTAGGCAGTCAAAACAACTTGCCTCTATAAGGTAGGAAACTGATTCATTCATTAAATTTTCACTCTTTGGTGAATGAATCTTCTAGAACAAGTAACTAAGTGCCAAAATTACATCATGTTCACTCAATTACATCAAGATAAGTCAAAAATTACATCACAAAGAAAAACTAGTCAAACTGGCCGAATTTCTGAGCTGAAAGATGAAAAATAGGGCAAAAAATCTATATGCGCCGCGCTGATTTCTATATGCGCCGTGCTACTTTGCTGCTGATTTTGAGGCACTTTTCGAAGTCCAAATTGAGCTCAGGTTGGCTTTTTGGAAAGCCCTACCTGTCTACTTTCCAATCCAAGTGGAATTTTCCAATTTGGTGTCCATTTTCCCCTCCAAAAGTGCATTCTCCCAAGACTGCTTCCTGTGTGTCAAAATAGGGGCAGTGAGGTCATTTTTTGCATGTTTTTTTACCTTTTGGGGACCCATAACTCACCCAAATTTCTTGTCCAAGTACCAAAATTCATGATTTCTCATGACAAATCCAAAACTACAAGCCATTTGTAATTTGGAGCTCCTAATCCTAAGCGACGCGCAAGGTGCGCGACGCATATAGGGAAAACCCTGTTTTTTAGTTCAAAAATTCCAAAATATCAAAAATTTCTCCAAATTTCTTGAAATTTGGACTGTAGCTCCCCCATCAAGTGCCATGCTCAACCAAAGAAGCTTCGGTCAAGACTTGGAGCCGAACATGTGTTTTTTGCATCCTCAGTACCCTCCTGATGCATGCAGTTTCAGTTGTAAAGTTACTGTCTGTCCACCTTCATGGTGTTTCAAAGTCTGTTTGCCTTTCAATGAGATGAAGAATGAGAGTTTGGCGCAATTGCCAAATGTGGGAGGGACTGTGGGAAATAGGGCAGTATGGATAGTGGGGTCTTGTCAAGTGATGTTTGCCCTTTGGAATTTTGACAAATGTAGGAACAATGGATGATTACTTGGCTGTTTAGAAGACTTGAGGTTTTGGGAATTTTACCACTGACATGAATGATAGGGAATGCAATGACTTTAGGGATAGGGATAGTGGGACTTAGGAATGAGTAACTTGGGATATGAGGGAATGTTGGGATAGGGTATAGTATATGGACTAGGGTTTGGGTTTGGGACTTTGTAAAATAGGAATTGGGGGTATGGGATATGAAACTAATGAATATAAGAGTGGGTGACTTTATGAAATAGGGAAATCAAGGAAAAAATGGAGCAAGGGAATGTGAGGTGGGAGTAGTAACTTGGCAGCCAAACAGTTAATACAAAACCCTAACACCGTTTTCCTTGGTAGGGTTTGATTTTTCTATCCAACACCATAAGACAACCACCATCTAACAAGCACTAATCTTGGATGAAAAGCAATAATCAGAGGGTTAACCTACTTGAACAAGTGATGATCCACAGGTTTCGGGCGATTTGGAGCAAATTTGTGAAGTTGTTGATGGCTCGGTGCATTGGGAAAGTGGCGCGGCGCATAGGGAAGGCGCGGTGAATATAGCCTCATTTATTAGTGCAAAAATACACTAGCGTGGTGCATAGGGAAGGCGCGGCGCATATAGCCTCATTTCTCAGTGCAAAAATACACTAGCGCGGCGCACAGGGAAGGCGCGGCGCATATAGCCCTGTGCATAGTGCCTTTTTACAAGAGACTTTTGGAGGCCTTCCCGGTGTTGAAATTGGGCATAGGATAGCTCGTTGGAAAGGTATTTGAGTCTACTTTCCAACCAAATTATAACTTTTCAATTTGGAGTTCATTTACCCTGCCAAAAATCAAATCTCCCAATACTAGTAAAAATGTGCCAAATGAGGCTGCCTCAAGGTAGAGTGCTGTTGTAGTCAACTTTTGAATGCCTTCCTCAACTTCAAATTGAGCTCATGATAGCTCATTGGAAATTTCTTTGTATCTAGTTATCATTTGACTCATCAAGAAAGTCATTTGGCCAACCCAGCTAGGAGAAAACTTGATTTTCCCAATGTCACTTCAGAGGTGCATTCAATTCTCCTGAGGCAACGGTATTTTTGACATTTATCTAAAACCATGACACCTGTGTAAAAAGTGAAGGAGGTTTTTTGTCCTTGACCTGTTGTGGACAAAAAAATCTCTCAGTTTTCCCAAATTCATCTTTTATTTATCAGAAACATCATTTTAGTAAAACCTACCCCGATGTGTGGAACAAGAGATTTGTCGAAATGAAGCGAAATGAAGGGGATAGGGAGCTTCTAAATTCTTGAGGAAATTTTGGGAAGTAGGGAGGGATGTTATGAAGTAGGAGAAAGTGGAATATCATAAATTGAGTGAGGGGAAGGAGTCCAAAAGGGCAAAACTCAGGCCCAACCTAGAAAATTGCCAGGTTGTAGCAAGAAACTAGGGCTTGTGCAAAAATGAGGAATTTGGGGGATCTCAGTGATCGAAAGTGTTTAATAAGGTACATGAAGGATAAGGGAAGGTGTATGAACATCTGGATACAAGTTTTGCTAATGATTTGACCATTCAAGAGAAATTGCCTTCAAAACCCTAGGAGAGGGAAATGAACCTTGCCTAGGCGCAACTAAAGCATGAACAAGGTGTAAAATGACCCAGTGGAACTTGACATGATAAAGACAACCCTTTGAATGATGGTACACTCAGTTGAATGATAACATGGACTGAAATTTGGACAACTTTGAAAGGAGTGAAAGAAAACCCTAGACCTAATGCCTAGTGACCAAATTTTGTTTGAAGACTCACTGAAATGACAAAATTTGACCTTGACACCTTAAAATCACTTTGTAAGAGCATGTTTGATCACTGGAGGAAGGATGCAAAGACTGACACTAACAGCTCCTTCTTATGCATAGCCTGGTGCTCCAACCCCTCAAGCATTAGTGATGTAGCCTCCCATGCATCCTCAGCCCCAACAACCACCACCCCCTCAGGGTTAGGCATTTGTGAAACAGAGTGATACCAATCCCTAGAATTTGAAGAAAAAGAATAAGGGGAAGGGTAACAAGGGTAACTAGGGTAACCAAAGTAACCAACCTAGTGAACCCCAGGGGAACCATCCTAACACCAACAACTAGCAACACGACGGCCAGCCCAAGAAAAATAAGGTTATTCGTACAAATAAGCCTTGTGCATGTTGTGGTGTACATGGCCACTATACACATGAGTGTCCTCTTTTATCCCAAATGCGCCAAATGTGGGAAGCTCAAGCAGCTTCTCGAGGTCAACAATTGCCTTAGAATCCTGTGCCACCTCAACCGACCGTGCTCACAAATCCTTTCCCTCAGCAAGGATTTGTTGTTTCTCAACCCCAACCACGTCAAGCAGCACATCTCCCCCAACCTTCTGGTCCTAGTGGCTACCAGATCTTTATGATGAACTCTAATGAGGTTAACCCCTCCAATATCAACCGACAAACTCGGTTGCATCAATATGGCAAGCCCTCCACTTTGTCAACTGCCGAGTCCAAAACCAAAGTGTCTATTGAGCCTCTTACTATTATCACTCCTTTGGATCTCCAAGGTTGAGGAAGAGTCCAGTTGAGATAACCATAGACCAACCTTTTGACTTGGTATCTAGCCCAACCAATCTGGAGAGGGATCTCTCCAGAAATCATAGCCAAGAGGGCAGATGAATTAGGGTTTTAGGCTAGTTATGATGTGCAGAAGGGTTTGATTGTTTGAAATTGGGTTGTTGGATGAGGATTAGGTCAAAGAGACTAGGTCAAGGCAAATAAGGGTATGATTGCAGACATCTGATGGAGAAAGGTAGGTAGACACTCAAAAACTTTAATGTTCTTGAGTGAGATAGATCAGACTGGTGAGGTGCTAGAAAGAGCAAGACAAGCATGTATTCTTTCTAAACTGAAGAAAATGGAAAAATTATGAAGATTTCCCCAAAACAGAGCATGTAAGATGTATTCTGCTCATCAAATTGAAAATCAACATATCATAGAAGTGAAATGAAACATGAGAGTACAAAACATTCAAACATATGCAACATAAGAAGAAACTATGTCAAAATTCCATACCATAGGTATTCCATGAAAATAGTTGCAACTCATTCATTAAATTTCTGCCAAATACTAGTTACACTAGTGTCTCTAATCAATACAACAACATCCAACTGATTCCAACCAATGAAAAAATTGAAAAATTACAAGATATAGGCCTCAAAAAAACTCCTCCCAACCTCAATGGTCAAATCCATGAGTGGAGGAGTAGTTCCACCAAAATCTGAATTGATATCTAGAGTATAGGGTCGTCAAAGTGACTCATCCCTAATTACAATGAAACTAATTCATTTGACTTTCATGATAACATTTACATAATGAATTTACCCCTAGGTAACTTATCCACATGAAATTTACATTTACCTTCATTAATTACATAGGTAAAATCATCATTTCCCAAGATGAAAATCAAATTTGCAGTGAAAACTTAGAAAAATCATAAAATTGCTCAGTGTGTTGCGCTAGTGCCAGGTGCGCCCTCCATCTTGCAGCTGAGTTTTAGATGGGTTCCTGGTGTCCAAACTAGGCTCAGGATGGCTTGTTGGAAAGATTACCTTGTCTAATTTCCAGATATGTCTTTATTTTGCAGAATGGAGTTGGTTTTCCCTACCAAAAAGTGTTTCTCCCAAGACTTCTCAGTGCGCAATGCCAAGGTGAAAAAGGAGGCATAACTGTGGTTTTTTTAGTGTTTTTTTACTTTTTCACCTACCAATTGGACCAAACAAGCTTAGAAAATTTGTTTTCTTGCATGTATTCATCATTATGAATCTGATGGTGGTCTCATTTTGGCCAAAATATGCCTCAAACAAAAGTACAGCGCCTAGGGCACTACACTCCTAGCATTTCAGTTGTCATAAATTTGCCTACAATGAACAAAGTTTCCAAAACTTCAAAAATTTTCCCAAAATTTGTTAAAATTTGCTAAATGATGACTGATGGTAAGGTTTATGCATGGCTTGAGGCTTTAACAAGTATATCAAGCCTCCTTTTCTCTTCTTGCATAATTAGGGTTTCAATTTTGGCATTTTCCCTTTTAAGCTTTGACCTAACAATCTTATTCCTCATGGCATAATGCTTTGCCATCATTCTCTAAATGTCATTGTCTTTGTTGGCCTTATCCAGGAGCTTCTCCAAATGTTGGTTTACTCTCTTAAGCCACTGATCTCGGTTCTCATTAATTATGATGGAAAATTGTTCATTCAATGTGAGTTAATTTGCAAGTTCAGCCTTGATCCAAGAGGATCTCGTCAGATCAGTTGCACATGTTCATCATCAGTGTACAATGTCATGCTAAACAATTTAGTATGGTGTCATTTAGTTTTGAAAATGTTGTTTATGGTTCAGGTTGTGCAAATGATGTTTATGGTTTATCATGGTGTTCAGTTGATGTGGTGTTGTACCTGGTTGTCGACATGTGGTTGTCGTCAGTTCCGCCAGGATTTGGTGTTAACATGAGTTTGTTGTCAACTTTACAGGGTTTTGTGTCAATGTGGGTTTTTCATCCATATTAGGGTTTGGTTGTCATCATCATGTGATGAATGTTGCAAATGTCACTCTGAGACAATTTGATGTAAAAGGTTATTTTTTACCTAACCCAAACCTAATCCTAAAAATCTAACCTAAATACCTAAACACTAGTCCTAAACCCATCAAACATGGTATATTCCAACTCTATGTATTAAAACAAATCAAAAAATACATAAAAACCTATTTGCCTAAGTCTAAAACCCTTTGTATTAGCTCTCGGCTATTGCAAACAACATATAAAACATTACAAATTAAAACAGATGCCCCTAACCGCCACTTCTCACCGCAGCAGAGTAAAAAACATGTGAGCAGAGATGTGTAAAATCATTGGGGTTTTCATAATCCACCAGTTCCTAACCACAGCAAGGTTCTAAACCGCAGTGATTACATGTGAACAGATCATAGGGGTTAACTACCGGCTTGGAGCTAATCGCGGGCCCTCACCGCAGTGTAACGCAACATGTGAAAAGTCAAGAAGAGTTTAGTCTAACCATAAGTGAGTTAGAGGAAAGCCGTCAGGGTAAGCCGCGACAGTCAAGAGAAACGTGGGCACATGCAAACAGTCAGCACAATGATCGCTGGAACCGCCAGGGAAGACTGCAGAGGTGGCAGTTGGTGGTTAGACCGCCACCTATTCACATGGGCGGTCAACCTCCTCCACCCGGTCAGTAAGCTGCCAACGGTTCTATTATAATATAATGTTATTTTTGGGTTTTTGAAAATAAGTTCTGGTTATGTTAATTCGAGGACCATGTAACCTCTCACCTAGGTGTCCTTTTACAACTAGACCGAGGCCCAAGAACCAAAAAATAAGCCAATTCATGCCAATTTTATGCCAGAGGAGGCTTGAATGTACCTGTAGGCCTATAAGAGGTGGTTTTTCTTCATTGAGTGGATATTGGAGATTTTTGTTTTTGTACGCAGGTTCTAGAAGTGAGAGGTTGTTTTGTTTTTAGTGTAACAGGAGCATCCGAAGTTGGAATTGGGAATCGTGATAGGTGTTGGAAAGCTGCTTTAGAGAGATTCCTTTTTATAGTGATTAGAAGTGACTACATGCACATTCAGTCTAGTCTATTCTTTGTGTAATAGAACTCCTTAGTTTCAATCCTAATAAAGTGGTCACCCATCTTGAAAGCAGACCCAGAGACATAGTCCATCAGGGATGAACTCCGTAATCAACTTTGCTATCTGGTATCACTGTGTTTTCATTTCTTTCACTTCTATTATGCATCTTTATTATGTTTAATCAACTGTTGTAAAGTCTTTCTTCTCAAGCAGTTTCCTCGATTTCCACACTTTCCGTTAACACTCAATTCAATAATGGCTAATCAATTCTACATCAATTTTAACTTATGATCATTTCAGACCATATAATTTGGTATCAGAGCAGGTTGCGTTTGTAGAATTTTCCATTGAAGGTTAACTAGGTCAAAGTCGCAACGAGGAGAAGGAATCCTTGAGTAGATTGATCCAGAGATTGGAAAGTGACGAATCGTTCATAAGTCAACCATTTCAGGATCTAATGCAGGTGAAAACACTGAAACTAATATGAGTGAATAACAGTTTCAGCAATCATTCTTGACTCTGCAGCAGATGTTGGGAGAACTGTACAAAGACAAGAAGGGACAGATGTAGCTTCTTCTTCAAAGACATCGAAGAAGGAAAAAGGTAAAGGCAAGGCTAATAAACCACCTTCACCTCCATCATCTCCATCAACATCTTCTTCTTCTTCTTCCAGTGTAGAATCTGAAATAGAAAAGAAACTGAAGAAAACATCTCTTTTGAAACTTGATGTAAAATTTGAGTTACCTATTTATGATGGTGAAATGAATCCTCAAAAGCTAGATAACTGGATTAAGAAGTTAGAATTTTATTGTTGTATTCAGAACATTTCTGATGATAAAATGAAAATTCAGTTAGCTACACTTAGAATGGGGGGAATAAATTTAATCTGGTGGGAAAGTAAAACTTAGACAGATGTAAAGCGTAAAGGAAAATTCATCTCTTCATGGTCTAATATTTTAAAAGCTCTTAGGAAAAATTTCTATCCTTTAGGATACATGCAGCAAGTTGTTATTGATTGGCAACATCTGAGGCAAGGTAAAGGGCAAAGTGTTTAGGAGTTTACTCAGGAGTTCATAAAGAAAGAATTGGCACTTGGTATTTCACTAGATACACGTGAAACTTTGTTAAAATACATTGGTAGTTTACATTCATATTTGCAGCATACATTATTGATGTTTAATCCTGATGATTTTGATGAAGTGTGTGTTCAGGCCATACATATTGAATCAGGTGGCAGACCATTCAATTTTTCATCGCAATCATCCAAAGAGTTGGAAATCAAAGATTCCAATGACAATAAAGGGAAGAACAATTTGAAGAGAAAGAAATCAGCGATAGCTCAGAAGGAAAGACCTACTTGTTCTCATTGCCAGAGAATCGGTCATGATGAATCTAAGTGTTGGAAACTTCATCCAGAACTTAAGCCCAAAAATTTCCTTAAGGAGAAGGATGAAAAGAAGGCCATTGCAGTAGTCCAACAAGATCTAGGTTCAGATTCAGGTGATGAAAGGAGGATAACCACTATGGTTACGACAGGTAAAACTTCTGACATTGGTTCAAGTTCAAAAACTATTGCATCTTCATCAAACATAAATCCTTCAAATGAGGATAAAAGAGTTGAATTTTTTAACATAAGGATAACTTGTAAGCACACAAAGATAGATACCATGTTTGACAGTGGATCATAGACGAATTTAATCTCTGAATATTTAGTTAAAAGTTTGGGTTTGGAAACATAGAATCATCCAAGACCTTACCCATTAGGATGGCTAAATAAATCAAATCAGATAAAAGTCACCAAACAGTGTTGATTAAGATTTGCCATTACAACTAATTACATTGATGAAGTGGAATTAGATGTGGTTCCAGTAGACATATGTGGAGTTGTCTTAGGAAGTCCTTATCTTTACGATTGTGATGCAATATTTTATAGGAGAGAACATAAATATCACCTTAAGAAAGATGGGGTTGAATTTATTGTCAGGGCACATCAAAGTAAAATCATTTGAATATTAATGTTAATAAGATGAAGCAATTAATAAGTTCAAATAAAAGATTTGTAATCATGTGTGTAAATGAACAACATAAAAATAAACATGATGTTTGTTCAGGTTATGAGTCTCAACTTAAAGATAGTTTGATCAAAGAGATAGAAACTATTCCAGTTCTATGTAAAGCCAAACATCTTACTCATAAGAAGGGAATACATCATGAATTACAGTTTTTTCCTAAAGCTCCTCTTCCTAATGTCAGAATGAATCAATTCAGTTCAAGTTTGGAAATTAACAGTTACAAGGATATAGGTCAGCATTGGGGAAAGTCATTGTTCAATTTCTCTTTTATTGTGTCACCATTTCATGTTTCTAACAATTTGGAAACCTCTTTTCAAGTGGAGAGGAAACCTATTTGTTTTCATATCAAATCCTTTTCTAAAGTAGTGTCAAAGTGTCTAAGGGAAACTTATGCATCATGGGA
Source organism: Pinus tabuliformis (assembly GCA_031772625.1). Taxonomy (NCBI): domain Eukaryota; kingdom Viridiplantae; phylum Streptophyta; class Pinopsida; order Pinales; family Pinaceae; genus Pinus; species Pinus tabuliformis. The sequence continues at coordinate 839,332,919 of CM062817.1, read as the reverse complement.
AAGTGCTAATCAATGGAAACATCATTTAATGAATAAGGGAAAAGTGATTCAAACAAATCAACAACTAACTCAATACTTTCAAAGACAAACTAAGTTGCAACAATTGTCACCTTACAGTTTTATGGATTTATGGCAACAAGTTCACTTAGTGATCAGGAATCAAGAAAGTATGTCAAGTCAAGTAGTTGGTTTGATGTCAAGAATATCTTGGATTGTCTCTGTTATTCCAAAAAATATATTGTTAATACATGTCAATGGTATTGAACAATATCCTATAGAGACTGTTTTCGAAGATGATTATGAATCACTAACACATGGTTCTTCATTGAAAGAAATCAATTGCCATGTTCATAACAGGTTTTTTGACCATCGTCGCAAGTTTTTCATACTACAGATGGATGGAATAGGTCACCAAATCAAAATGTGCCATGGTCAGCATCATCAGGGTCATCACATGTAGGTGATTGATAGAATATATTGGTACATCATCATGTCAAGGTGGAAAATGAGGGAGCTCTACCTTCATCGACTATTTATTTAGTCAAACTTTTGTGGTCCAAAAGCTTTCAAGTGGAGAGGATTGATCCAGGAGGATCTCGTCAGGTCAGTTGTACATGTTCATCGTCAATGTATAGTATCATCGTCAGCAACTCAGTCCAGTGTCGTTTAGTTTTGACAGTGTTGTTTATGGTTCAGGTTGTGCAGGTGATGTTTATGGTTTCTCATGGTGTTCAGTTGATGTGGTGTTGTACCTGACTATCGACATGTGGTTGTTGTTAGTTCCACCAGGATTTGGTGTCGACATGAGTTTGTCATCCACTTTACAGGGTTTTGTGTCAATGTGGGTTTGTCGTCCATATTAGGATTTTGTTGTCGTCATCATGTGACGAATGTCGCAAATGTCACTCTGAGACAATTTGATATAAAAGGTTATTTTTTTACCTAATCCAAACATAATCCTAAAAACCTAACCTAAATACCTAAACACTAGTCCTAAACCCATCAAATATGGTATATTCCAACTCTATGTATTAAAACAAATCAAAAAATCCATAAAAAACTATTTGCCTATGTCTAAAACCCATTGTATTAGATCTCAGCTATTGCAAACAACATATAAAACATTACAAATTAAAAGAAATGTCCCTAACCGCCACTTCTCACAATGACAGAGTAAAAAACATGTGAGCAGAGATGTGAAAAACCATTGGGGTTTTCATAAGCCGCCAATTCCTAACCGCAGCGGGGTTCTAAACCACAGTGATTACATGTGAATAAAGCATAGCAGTTAACCTTCGACTTGGAGTTAACCGCGGGCCCTCACCACAACATAATGCAACATGTGAAAAGTCAAGTGGAGTTCAGTCTAACCGTAACCGCATCAAAGGAAAGCTGCTAGGGTAAGTCGCGATGGTCAAGAGAAATGTGGGCACATGCAAACAGTCAATGCAATGATCGTCGGAACCACCAGGGAAGACTGCGGAGGTGGCAGTTGGTGGTTAGACCGCCGCCTATTCACATGGCCAGTCAACATGCTCCACCTGGTCAGTAAGCCACCAATGGTTCTATTATAATATAATGTTATTTTTGGATTTTTGAAATTAATTTCTGGTTATGTTAATTTGAGCACCATGTAACCGCTCACCTAGGTTTCCTTTCCCAACTAGACCGAGACCCAAGAACCCAAAAATAAACCAATTCATGCTAAGTTTAAGCCAGAGGAGGTTTGAATGTACCTACAGGCCTATAAGAGGCGGTTTTTTTTCATTGAAATGGATATTGGAGATTTTGGATTTTGTATGTAGATTCTGGAAGTGAGAGGCTATTTTGTTTTTAGTGTAACAGGAGCATCTGGAGTTGGAATTGGGAACCATGATAGGCATTGGAAAGTTGGTTCAAAGAGCTTCCTTTTAACGGTGATCAGAAGTGCCTACGTGCACATTTAGCCTGGTCTATTCTCTCTGTAATTGAACTCCTTGGTTTCAATCCTAATAAAGTGGTCACCCATCTTGAAAGCGGACCCAGAGACGTAGTCCATCAAGGACGAACTCCCTAATCAACTTTGATGTCTGGTATCATTGTGTTTTTATTGTTTTTACCTCTATTATGCATCTTTCTTATGTTTAATTAGTTGTCATAAAGTCTTTCTTCTCAAGCAGTTTTCTCGATTTCTGCACTTTTAGTTAATGATCAATTCAATAATGGCTATTCAATTCTACATCAATTTTAACTTATGATCATTTCAGATCAAGCCTCCTTTTGTATCTCTAGTTCTAGAGCTCTTTTCAGCCCTCTAGTTCTAGGTCTCCTACTTGTTTCTTGTTCTTGTTCAAGTTCACCATACCTTTAATAGGCTTCATAAAGTAATGCCTTGCTTTTCATTTCTCCTCTTTTTTTCCTTCAGGAGATGAATCTCCATGATTTCATGCTTGGCTTGAAGCTGCTGGTTTTCTTGCTCATAATATTAAATAACAAATTTAGACCTCTCTAAATTGGTCTGGAGCTCCCTGATGTGTGCATCCTTTTCCTTGATGATCAAGGAGGTGTCATCATCAACAATCTGATCTAAATCAATAAGATAAGAATCAGCTTCTATCTCATGTAGGTTTTCATCCTCATGCTTGATCTCTGTCTGAATCTATGCCTCTGTGTTTTTTTCTTTGCCTTTGTGTACTGACTTTTTTGGTGAAGAAGGCAGGGCTCTTCCCACAATATGTGGGGAGAACACCTGCCTATGACCTCTCTAATAAGTATGTGCCAATATGCCCAAATCAAACCTCTTAGGCTTGATGACCTCAACTTGCTTAGTCTATTGAGGCTCACTGGTCTCAGCTCTGCTAAGTGACACAATGTGCTCATGAAATGGTGATGGTGGAGGTGATGGTGATGAAATGGGTGAAGAGGAATGAGGTGATGGAATGGTAGACACTGTAGAGTGGGATGGAGGAATGGATGTGGAAGGATGAGATGATGAAGGCACATCTTGAACATGTTGAATAGGTGGACCTGTGAATATGTCATTAGCTATGAAAGTACTCCATGGAATGTTCAACTCTTTGAGGTGATGGAGGACAATGATTTTTATGAGGGAATGATGAAAATACTATTCATTTGGTGTTCATATTCTCTCTTTTGGACAATATATGTCATCTTGCCAATGCTTCAGAAGAGGTAATAAGGAAGGTTGAGGATCTTGACCCTTGTGAAATGCATGAGAAGCCTGATGTGGTAGGTGTCAAGTTTAGAGAACCTACCTTCATAGGAAAAGTATTTCATGATGATTTTCATCATGAGGGCATATCTGTCCAAGAGGTAAGAGAAATGAAAAACCCTCTTTGTCTCATTTTTTTACCTTGGTTTTATGTAAGGTTCATAGTAATTCTCCTCCAAGTCTTGTTGCTTGAACCATCTTCCCCAACATTTGTGATCCCAGTGGCAATTGATATGATGGCAGTGGACACAGTGAAAGTGACACCAACAAGGGTTACCTGGTTTTCATGGAGATTAGAAATGAAAAGTCTAGTCAACATAGGATGATGTTGGACCCTTTGTATTTGTTCACAGAATTCAAAACATCCTACATGCTTGAAACATGTCACAACCATGGGAGAGGCCATGAGTTCCTTGGTATTTGTTGGATCAAGTCTAATGATTCTCCCTCCTTTATGTGGCCTCCTCTCCTCTCTTTCTTCCTTCTCACTTTAATTTCTGTTCTCTTCTTCTTTCATGGTGTCTTGGTGTTAAAAACCCTAGGGAGATGAAATAATAGTGGAATGTAGGTATAGGGAGTAGGGAATGGTATGAGGAAATTTCAAGGAGATGGGGGAAGGGATTTTTGAATTGAGGGAGGTGACAGGGAGTAGAACTAATGAGGGATTTGGGATAGGGAATTTAATTATAGGTTAGGGGTTTTGGGAGCCTAGGAAAATGAAACACCTAGGTCTTAGGGTTTTAAGAGAATAAAGGTTTTGGGAAGAAGTAATATGATATTGGGGTTGGGAAAGGGTTTTAATAATGATGTGGGAAGGGAATAGAAGTGCTTAGGGAGTGAAATTGGAATTGTAATTAGGAATTGACTATGATACTAGGGTTTTAGACTTGAATAAGACACCAAATTAGTGCTTAGGGAGTGAAATTGGAATTGTAATTAGGAATTGACGGTGATACTAGGGTTTCAGACTTGAATAAGACACCAATTGTGGCTTACTTGCTTGCTGGAGGCCTGGAGAACAATTTTTGAAGTGTTGGAGGCGATGAAATGGAGTTTGGAGGTGTTTTGACATTTTCTATGCAAATTCAGGCAAGTGTGTAGTGCAATGAATAAGTGTGCCCTCCTTCTGCCAAGTGTGTAGCGCATAACATAGGCGCGCAGTGCCAAAAGCAGGGGTGCAGTGCAAAATTCATGTGCACAATGCCGACTTCAAATCAAGTTTTGAGTGCCTTCCTAAAGTCTAAATTGATCTTATGTTAGCTTGTTGGAAAGATATCTCTCTTGTCTACACAATGGACCTATCAAGAACTGAAAATGATCAAGTATAGCACCTCAAAAATCAATTCTCCCAATACTAGTCAAAAAGTGCAGAATGGGGGTGCAAAAATGCAGTGTGCTCTTGCAGGCAACTTTTGGAGGCCTTTCTCAACTCCAAATTGAGTTCATGATAGCTCATTGGAAAGATATTCCAGTCTAGTTATCATTTGAATTTGAAATTTTTATGCTTGGCATGTGGAACTCTGAGTTGGTAGCTTGGGAGTCATGAACTTATTACAAATTGAATAACATAAAATTACATAGTGAAAATATAAAAACTTACATTTGAACTCAAAATTACATGATGAAATAAGCATTTCTCTTTACAAATGATCTTCATGTGGTGAAGATATGTTATTTGATCACCCTTTACTTTCTTCTCATATGCAATGTAATGGAGTTTTATGGGAACCTTGGAAACCCTAATGACCTAATGAAACCTTGAAAAACCCCAAAAGACCTAATGAGACCTTGAAGGACTAAATTTCAAGATGAGATGATGACCTCATGACTGATACAAATGGCATGATAAAATTAACATTATGGATGATGTACAATCAACAAGATATGAAACTGTGCCAGCAAGTAATCACATTTAAGGGGGAGTGATGTTTTTTTACTAGGGCTACCATCAGTGAGTAAATTTTTGAATGATGACCTAGTGGAATGACAAAAAATCTGAGTGGAACCCTAATATGATATGAAAAGAGGGTTTTTTATCACTGATGGAAGGATGAAAATACTGACAATAACATTAGCCTTATTAGGGATGGCAGCTGTGAAAGAGGTGTCAAGAACACCGTAGACCAGCATGCCTATCCATTGGGCTATATGGTCAAAAACGCAATAACTAATGAGCATGACTAAATGTTGCAAACTCTACTGGAAATTAACACTGAAAAATATGCTCATAATGTTGAGCTTATTCATCACACCTTGTCTATTCTAACTGATCCATAACCTTCTCACTCAAGTGATGTGAAATTTCCAATGAAGCCAAACAAGGAGATGACCATTCACTGAAATTCTGCTCACATCCTCTTTAAGCAATCAGAATGATGTACATGTAGGCAACTCACAATGAAAATGAAAACCAAGACTTATGCTAACAGAAAAAACAACTTTCACCTTCTCTGATGCTTGCAAAAGACTGCCAAGGGGTCTTGGAAATCATGAAGCATTACCTCTTGTGGATCAACAAAAGGAAGGAATATGCTTTCAAATATAATGGTTGTTTGTTCTTCTTCGTTTGGGTGATCTTTCTTAAATGGAAATGCAGCAATGTCATCTTCCATACCACCTATATCAGAGATAAGATTTGTATGTTCTTGCAGATCTTCAATTGAGGTAGCCAAATCAACATCAACACAAATATCTACAAGTGGTTTTTCATGTATAACAGAAAAAGAATTGTCTAGGATTTGAAAAAATTATGTATCTTTATCTTTTGAAGGCTACTGAACATGTTCATCAAACTCAAGACAAGAAACTTTCTGTACACTATTTTTGAACTCAACAGATAAATCATGACTCTCTAGAGTTTCTAGACAAGAAAACTCAAAATTCTGATCTGCACATATTTCTTCCTGAATTAAAAACTCAAAAGAGGAAAGGAATGAAGGGCAGCTGGAAAGAACATCTTTATATAAATCTTGATCGCTTGAATATTGGCAAGACTGCTGCGAATTATCATCAACTTTGGAAAATGGAAGATCAATGTCATCTTTTGAAGAATTATGCTTAAGTTCACTGTCATCCGTGGTAGAATCCATGATCTTCTCATGGTGGTGAAAAGGGTTTTCATTCAAAGCATCCAAGAGTTCATCATCCATAAACTCTTCATTGCCATAATCACTTTCTAGCTCTTGAATAAAATTCTCAAAGTGATCACAACAATCCTCAATCAAAAGCAAAGAAGGATAGGCTTCTCTATACTTCTCAAAAAATACTGGGTAAAAATATTTGAGAGAATAAATACAAGTAGGAGGCAAGATTTCATACCAAAATCGTGCCCTTTCTTCTAATGTGACCATGAACATCTTCATTAAACAATCTTCATGAAAATTAATCCTCAGCTTACGCACATGCATATGAAATCTTATTAAATGAAGTGTAGCATCATCACCTTTTCCAACTCTAAATTTTGGCAAGTATGTTTGCTAATCTACCTAAGGCATATGATTTGGAAAGCCTAGAACATGATCTCGATGCATAGGAGCATACCTTCTGGACTAAGAAATCATTTTGATTTCTGGATCCTACTACTAGTGGAGTCTTTGGAGCAAGTCAGAGTCGCCAGGTGAATGGATCAACCTTTGTATGTGTATGATCATTGTTCACCATCAACAATCAGATCTAATCTTTGTCGTTCTTTCCCAAGGAAGATATGATCTTTCGTTTCCCCAGCAATGGTGCCACTATGTTATCACTCCTCTAGATCTCGAAGGCCGAGGAAGAGTCCAACCGAGGTAACCACAGATAAACCTTTTGACTTGGTATCTAGCCCTACCAAGCCAGAGAGGGCTCTCTCCAAAAATTCATAGCCAAGAGAGCTAGATTAATTAGGGTTTTAGGCTAGTTATGATGTGCAAAAGGGTTTGATTGTTTGAAATTGGGTTGCTGGATGAGGATTAGGTCAAAGAGACTAGGTCAGGGCCAATAAGGGTATGATTGTAGACATCTGATAGAGCAAGGTAGGTAGACATTCAAACACTTTAAGGTTATTGAGTGAGATGGATCAGACTGGTGAGGTGCTAGAAAGAGCAATATAAGCATTTATTCTTTATAAACTAAAGAAAATGGACAAATTATGAAGATTTCCCCAAAACAGAGCATGTAAGATGTATTATGCTCATCAACTTGAAAATGAACATATCATAGAAGTGAAATGAAACATGAGAGTAAAAAACATTCAAACATATGCAACATAAGAAGAAACTATGTCAAATGCCATACCACAGGTATTCCATCAAAATAGTTGCAAATCAATCATTAAATTTCTGCCAAATAGTGATTACACTAGTGTCTCTGATCAATACAACAACATCCAACTGATTCCAACTAGTAAAAAGACTGAAAAAATTACAAGATATAGGCCTCAAACAAACTCCTCCCAGACTCAGGGGTCAAATCCATGAGAGGAGGAACAATTCCACCAAAATATGAACTTATAGCTAGAATATAGGGTCATCAAAGTGACTCATCCCTAATTACAATGAAACTGATTCATTTGAATTTCATGATAACATTTACATAATGAATTTACCCCTAGGTAACATATCCACATGAAATTTACATTTACCTTCATTAATGACATAGGTAAAATCATCATTTCCCAAGATGAAAATCAAATTTGCAATGAAAACTCAGAAAAATCAGAAAATTGCTCAGTGCGCAACGCTAGTGCTAGGTGTGCCCTCCATCTTGCAGTTGAGTTTTGGATGTGTTCCCACTGTCAAAACTAGGCTCATAATGGCTTGCTAGAAATCTTATCCTGTCTACTTTCAAAATATGTATTTAGTTTTCAGAATGGAGTTTATTTGCCCTATCAAAATGTGTTTCTCCCAAGACTACTCAGTGTGCAGTGCCAAGGTGAAAAAGGAGGCAATATTGTGGTTTTTTGAGTGTTTTTTGACTTTTTCACCTACCAGTTGGACCAAAAAAGCCTATAAAAGTTTTTTTCTTGCATGTATTAATCATTATGAATCTGATGGTGGTCTCTGTTTGGCCAAAATATGGCTCAAACAAAAGTGCAGTGCCCATTTCAGTTGTCATAAAATTGCCTAGAAATGCAGAAAATTTCAAGAACTTCATGTATTTGCCCAAAATTTGTCAAAATTTGCTGAACGATGACTGATGGTAAGGGTTATGCATGGAGTGAGGCTTTAGCAAGTATATCAAGCCTCCTTTTCTCTTCTTCCATGATTAGGGTTTCAATTTTGGCATTTTCCCTTTTAAGCTTTGACTTGGCAATCTTGTTCCTCATAGCATAATGCTTTGCCATCTTTCTCTAAATGTCATTGTCTTTTTTGGCCTTGTCTAGGAGCTTCTCCAAACGCTTGTTTACCCTCTTAAGCCACTGCTCCCTGTTCTCATTAATCATGATGGCAAATTTTTCATTCAATGTGAACTGATTTGCAAGTTCAACCTCCTTTTGTCTCTCTAGTTCTAAAGCTCTTTCTAGCCATCTAGTTCTAGGTCTCCTACTCGTTTCTTGTTCTTTTTTAGGTTCACCATACCTTTCATATGCTTCATCAATAAATTCCTTGGCTTTCATTTCTTCTATTTTTTCCTTGAGGAACTAAATCTCCATGATTTCATGCTTGGCTTAAAGCTGTTGGTTTTCTTGCTCATAATATGAAATAACAAATTTAGACCTCTCTAAATTGGTCTAGAGCTCCCTGATGTGTGCATCCTTTTCCTTGATTATCGAGGAGGTTTCATCATGATCAATCTGATCTAAATCAATAAGATCAAAATCAGCCTCTGTCTCATGTAGGTTTTCATCCTCATGCTTGATCTCTGTCTGAATCTCTGCCTCTATGATTTTTTCTTTGCCTTTGTGTACCTGCTTTGTTGGTGAAGAAGGTAGGGCCCCTCCCACAATCTGTGCGGAAAATACCTGCCTATGACCTCCCTAATAAGTATGTGCCAATATTCCCAAATAAGCCCTCTTAGGCTTGATGACCTCAACTTGCTTAGTCTGTTGAGGCTCACTGATCTCAGCTCTCCTATGTGACTGAATGTGCTCATGAAATGGTGATGGTGGAGGTGATGGTGATGAAATGGGTGAAGAGGAATGAGGTGATGGAATGGCAGACATTGTAGGGTGGGATGGAGGAATGGATGTGGAAGGATGAGATGATGAAGGCACATCTTGAACATGTTGAATAGGTGGAGTTGTGAATATGTCATTATCATCCTTGAGTTCCTTGCCGACAAACCTTCCTGAGGTTGTTGCGCACATTTCTATCGAACCTTTTTCGATAGAATCCGAGGTCTCAACATGCGTATGTGAACCTTATTCCTCAGGTTGATGCACTAGGTAATGCCACCACATCATGAAGTCATCCTTCCTCCCATTTGGTCATCTCCCAGCCTGGTAAGGACACCATGGAAGCTATGCATACCCCTGATTACCCCTACACTTGAGTAAGGGGGCATTTCTCCAAGAGGATTTCGAAGGCCAACTCCTTCCTAATTCTCCTAATGTGCTCTACCTCCTGAAATGTTGCTCACAGCACATCCCTTTGATTTGCGTGTCTTTATTTCTACCATATAGTTAGGTAGATTGCATCATCTCATCCGTTGTCTTTTGCACCTTTCAGATGGATCCATCATCCACACCATATATCGGCCATGCCGATGGTGCGAGTCACTTCTCTTGGAATCTAGCCTCGATAGCCTGGGCCATTTTTACCCCCTTGCATACGTTAGTCCTGTCAAATGGCGTGTGCATTAGATATGCCACCAATAATCATGACGAATACGATGCAGTGACATGTTTGTTAGTCAATGCCCTCACTCATTACATCCTTCATCTTCATGTTCATTTAGATTCTGCTACTTGTCATGCAATTGAATGGTGTGTATCATGTGCATAACCATGTCCTATTTAGAAAATATCTATGAGTGAAGCTATTAGTATGTTAATTTGAAACCATTACATTCAGTCATGTACCTAGAGCCCACAATCACTATGTAGATACCATTGCAAACAATATTCTAGATTGGAATTTATCACATGTATACCTCAGAAGATAACCACACAAATGGCAAACCATCATCGTCATACAAAATGCATAATCATATTATGTATCATAAAAGCATTTGGAGCCATAGCTCTAAATACATCTGACATGCCCATAGCATGTTACAAAAATCACAATCAAAGGGACCCACATGTCCTTGCATCTAGTCATTATCTAGCGGATCTCGCACCAAAGGCGCTATTCCACATGCACGTAGATCATGTACTGCATGACCTGCCATCACCACACGCCACACGATACCTTGCCACTCTAAGGGAAGACTAGTACACTCATTTGTGTATCGATCCTCTAAGTCATGCAATCTACGCTCCGAAACCCTGGTCAAGAGTACATCAACCTACGATACAAATCAGCAAGCAGCGCAGTATCCTATGGATCTTGTTGTGACGATGATGCCCCCCGATTTGCAGCCCCAGGCACTGTGGCTCGACCTGCATATCCTATTGGCTTCACCTGTGCTATTTCTGCATACAACATATTTCACACTCAGTACCACATACATGTGATAGAAATATAAAATGCACCATAAAACATAGCAACTTAACACTTACCATCTAGTCCCCATGCTCGCCTGGGCAGAAGTGGCAAGTCAGGATCCCCCTGATAGTTCATCCCGCTATAAGGGTAGTCATCAATGTAAAGGGGCATCTGGTCCCAGTGTGTAAAAAACTCAGTTCAGAACACCCATCTGACTCCCCCTCCTCCTCCTCTCCATAGTAATTGCTGCCAATGACGCACCCTGGGCCCCTATGGGCCCCCATCTCAGATCTATACATGAGGACGGATAGTCAGTATCTTCTCAAAGAAGAACGCACACAGTATTGTACCAAAAGTGCAGTCACGATTCACTTGCCTCTTACAAATATTCAACTGTCATTTCACTGATGACAGCATCATCTGGGCCCACCCATAGTAGGTCCCAGCCAAAACATTCTCAACTAACATCATCTTGCCTATAGTGATGTGGTGGAATGCCTGGCTGCCCAAGACCCGTAGCACAACTGCAACAACAACCTATGTCTCCAACCTCTCTAGATTAACAAGAGGGATATTTGTGCCCCTGACATGAACACCTCATTGACAATGGTGCTCCACGAACTTAGTAATGTTCCTCCCATGAGGTAACACAAGATGAATACCCCCCACCACTCCGAGGGGAGGTAGTCTGGTAAGAAAATAATTATCTTGTAATGTGAGCTCGATCTTTTGCCCCTACATGACAAAGACCTCCTGGTCTAGATCCAAAATATCTCACAATTCTTGATAGAAAGGGCTCACATACCTCATCAGTGTATTCCCTACCAACTTGAGAACCCCATAACGAGCTAATGCCCTTCAAACCACCTGATCCCCCTGGATCTCGGATCGAAGAGTATCCAAGTCTCATTCACGCCAGTTGATTTTTAGCTCTAACATCTCTGTAAAACACCACATGTCTTGTTAGTTCAGAATAGAAAACAACCAACTACACTGATAAACTTGTAGCCCCCACCAAGCCAGCAAACCAACCCTTCCTCTAGCCACAAATCGCAGTTTTCAGCCCAAAAAGTGCGAGCTCGCAAGTTTCCAGCTGTTTCCTACAAGACAAATCAGACTTCTGGACCCAGAAAGTGTGATGCAACTGAGTAAGGGCAAGGGTCTCTAGGGAGTTTTCAGGTGCCAAAAATTAGGAAATAAACCATTGAAATTGAAGAGATGAGTAAGGCCACCTACCTGAAAGTCACAGATCATGATTCCATCAATCAGTTTGTCCGTTACGACCTCCACAAGATTTAGGGCCTTTTCCTACTCTCCAAATTCACCACAGCTCACTTAGAAAATGAATCTAAATGGGAGGGAAAACACCTTTTTATAGGAAAAACATAGTGTTTATGCCGCCCATTGTGACTAGACTATAGCTTAGTTTGATGAACCATCAACACCACTAGAAAGCTCTCACCAAGATCCATAATGGTCTTCCTTGATTTTTATGATTTGACACTTCACCAGGAAGCCTTTTTTCCAAGAAGGCTCACTTCGTCGCCTCTTAAAATTGAATTTCATCATAAAGGGACACTTGTACTTTGAGGTCCACCTCCTCTTAATAATTTTCATACCATATGTTGATCTTCATCATGAGTAACCATCATTTATTCATGCTTTCATGGTACCCATTGGGCCTAGTCTGTGTGGCAGCATCATCGAGTCACCCTTGTTTAAAGCATCTTTGACGAGACACCCTTGCATTCTTAGAGTCTATTTCATGTCCCATCATAGTATTCCATCCATATTTTCATACCGTTCATCCTATGTTCCCCATTTTGGCCTCCAGTCATATTGTCCCCATCCCCTCCTGAGTTGAGTCAGTTGTTGCCAGGTCAACGAGGCACTTTATGCTCTGACGAGGGAAGTCATATGTTTGTCCCTCAGTCCTATTTTCCCTATTATCCCTGGTGTCAGTCCATCAGTCACATTGCTATTTTCCCTCATGCTTTAGTTGAGTATCCTCATTGCCTCATCTATTGCGGGCCCTATCCTGTCAACATCATCTCATTTATTCCAGAAGAACAACCTAGAGGGCAATGTATCTCAGTTCCAACTTCCATTCTTGTTCAACGCCTTGGATCGAGCAGAGGGTCCAATTATTGCCCTTTGACTTGGTCATTTCATGTTCATGATCCATACACTTGATGGTCTAGTGATGCAGTAGATTGTACTGGTGATTCCTGGGTGTGTGTGAGATGTTTCAGACCTCATGAGGGGGTGGTCCTTTAGGTAGCCCCCCACATGCCCGGATGCATACATACTATGCTACAGCCTCAAATGCAGTTCTGTAGAGTTGATGGATTCGGTTCCTACCGACTGCAATGTTCATAGCATGCATGTCTCCTCTAGATGATCCATTCAGTTTTGCAGAGTCCTTCCTTGTTCGACAGGGCTTCTCTGGTTGTTCTACCCTCCCTCCCACCCATTTTTTGAGGGAAGGGGCATTGTATCTCATGTACTTAGATATTATTATATTCAGTCCTGGCTCATGTTTTTACTAGGTGCATTATGTATATGGGACACATTGTATTATTTTCTGGCTCTGTTATGCCAACATGTCATGTACCATTCAACATGTACTTTATTGCTCAGTTTCATATTTCTAAGTGAACCATTATTTTTGTACTAAGTTATCTCGGCGGGTATGGGTATGCCTCCCCCACCTCATTGAGGTCTGGTACCACAACATAAAAGGAGACTTGCATTAGTCTCGCCCCCTCTATCACTATCCTCTCTCAGCTTCAACTTCATTGGTCTCTCTCTCTCTCTCTCTCTCTTTCTCTCTCTCTCCCCTTAACTCCCCTGTGTTTTCTAAGTGGTTGTGTCTTTACAATGTACCTCGGTCATATGTTTTTCTCCTAACACTCGTATGTTGGGGGGCAATCTGTTATCACCAAAAAATTGATCATCTAGCCTAATTTACTAGATGGACCAAATTATACCATGTAAATGTTGCAAACAGGTCCCCTGGGGTCAATTTTAGGGTTAAAAGCCCAAGTTTTGGGGAAAAAAGCCCAAATTTTGTATAAGGGAATGTAAATATTCTGCATTTTGTGGTTGCAGAGCACAAAGATATCAAGTGTCAAAAAGGGTTTTCGCCCTTAGTTTAGATAGGTTGTGCCGACTTGATGAAATCCACCCTTGGTCCACGGACCATGGGATTGTATAAAAAGAAGTGTTAGAAGAGTTTTAGTAGGGAGAGATAGTCACAGTGGGAGTCATTGATGAGTCTGTGAAGAGATAAGAGTGAGAGTCTTAGTTTAGGAAAGAGGCTCTGCAGTTGAGTGCACAGAGGCCTAGGGTAGAAGTTCGCAGCTGAGTGCACAGACCCCTACAGCTGTGTGCACAGGGCAGTTAGAGTCTGTACTTTGAATTTGAGCCATCAATAAAGAGAAGTATTTTGAAATCACTGTGTATTTTACTACTGTCAATTACATGCGATTATGTTATGTTAAGCACTGGGTTTATGTTTTATTGATAATTTGATGCGCAAATCTATATGTTTTCCTTTGTTATATAAATGTAAGTAGAGATATATGTTTAGGCAAAGATAATCTTAATTGCATGGTAGAGTTGACGAACACTTAAGATAATTCAGGAAGATATATAGAAAATTAGTTAGAGAGACACGTAAGTGCTTGAATCACTTGTTATTATGTGAAGGACGATCACAGACCTTCACGGAGGTTCTGAAAGACTAATAAAGAAGTACATCGATAAGACCTAAAGGCCTATTGATCTGTATGAAGGCAAAATTAAAGTGTAAAACCAACATCACAACCATCTCAGCATGTGGAAACTTGGTTCCTGCATCCCCCCATACTGCTTTGGGTGAGAATTTAGTTTGTGCTCCACAAGCTGATGTTGAAAGGGCCAGTAGTGTAGGGATTTTCTTGGCTAACTAACGTTGAACTTGGGTCAGGGCCCATCAAGCCAACAAATGGTTCCGTTGCCAGGACCGGGATATACATAACAAGATGTGTGATGTTGCATCATTGGAATCCAACTAAGAAGGAGATTGAAGAATGGTTGGATAGAAATATCCACGAATTCATGGCGCAAGAAAATAGGAATCTGTGATTGATGAAAGAACTGTGGTTGGATAGATATCTATACACAGAGATACATGAAATATTCTTTTGTTCCTTCCCAGTTGAATTATATGAGTGGATCGCGAAGTTGGAAAACGACCAAGGGAGGTGGAGGCTTGATAGTCCAATTGTTTAGACACCAAAGTAAGTGTGGATATTGGAAGCCTCTAAAGATAAGATCACACGTTGTCGATCATTGACTCGATCATATCATAGGGGGATTTGTGATAGAGTTCACGGTCGATACTTCAGTCAGTTACAATGAAGTAGAGTGGTACTTCTTCAAAGGGCCACAAGGTAAGTATTTAAGGTCATTAAATACTTGGATTAAGATGTTATTTTGTGAAAAGTGGGTTATGCAGTTGCCTTGATGTTTGGAGCAATGCGAAGTGGAAGAACTTTCAGGGACGGAGGAAGAAGAGGCCATGAATATAGCTCGTTGATTGAACCCCCTCTGAGTGACAATGAGGAAGCAGCACAAGCTTCTCCGCAGAGCATTATTCAGTTTATAAAACAAGGGTTCCCGCAAATACCTCATCCACCCACACTAGCTCCATCTTCACCTCCATCGCTTACACCCTTGCCCACACCATTGCTACCACCACCACCATTCAATATGGAAAACTCAGTAAAGCTGCCTCTATTCAAGGGCTTGGGGAATGAAGATCTGGACCAATTTTGGTTCATTGCGAGGGCTATATGGGAAGCTCAGGGTATCACAGATGATCAAATGAAGAAATGTACATTGGTTAGTGCTTTGCAAGACCACGCACTAATGTGATACATTAAGTATAGTATTGATAACCCGATGTCCACGTTGGTAGATATCCAGACTATGCTAAATAAGGAATTCAATAGACCTAAGTTTGATGTGCAATCCATTGCGAGGTTCAAAGAGATTATGATGAAGCCTAGTGAGACACCCTGGGAGTTGGACCAAAGATTGAAGTGTAAGATCTGCGAAGCTAGCATGAATCTGACAGATGGGTAGCACTGCAAATGGTTTGTGGCTGCGCTCCTACCTCATCTAAGGGTTGCGCTATCACAACAGAAGATTGGGACTGAGGAAAAATATCTAGAGATTGTAATGAGATTACATGAAACGTTGATTATAGATGCTAATCTAGGGGTTCAATAGATTCATGCACAGTTGCAGAACCTCTGCCTAGAGATGCAGAGTCTAAAAAATGATAGGACAGTTTGGCCTGAGATACGCGAAGAAGTCTGGTGCCTAAAATGAAAAGGTCAGGGGCATGACAAGGATCGTTGTCCAGTCTTTGTGAATTATGTTGCAGAAGGGGGGCAAATGCCTCTAAGGTCGAAGGCTACAGCAAGGCCAAGTACAGGGCCCGCGCTATGGTGTGTTATCTTCCAAGTAGTTGGGAAACATGCAACTCACAATTGCCATTTGTTGCAGAAATTCGTATAGACTCCGATGTAGCTCTTCTACAATTTATGTCAATCAGTAGGTCATGACGAACGCAATCCCCGATGTTACAAATTAATGATGGATAGGACAGAAACGTAGCCTCTGGGCCAAGGCACTAAAGGAGCACGACGTGAGTATCAGGAGTGTAAACGAGGCAGAGGTGGAGGAGGACCTAGTACAGGTCGAGGGCAGATTAGTTGTTACAATTGTGGAGGACCAGGATACTACACACAAGACTACCCAAATCCGACACGTTTGTCATGCCGATATTGTACTCAGTTGGACCATGCAATGGAGGATTTCACTATATTGTTAGCCAAGATACATGAGAAGGGGGTGTAGCCTTAGCAATCGACTCAGAACCTACAGACGATGAGGGCTGAGCCTTGCGAAGAAGACCCCAAGGTAAATATTGTGATGCGGAGCGGAGTGATGACTAGTGAGGATAATGGGAATCATCCCGAAGAAGGAAAGTGCGTCTGCAAAGCACCAGAAAAGGAAACTGGGTTTGATCTGGAACATGCAAAAGAAGCATTTATGGAAGTAAAGAAAAGCTTCGTTGAGGCCTCTACCTCAGGAAGTCAGGGGAAACAGGTTGAATAAATGGACCCATCCATGATTACCACATTCTTGGAGACCTGCATGAAACTGCTCTGCAATAGTAAGGTTGTGAGGGGACTGCAGGAACGGATCAATCGATGTGCTGGAAAGGAAAATGCTACTGACGAACCATGTGTAGTCAAAAATCTTGGTAAGCATAAGGCAAGGACTGGACATGATATGAGACTCACCGCACAGATAGGAGAATATGAAATGGACCATGTTATCTTGGACCTAGGGTCCGACGTGAATGTTTTTCCTAAACAGACATGGGAGCGAATGGGAAGACTTGTTCTGTAGTGGTCTCCAATTCAATTAAGAATGGAAAATCAACAAAAGATCATCCCAATGGGGAGATTGCAGGGAGTAACAGTGGATATTGAAGGCGCAAGCACGTTGGATGATTTTGAAGTGATAGAGATTATGGATGACAACAATCCCTACCCCACACTTCTAGGGAGTAATTAGGCCACTGACATGAATGGGGTCATCAATATGAAGAAGTGGAAGATGATATTTGAGAAGAAATCACTCCAAGTATTGGTGCCATTGGATCCTGCAAAAGGACCGCGCTATACAGAACCAACCCGCGATTATGAAAGTGATGACAATTTGGACCAAATATATAATATAATGGCACGCGATCAGGATTGGGTGAATCCAACAGCAGATGGACGTATTGCATGGGATTGCGACAACTCCTACACATCAGATTCGGACGAAGAATTGGAGCATTAGTAGAATCGACTGCATGAAGTATCTATGCTACACTGTGTATCATCCGAGGTAAGAAATTTGCCTCACTATGATGGGTTAACTGACGTTGATCACTTTTTGGATGCATTTGAAAGGGAAGTGCCCAAGAAGCATTGCTTCCGGGCATTGGATTGGTCACTGTGCACTACACCCACAAGATGGTGGGGTACGCACAAGGGCAGTTTTGATGACTGGCGTGAATATAGAAGGATGATAAGGATATGCTTTGGCCACCTGAAGGTACGACTAATAGAAAAGTACAACAAGAGAAATGATCTGCACATTCATTTGGCCAAATGGACTAAAGTGTATGGATTGAAGCCTCAACTGGAGTGGGTCCATTTTTTTTGTCATACCTTGGATGTTATACCAATGAATTGGTACTTGGAGACAAAACTCTTTCATGGCACTGAAGAATGGGATGTTTTTCGACAAGGATTCCTGATGACGTTTAGTTTTGAGGATGGATTTGAATCTATCGATGAAACATTACAGGAGGCTAAGAAGTCATCTTTAGGATACCGCGGGATCCTCTAGACCTGATTCAACCTGATTGAACTACCCAACTGAGCCACGTGCTGGAGTGTTACAATGTAACATCGGAAGAAGAAGAGGAATACCCGAGAATGATTAATATCCCGGAGACTGAAGGTCACCGCAGAGTTGAAGGACCACAACTATAGAACCCTGACATAACAGAGCCGCTTAGAACTAGATAGAAGAACATTGGCACGAAGGCAGAGCTAAAGCTTACAAATATTGGGGACTACTGGGATGACACGATAGTAGATAAGGTTGCCGAACTAATCCGCAAATATCAGGATCTATTTCCCACAAATCTTTCAGATCTGAAAGGGATAATAGGGGACATGGGTGTCATGAAGATCACCCTAAAACTAGACATGAAACCTGTGAAGCAAGGACCTTACCACCTCAATATGAAGTATAAAGAAATGGTTCACTTAGAGTTAGACAAGATGCTCACGGCATGCATTATTGAACCGGTAGAAGAATCTGATTGGGTAAGCCCAATAGTAGTTCAAGAAAAGAAGCAGAAGGAAGAAATAAAGATATGCATAGATCTTAGGAAATTGAACGATGCCTACATTCATGATCCTGTTGTGGCCACCAACAACCCCCCTCCTTATTTAGTATTATCAATAACACTAGGTAAGTGGGGAACCTTAGTAAAAAATTCAAAAAATTCAATTAAAACTCATGTATTCTACTCCTTAAGAAAAATATCGCATCGCGCGAAGAAGATAGGACATTTCCTTGTGAGTAAAATGATAAACTGCGAGAGTGTGACGCGAATTCCATCGCATCGCATGCATTAAGAAACGCTCATATTCGAAAACCTTAAAAAATCACCGATGGCCGATATGCGACATCGCATATTGCAATATCGCATAAAAAACACATAACCATTTAATGATTGTAACAATCTGCGATCTTGCGATAACGCGATACTGCGATCTGCAATCTTGCGATCGCGCGATACAGCAATCTGCGATTCTGCAATAAACTTGATCGGGCAAGCTTGCGATAACACATCTTAATGGAAATGCAATAACGTGATACTGCGATGATGCGATGCTACGATGCGAATCGTAGAAACTATCAATTGCAGATTTTCCTTGGCTCAACATTCAGGAAAAGCTGTCCATAAACCAAAAATTGGATACGCGCTTTAATGGAAATTAATGAATGATACGCCAAGTGTTAATGAAAGACAATTTTGTATTTTTCGAAGAGTTAGTTCACATCAGGTGGCATATTTTTGTACATCCGTAGAACTCAGAGCTTTCTTGTCAATTTTTATTATCATTACTCTCTCCTCATGTGTGAACTGCAGGAACAAAAAACAGAAATGACATGAAGCAATGTGCAAGAAGCGATTAAGGAAAAGGGTAAAGCTCCAATACTCGGAAATAGAAAAGAAATGCCCTCATGAACGGATACCGCATGCAACAGAGCTGCAAATTCCAGAGCGCTGTTGAGCTATCCATTACAGATCTTTCAGTCAAAGCCATGGTTGAATGAGTAGTTGAACAATGTTGATATCAACAAGCGATTTAACGCTCGAGGTCGGAAGCTCACGAAAGTAGTATGTTTACAAAATTTTTAAGCTTATACCCAGTGAAGGAAAAGGCGCTAAAGGCGAAAAATGCACCAGAAAGGCCCAGATCAAAGAATGGAGGCAGTTTCCGATGCGCGTTTAGCGCCTAGCGCCAATCGCGCATCACTGAGAAAATTGCTCAAAAAGCAAAGTCCCTAACTGCTCAGTCACTCATAAGCCAGGAAAACGCAAGAAAGCAAAGGCAGAGGCAATTTGAGGATTAACCAAGTGGAATTTGCATTATTACTGAGCATACACAGTAAATCCACATAGCCAGAGGATGATTCTCAAGTATATCTTCTATTTTGTTGAAAAGATGGTTCCAGCTCTTGCCATTTCTGTTTGCTTAGCTCAACCAAAAGTGGAAGACAGTCAGCCGACTCTACCCAGGCAAATATTGAATGCTCGCAACATTAAGGAGCAAATGCAGAAATAGTTAGATATTAGATTTGATTTTTAGAAATAGTTTTGCTTAGAAAAAGGGCGGTCATTTAAACCGTATCCTGAATCTGTGTAATTAAGTTATTTAGTTAGTAGTATTTAAACCCTTCTCATGCATTTAGAGAAGGGTCCAAAAATTTATCAAAAACTTGTCCTCAGAACATGCACTTTTGCACCCTTAGAGGAGGTTTTGGTGAATGAATGGATCAAGATTTGTTGATGTTTGCATTTGATATCTGCTACTGATGTTGCACTTTTGTACTCTTAGTAGATGTTAGAGCAAGGACAAATAAATCATTGTTGCTTGAAGCTTATGAGTAGGACCAGTCATAAATGATACTTTTATCTCTTGACCATTTCTGCTTATATGTTAAAGTGATATACAGTTTTTAGTTGTTTATATGTTATTGCATGAATGCTTGAGTTACCATTTGGCACTTTTGTACGGTGGTAGCTATTTATTTATGTTTAATGTATGAATAGCTTATTATGCGATATGTTGTTCACAACTGTTTTGCCTAACTTTTTATGCGAAATAGTTCATCTTAATTGATTTCCTTTCTTATAATCGTTGAATGATCTTTATTACCAGTTGTTATTTGAAATCTCTTTAGATCGCATAATAGAAGAATTAAATCCCGGGTTAGCATAGATTAGATGTGTTGTTTATTAGATTACAATAGAATAGAACTAGATTAAAGTTTGAATTAGAATAGCTTAGATAGGAACTGTTAGACCAGCAACATCCAATTCTACACACACACCCATAAATTGGGAAACTGGTCCCATTATCCCCAGTCGGACCCGCTATACCAAACGGATAAGGAGCTGCCAACCAAGGTCCGGACCGGGTGGGTATCCCCCTTGTTGTCGACCCGCTTTTCGGGGCTTTAACATATTTGGCACTAGAAGGAGGGCCTGAACTATGAATGGCAAGTAAATCCAAATCTGAATACCATTCTAAGAGTAAATCGCCCTCATCATCTCCCCCAACTTCCCCATTACATTTAAATCCAGAGTCAGAAATCGCTCGAGTATCAACCGCTGCTACACACCCTAATATTTCAGACCAATCTACTGTTGAACCTCCTGAAGTTGAATCCCTGATTCACAAACTTCAGTGATTTTCCATTTCTCCTCAGAGGTCTGATAAATCTCAAGGCAGCGTGACTTCGCAGTACAATCCTGCTCATCCCCTGACCAGGCTAAAGAGTGAAAAGTTTGGCATTTAGCCAACTGAATTACCTCTTCCCACCAGGAAAAGGGCGAGGAAATCACCGCAAGAGTCTGACAGTGAGACTCTTTCGTCTACATCATCCATCTCAACTACTTCACCGCGAAGTCAACCATCCACACCTCCACTCCAGATCATCGTCCATCCGTCCACTGGAACCCCCACAACCCCTCTTCAATCATCTACGATCATAGTATCCTCATCCTCCCAGCCACATGGATCATCTTCTGTACTTTCCTCTGTTAGCAGTTCAACAATGGCCTAGTCTCCATGGAACAACCCTGGGGCAGTCTTAATGCCTGCACCCTTGAGTCAAATACCGGCCCATCCTGAGAAATGGCTGCCTAAATTCAATCCCGAGGCAGGCATGCTAGCAGAAGAGCACATAAACAACTTCATGCTTTCCATTAATCTCAATGGAGTTACTAATGAAGATGTTGTTGTTCGGCTTTTTCCCTATACACTGCAAGGGACAGCCGGGTCATGGTACTTTTCATTACCCTCTGGATCCATCACAAGTTGGGACATCTTCCAGGACCAATTCCTAACCAAGTTTGGTGATGACAGGTCAACGGCAACGTTAATCAATGACCTATCTAATCTTAAAGCTGAAGCTAGAGAGCCTATTAAGGATTTCAATTTATGGTTCAACAAAATTTTCAACAAAATTCCTACTGCTTCCCAGCCCAGCGAAGAAGTATGATGTGAATGGTATATTACCGCTCTACCATCGAACATAGCAATCTTCGTGGACAGGGCAAATAAAATAACCTTAGCTGATAACATGAAAGAGGCGATAGCAGTAGAGAAATGAATAATAGCCCTGGAAAAGAGATCCGCGATAGAGGAACGTAAGTCCAAAAAAGTCACCTTCAAGGAAGACTCTAAGAAAAAACAAGCAAAAGATCCTTTTGATTTGGAAGGATTGTAGAAAGTTCTAAAGAACATTTCCAATGAGATGGTCGACATAAAAAAGCAAGTAGCAGAAACTTCTTTGAAAAAGCCCTACAGAGCTTTTAAAAGAGGTCCTTCAACAGATGCAAAGCCACCCAATGCCATTTCAAATGCTAAATCCAAGGAAGAGGAAGAGGAAATCGCCACTGAAGGGCAGACCGATGACGAAGAAGTTGTGGAATTACAAGGAATGTGGGATTTCATCCTCCCACAAGAAGAAGATCAGGAAGTATTTCCAGTTAGCACACGAAGCAAAAATCAGCTTGATCCTCCCCAAACTATCCCTAAGCCGAAGAGCGCAAGCTCTGCAACAAAGGATAAAGTCACGACAAAGAAAACAACATCTAAAGCGACCCAAACTAGCCCAGTCCAAGTAGATGAAACGACTCCATCGAAAACACTGATAGTGTCGGATGAAATGGAGTACAATATTATTGATGACATGAAGAAGACTAGGGCTAACATCACTCTTTACGAACTGAGCAAGTTGAAACATCAACAGAAGATAATGATGAAAGAATTACATGCCGTGCCGGTTGCACCTTTGCCTCCCGCTATACTTTCTCAAGCTTCCCATAACATGGGAAGACCTCCAACTACTGTGATCAGTAAGATTGATCCAAATGACATCGCCTTAATTGGAGGAAGATCAAGATATCACACTCCACCGTTTCTCCTTACTTATTAAATCTTCAATAAAAATGTGCACAATTGTTTGGTAGATTTCGGTGCCTCATCGAATATTTTACCCAAATCTATATGTGCCAAATTAAATGTTCAATCACAGAAATCCGCAGTGTGCATAGTTCAGCTAGATCGATCTCAAGTTGAAGTGATCGGCAAACTAAATCAAGTAACCATAAGATTGTCATCCAACCCGAAGGTATGTCAGGTTATTGACATTCTAGTTGCTGATATCCCAGAATTCTATGGCTTAATTCTTAGTAGGGAATGGTCAAAAAAACTCCATGGATACTTCGCAACAGACTGGTCGCATATGTGGCTGCCCTACAATGGTAAACCAAATCAAATAAAAGTTGAACGAGAGCTACACCAGAAGTACATAGTAACGGAGTTAGAGGGAGAAAATGAACCAGTAGCGTATAACAGCAGCATCATTGGCAATTACTCGGTAGATTCTTTCCTCGGCAATTTCAATGCTCATGCGTCACCCTATTTAGAACACTCTATTTTGTCCCAAGTCGAAATTTTTTCTCGAACTAATAGTTCGAAATGTATTAATTTTTTAGATAAACCTGTAAATAAATCTGTGATTTGGAAATTATTTTTTGATGGCTCTAGATCTAACCAAGGAGCAGGAGCAGGATGCATTCTGATTAGTCTAGAAGGAGATAAAATCATGCTCACATGCAAACTCGAATTCGATTGCACAAACAATACAGCAGAATACGAGGCTTTGGTTCAAGGCCTGTACAAAGCAATCGAGTTAGACTTCAAGTATCTTCAAGTCTTTGGAGACTCTGAGATTCTGGTTAAATAGGTACGTAACACTATACATTGCTTATCAGGTCACTTAAAACACTATCAATCTTTAGTACAAGATCTGACTGAGCATTTCATAGCGTTTAATATTTCTTCAATCCCCAGACTCCAAAACGCAAGTGTAGACCTTTTGGCTAATGTAACTTCTAAGCTTATTCCCTCTGAAGATTTTAGTCTAGATAGATTCTCAATAGAATTAATCTTTAGACTGTCCATTCTTCACAACATCACAAATTGGAGAGTATTCAATGACGATCCTGACATCATAAATTTCCTCACGTCTGAAGTATCCTACTCCAATCAAATAATTGACGAAGACTAGCACGATTGACAATTGCAACAAAATAGCACTAATAATGCTATACCTAAGTCGGTGGTCAAGTTAGTAGACTTATACGATTTGAAAGATCGGTTTAAGAGGTCTACCAATTCAAAAATCTACATTTCAACCTTGAACTACGAATTAGTAAACCTAGGGACTGATGCTAAACCACAAAACATTAATCTAGGCCTTGGCCTAGCCCCTGAAGAGAAACTAGCGTATATTCGTCTTTTGAGACAATATAAAAATGTTTTTTCCTGGAATTATGATGAACTGAAAACATACGACACTTCTATCATTCAGCATACTATTCCCATGATCAATAACGAAAAACCTGTCCAACAAAAGCTGAGAAAGATCCACCCCAATTTAGAAAATCAGATAAAAACTAAGCTCAATAAGTTATTGAAAGCCAGGATAATCTTTCCCGTCAGACATTCCAAATGGGTCTCCAATATGGTACCCGTTAGAAAGAAAAAAGGAGATATTAGGATTTGCATTGACTTTCGGAATCTTAACAAAGCCTGTCAAAAAGACAATTTTCCTTTACCACCTATGGAACAGATACTGCAGGCAGTGGCGGGCTCAGAATTAATGTATTTTTTGGATGGATTTTCAGGATACAATCAAGTGTTGGTACATCCTGATGATCAGTTGAAAACCACATTCAGAACTGAATGGGGCACATACGCATATCGGAAGATGCCATTTGGTTTGATTAATGCTGGTGCCACATTTCAGAGAGCCATGGACATCGCATTCAAAGGGTTAGTCAATAAATCTGTAGTAATTTATTTGGATGATATAACAGTGTACTCTAAGAAGCGAAGCGACCATCTCAAAGACCTGAAACAAATATTTCAACGGTGTTTAAGGTATGGAATTTCACTTAAACCAAAGAAATCTTTTTTCGCACTAAGTGAAGGGAAAATTCTAGGATTCATAGTGTCAAAATCCGGTATTCACATTGATCCTGACAGAATCAAAGAAATTTTTGAAATATCCCTACCTCATAACAAAAAAGCCATGCAATCTTTCCTTGGTCAAATCAATTTTGTAAAGAGATTCGTTCCAGATTTTTCGCGAATCGTGTCTCCTTTGCAAACCATGATTAGAAAGAATTCAAATTTTAAATTGGGGTCAAGATGAACATGAAGCATTCAACCTGATCAAGCAAGCTATTATTAATGCTCCATCTTTAGCAACCCCGAATTTTTCAGAATCTTTTATTTTATACACATTTTCCTCAGATAAGTCATATGTCGTGATTCTAACTCAAGCAAATCAAGAAAAAGCGGAAGCTCCAATTGCGGTTTTTAGCTCAAATTTACAGGGTGTTGAACTCAATTATTCAGACATGGAGAAACAGACTTATGCTATGGAGAAATAGACTTACAGGAATATGACCTTGAGATCAAACCAGCAAACATCGTAAGAGGTCAAGGCTTCTGCAAAATGCTGGCCGGAGCATCGCAAATTTCTGAAATTCCATCTGAAGAGGTACAAATGTGTGAGGTAAGCCTAAACAATGTAGAATCATTATATGCTGATGTCATTTATTATCTTAAGAATGGGTATGCTCCTTCACACCTTGATCATACTAAGAAAAGAGCTTTAAGGTTGAAAGCTAAGCAATATCAGCTCATAAATGATATTCTTTTTAGAAAAAAATTATGATTCTCTTCTTCTTACGTGTCTTGAGAAAGCTGAAGCTGAAAAAGTTTTGCAGGAACTCCACGATGGGCCAGCAGGCGGACACTACGCTGGAGATGCTACTGCACATAAAATTTTACGCGCAGTATATTACTGGCCCACGTTGTTCAAAGACTCGCACAGTTACGTGAAAAGATGTCAAGTCTACCAAACTACTGCTGGAAGACAAAAGAAGCCGTCCCTGCCACTACAGCCGGTAAACATTGAGCAACCTTTCAGTCAGTGGGGCTTAGACATAATAGGTGAGATCGTTCCTCACTCTTCTAGGCAACATAGATACATCCTCACGAAAACATATTATTTTACTAAATGGGTAGAAGCAATTCCGCTCAAGACAGCTAATTCTGAAAATATTATTGAGTTCATAGATCAATTTATAATCACTAGGTTTGGATTTCCATCCGCTTTAATGTTTGATAATGCATGATACTTTTCTGGAAATGAAATGACTGAATTTGCACTTAAAAGAGGATTCAAACTTAAATATTCAGCCAATTACTATCTGCAAGGTAATGGGTTAGCTGAGTCAGCAAATAAAAACCTAATCAGGATTATTAAAAGAGCAGTCGACCAGAATCAAAAGAATTGGCACAAGGCTTTGATATATGCTTTATTGGCAGATAGGATAACGCAAAAAGCTTCAATCGGCACTTCTCCCTTTAATTTAGTTTATGGGAAAGAAGTGGTTCTTCCGACTCACTTAGCCATTCCCTCTTTGTCTTTAGTACAATACATTGATGAAGTACCCACTTCCTCCTTACAGCTAAGACAAATGGAAATAATTAAATTAGAAGAACAACGAGAACAAGCTAAGAAAACGCATGCTCATCATCAAGCGCTAGTAAAATCCTCTTTTGATTCAAACATAATGACCAGAAAAGATTTTCAGATGGGAGATTTAGTTTTAAAGTGGGATAAGGCTCATGAAGAAAAGGGCAAACATACAAAATTTCAAAGGATGTGGCTTGGTCCTTTTCAGATTGTTGAAGTCATAGGTCCATCAACATTTGTGTTACAGGATTTAGCAGGTAAGAGGGATCCTTTGCCTGTTAATGGACAAATTCTCAAGAAATATTTTCCATAGAAGATTATTCTTCTATTTTTGTAGAATAATTTTTCTTTTCATAATAAAACCAGTTGTAAGTGGTTACATTAGGTATTTACGAAAAAGATACCAATTCTCTTTCAGATTTTGAACTTTTCACTTGTATAAATAGCAAATCTTTTTGAAAACTGATCTTTATTATTGACAGATACAGTTAAAAACTTTAGCCTAGAGATGATACTAGTTTCAACTTCAAAAAATTTTATGAAAGCAAACTTTAGTGAAGAAATTGCTTTATCTCAGTACAATGAAAGGTATCAATAAAAAAATAAAGACTCTTTGTAGAACAGCTGTTTCCAAAAAACTCTATTATTGTCGTCTAGTGCTATCTTAAGGAAACAATGACTTCCTCCCTGCTAAGGAAAATCGCAGCTTGCAGAGGAATAATCCAAGGATACACTATATCTTGAAGAATAAGAGGTCTCATCACGAGCCGGCTTATCATGATCACAGATATTATAACTTGCTGACTTTGCCAATACTGTCTACCACAACAGGGCAATGACTCAAGATTGTTGCAATCAAAATACAAGGGGTCTCATCACGAGCCAACTTGTTCAACAAAGTTATGAATCAAGTGAGTGACTGTGTCATAATTTGGCTACCAAACTAAGACATTGTTCTTTAAGAATAAAAAAGAAAGCAATAAGTGTGGATATGGATTTTTCTTTGAAAGTTGTAGGTCACCTTAAGTAGGATACAAGATCATTGTTGGGTAACAGGTAACCCTGTCGAGGCTATAAACGCCTGCTGGCAGCAGAGGCTCTACCTATGACAAATGAGCATATTTAAAACTGCTTTACAAAGGAGACTTTATTTTATCTTTACAAGACCAAGTAATGGCTGATGTAAATACAAGGACTAGCTTGAGGAAGCAAATAATTAGAATAGGAAGAGGTTGAAACAAAATATCATTGACAGTTTAAAAGCATAATGTACTCTATCTTTCCATAACAAAGTTTAATTTTCTGAAAAATTTTCTGTTTTGGAAGTTTGAAAAATTCAATAAAAAAATAGAGATAACTAATTCTTCCAAGTGAATCGCCAATTGTTGTGGCCACCAACAACCCCCCTCCTTATTTAGTATTAGCAATAACACTAGGTAAGTGGGGACCCTTAGTAAAAAATTCAATTAAAACTCATGTATTCTACTCCTTAAGAAAAATATCGCATCTCGCGAAGAAGATAGTACATTTCCTTATGAGTAAAATGATAAACTGCGAGAGTGCGACGCGAATTCCATCGCATCGCATGCATTAAGAATCGCTCATATTAGAAAACCTTAAAAAATCACCGATGGCCGATATGCGACATCACATATCGCAATATCGCATAAAAAAACACATAACCATTTAATGATTGTAACAATCTGCGATATTGCGATAATGCGATACTGCGATCTGCGATCGCGCGATACAGCAACTTGCGATTCTGCAATAAACTTGATCGAGCAAGCCTGCGATAACACATCTTAATGAAAATGCGATAACGCGATACTGCGATGATGCGATGCTGCGATGCAAATCGTAGAAACTATCCATCGCAGATTTTCCCCGACTCAACATTCAAGAAAAGTTGTCCATAAACCAAAAATTGGATACGGGCTTTAATGGAAATTAATGAATGATACGCCAAGTGTTAATGAAAGACAATTTTGTATTTTTTGAAGAGTTAGTTCACGTCAGGTGGCATATTTTTGTACATCCGTAGAACTCAGAGCTTTCTTGTCAATTTTTATTATCATTACTCTCTCCTCATGTGTGAACTGCAGGAACAAAAAACAGAAATGACATGAAGCAATGTGCAGGAAGCGATTAAGGAAAAGGGTAAATCTCCAATACTCGGAAACAGAAAATAAATGCCCTCATGAATGGCTACCACATGCAACAGAGCTGCAAATTCCAGAGCGCTGCTGAGCTATCCATTACAGATATTTCAGTCAGAGCCATGGTTGAATGAGTAGTTGAACAATGCTGATATCAACAGGCGATTTAACACTCGAGGTCGGAAGCTCACGAAAGCAGTATGTTTACAAAATTTTGAAGCTTATACCTGGTGAAGGAAAGGCGCTAAAGGCAAAAAACACACCAGAAAGGCCTGGATCAAAGAACAGAGGCAATTTCCGATGCGCAATTAGCGCCTACGCCAATCGCGCATCGCTGAGAAAATTGCTCAAAAAGAAAAGTCCCTAACTGCTCAGTCACTCATAAGCCCGGAAAACGCAAGAAAGCAAAGGCAGAGGCAATTTGAGGATTAACCAAGTGGAATTTGGATTATTACTGAGCATACAAAGTAAATCCACATAGCCAGACGATGATTCTCAAGTATATCTTCTATTTTGCTGAAAACATGGTTCCAGCTCTTGCCATTTCTGTTTGCTTAGCTCAACCAAAAGCGGAAGACAGTCAGCCAACTCTACCCAGACAAATATTAAATGCTCGCAACATTAAGGAGCAAATGCAGAAATAGTTAGATATTAGATTTAATTTTTAGAAATAGTTTTGCTTAGAAAAAGGGCGGTCATTTAAACCGTATCCTGAATCTGTGTAATTAAGTTATTTAGTTAGTAGTATTTAAACCCTTCTCATGCATTTAGAGAAGGTTCCAAAAAATTATCAAAAACTTGTCCTCAGAACATGCACTTTTGCACCCTCAGAGGAGGTTTTGGTGAATGAATGGATCAAGATTTGTTGATGTTTGCATTTGAAATCTACTACTGATGTTGCACTTTTGTACTCTTAGTAGATGTTAGAGCAAGGACAGATAAATCATTGTTGCTTGAAGCTTATGAGTAGGACCAGTCATAAATGATACTTTTATCTCTTGACCATTTCTGCTTATATGTTAAAGTGATATACAGTTTTTAGTTGTTTATATGTTATTGCATGAATGCTTGAGTTACCATTTGGCACTTTTGTACAGTGGTAGCTATTTATTTATGTTTAATGTATGAATAGCTTATTATCCGATATGTTGTTCACAACTATTTTGCCTAACTTTTTATGCGAAATAGTTCATCTTAATTGATTTCCTTTCTTATAATCGCTGAATGATCTTTATTACCAGTTGTTATTTGAAATCTCTTTAGATCGCATAATAGAAGAATTGAATCCCGGGTTAGCATAGATTAGATGTGTTGTTTATTAGATTACAATAGAATAGAACTAGATTAATGTTTGAATTAGAATAGCTTAGATAGGAACTGTTAGATCAGCAACATCCAATTCTACACACACACCCATAGATTGGGAAACGGGTCCCATTATCCCCAACCGGACCCGCTATACCAAACGGATAAGGAGCTGCCAACCAAGGTCCGGACCGGGCGGGTATCCCCCTTGTTGTCGACCCGATTTTCGGGGCTTCAACAGATCCCTTCCCAACTTCGTTCACCGATGAGGTCCTAGATAATGTTGGCGGCCAAGAAGCGTATTCGTTCACTAATGGGTTCTCTAGGTACCACCAGATCGAGATCGCACCAGAGGATCGAAGTAAGACGACCTTCGCGATAGAATGGGGATGCTTCCAGTATATAGTGATGCCCTTTGGGCTAAAGAACATGTCGCGATATTTTCACGCGTAGTCATTGTGGTGTTCAAAGATTTCATTCATAAATTTCTGGACGTATACTTTGATGATTGGACAGTGTTTGGATTGGTAAAGCACCATGTGGCAAGTCTGCGTTTGATGTTAGATACATGCCAAAGGTACTAGATCACGCTCAATCTAAAGAAATGTTTGTTTTGTGTCCCTTTTGGGATCTTTCTCGGCCATGTGGTATACAGACATGTTGAAAATGCAACAAGATGATGGAGCTTAGTGAAAAGAAGTCGCCTTCACTAAGTGGGCCCGTAGGCTATTTTTGGCGCAAAGTCTATTTTTAGACATATGGATCATGGTCTATGAGTTGCACGATGCTATTTGTGGATGATTGGTCATGTTGGTAAAAATAGATGGATTTCTATTTTTAGACATATGGGCGGAGTCTATTTTTAGACTACTAGTCTAAAAATAGAACAGTTGAATATTATTAGCTCTTAATAATATTTGGACTATAAACATTATCTTATCCTCTTGGAGCACTTCAGTTCGAGCTACAGATGTGGCACATGCAACTGCTAGAAGGAAATACGCTTTTCTTATGGATTAGTTGAGCTATTGCATGATGGACTTCAGTTAGAACTCAAGTGATTGAGTTTGGTGGAGTTGATTAAGGAGTTGATGGAGTTGTGTTCAGTTTGATTTGGTTGAACTAGTTGTATTTAGTCTAACTGCAGAATACACTTGTGATGAGTGGTGTGAATTAATTATTAATTAATTCAGTAATTATTACTCATAAAGCAACTAAAGAATACATCAGTTAACTCATTGCATGGACAATTTAGTGGAGACAGGTGTTAAAGGTGGAGACTACTATCAGTTGTGACTATAGCTGTGCATGAGATTTGCACAATCAGTGATCGAGATTGCCAATGAGGATTGCGCAGTACAAGCCAAGGAAAATGAGCTTGGATCATTCCTATTCTTGCTTTGGATTGCGCAGTAGAGGCAGGCAGACAGCGGAGGAGATTTGAACCTGTGACTTGATTCAGATCTGAGCTAGTTTGTGTGTAGCAGGTGGAGATGGTACTGAGTACTTGTGAGGAGTATTGTACTATGTATTGTTACATTTTCTCTATCATTATAATATACACATAGCCGGGGGTTTTTAGCTGTATGCTTTCCCCGGTTACATACTGTGTTGATATGTGTTATTGATGTGTTTCAATGTGTGCATGCGAATGTTTTGATTCTGCAAATTGATGATCAACGTAGAGGAGGTTATGTATTATGAATGCATTCTGCAAATAGTATATAATTAGGATAATCTCTGTGAATAAGTGTCATATTATTCAAAATTTCTACATGGTATCAGAGCAGATTTGATCATCAGATCTATTATTCAGAAAGTGATTACATTTTATTTCTTCAGGCAGAGTCTGTAATCAGGCTAGGTAGCCTCTGAATTCATCCTTCCTTTGGAAGGTGAGATATCCAGTAAAAGCCCATACAGTCAATCCCTGTACAAGAAATACTTTGTTCTCACGAATTTTAGATCAGAAGTAGTTGATTTTTGAGCTAGTGGAATTCGAAATTGTAGCAGTGTTTTCTTGGTGTCAAAGTTGAAATGTCTCTCAACGGATTGCGATTGGAGTATGCTCTTGAGGGCATCTTGAATTATATTGCATGGAAAGATAGGATGGAGGCAGTGTTAGATGAAAATGGGCTCAAGAAGTTCATAGAGGTTGAGGTCCCAAAGCCTACTGATGCTACTCACGTTGAGGTTTGGCAAAAGAAGACAGCAAAGTGTCGAAGGATTCTGTTGGAGGGCATGAAGGATCACATTGTATCCAGCCTGCATGGAAAGGCTTCTCCATACTTGATGTGGAAAGTGTTGATAGATCTATTCCAAAGCAAGAGCGATCAGAGGAAGTTGGCACTCAAGGATAAACTTAGAAACATTAAGTGTGAGAAGGGAGATAGTATGCCCAAGTATCTCACGAAGTTCACCCAGTGCCGGGATGAGCTGGGAAGTGTGGGGGTGACTGTCGATGATGAGGACTTGGTGAGCCTGGCTCTACTTGGTCTTCCGAAGAGCTGGCATTCCTATCAGGACTCTGTCAATGGTCGGGAGAAATTGCCAAGATGGGAGAGACTTTGGTCAGATCTTGTGCAAGAGGAGATCAGGCGGAATACCAGGGACGGATCTTCATCAAAGGCATCTGATGCAAAAAATTGCACTTTGGCTGCAAAAGCAAAGAAGGGGAAGGAGAAGGGTTCTCTTTCTGAATCCAATTCTTCCAATGATGGGAAGAAGGTTGAAAAATCGAAAGTGCGATGCTTTCGTTGTCATGAGGTGGGCCATTATGCTACAAATTTTCCATGGAGGAAATCCAAGAAGGGATCCAGGGAAGGATCTGAAGGTGAGGCACTTGCTTCACAGTTTGAGTTAGATTTCACACTCTTTGCATGCATGGTTTCATCCATGGTGGGAAGTGGTTGGTTTCTTGACAATGGAGCTTCTTTCCACATGACCGGTGATAAGATTTTGTTCAGTACTTTGGAGGAGAAAGATCTCCAGATACTCATAGCGATGGGTAATGATGAGAAGTATAGTGTCTCAGGTGTAGGCAAGGTTATTTTTCAGAGGGAGCATGGAGCTCGCCTTACCTTGACCGATGTCAAGTATGTACCAGGACTGAAGAGAAACTTGGTGTCGATCGTGATGCTGGAAGACAGAGGCTATGATGTAGTCTTCAGTAAGGGAAAGTTTTTCCTTAGACACATCATCATTAGACAGGTGAAGCAAATTGGTTCACGGGTCAAGAACATGTATGCTCTTGAGGTTCAAGATGCATGCAAAGCATTGAGCAGCGAGGCAATTGATGGAGACTTGGTGGTTGAGAGGGAGCGTATATTACCTCTCAACATGCAGAGCCAGAAGAAGTCTCAGACGACTGTGGAGGAGCCACGATTGGTGCAGCAGCTTCAGGAGGTTGTGGAGCAGCCACAACAAGGGAAGCTGAGAGGAGATCGAGTAGAGACATCTACTCATGCAGAGACCTCTAGTAGGGGGAAACTTCGAGCTAGGTGGGCTGAGGGATCACATGCAGCCATACCTCCAAGTAGGAGGTGGGGCGATATAGAGTGATCATCCCTAGGGGGATGAGACCTTGCTACGGGAGCCCCAATGTGGAGTAGCAGGAACTAACTGATTGGGTAGAGATAGATGCGGATGGAGTGATAGAGAGAGTGACAGTGTAGGGAATCCCAGGACAGCGCATAGCTAGCAGGCTGCAGCAATGTGAGAGGCACAAGTGTTTTGCATAGTGCTAGGTGGCACAGAGAAGTGTGCAATGGTGCGAGATGCATGGAGATGTTGCAGTAGCGCAGATGTCAGTGAGGGAGCACTTGTCAGCAGCAAGCAGAGCTTCAGCATCAGAGTATGTTCCTAGCCCAGCAGAGTGGTCAGTTGGGAGTGTTTTTGTTCCAAGTGTTGTTGGAGCAACTAGACCGGGCAAATGTGTTGCATGCAGAACATTCCAAAGTTGTAGTATAGGGGTTGTAGAAAATCCATATCTTGTTGAGAGGGAGTGTTGAAAATGCAACAAGATGATGGAGCTTAGTGAAAAGAAGTCGCCTTCACTAAGTGGGCCCGCAGGCTATTTTTGGCACAAAGTCTATTTTTGGACTATGTCTATTTTTAGACATATGGATCATGGTCTATGAGTTACAAGATGCTATTTGTGGATGATTGATCATGTTGGTAAAAATAGATGGACTTCTATTTTTAGACATATGGGCGGAGTCTATTTTTAGACTACCAGTCTAAAAATAGAACAGTCAAATATTATTAGCTCTTAATAATATTTGGACTATAAACGTTATCTTATCCTCTTGGAGCACTTCAGTTCGAGCTGCAGATGTGGCACATGCAACTGCCAGAAGGAAATACACTTTTCTTATGGGTTAGTTGAGCTATTTCATGATGGACTTCAGTTAGAACTCAAGTGATTGAGTTTGGTGGAGTTGATTGAGGAGTTGATGGAGTTGTGTTCAGTTTGACTTGGTTGAACTAGTTGTATTTTGTTATGAAACCAGCTCAAGAAAATATAGAAAAGATAGATCAACGCCTTAGAATTCAGCCTCTTCGAGGGGGCAACCTCCTTTACATTACATAAATGAACAATTCTTTGATGATACAAATGACAAAACCTCCTTTCTATATATAGGAGTCTAAGGAGTCACAATATAATCCAGCCGACCTAACAATAATAATATAAAGCCACAAAAATAACAATAGAGAGATTCTATGGGGCACAGAAATAACAACATGGGGGTAATAGGGGCACAACAATATAAATAAGGGGTATAACTACAATAGTAATGGGGTAATCACTAGTATTATAGGGACCCAACATGCCCCTCTCCTTCAAAAAAGTGTTGTCCTCAATGCTTGAGTAGTTTTGGATACTTCTACATAAAATTCTCATCCTCCCATGTGGAATCTTCAGCGGATAAGTTCTTCCACTTGATAAGATACTCTGAAATTGCTCGATTTCGTAGCTGTCGAGTTCTTGTTTCTGTGACTGCTTCTGGTTCCAATATAATTTTTCCTTCCTCATCAAGTTCTGGCAATATTGTTTGCATTGGGAGCTTGTCGCCTATAACCTTCTTTAAACATGAAACATGGAAAACTGGGTGCAATCGAGAAGCCGCAGGAAGCTCCAATTTGTATGCCATAGTACCAATCTTTTGCAACACCTTGTACGGACCATAATACTTTGGTGATAATTTATTATCCTTCTTAGCTTGCTTTAGGGACATTTTCTTATATGGTTATAGCCATAGGAATACCCAATCACCTACATCAAAACTTCTTTCACTGTGATGTTGATCTGCCTATTGTTTCATTCTATTTTGTGCCAACACGAGGTTATCCTTTAAGAGTTGGAGGACTTGTTGTTGATGTTCGATGTGATGTTCCACTGCCTGAACCTTAGAATTTTCTCTTAAATATGATGTGATGGATGGTGGATGATGCCCATAAAGTTCCATAAATGGGGTCATTTTTGTTGCTGTATGGAAGGAAGTGTTATACCACCATTCAGCCAGAGGCAACCATTTGACCCATTGTGTCTGTTTATCAAATACAAAGCAACGAAGATATCCTTCCAAACATTTGTTTACTATCTCAGCTTTCCCATCAGATTGAGGATGATAAGATGAGCTATGAGCTAACTGAGTACCAAGACAAGAAAATAATTCTATCCAAAAATTTCCAATGAAAATGGGATCTCTGTCACTTACAATAATCTTTGGGTTTCCATGTAGCTTTTGAATTATTTCCATAAATGCAGTAGAAATTGTACTTGCTTTAAATGGATGTGATAATGCACAAAAATGTGCATACTTGGTAAGTCTGTCAACTACCACCATGATGACACTCTTTCCCTCATACTTGGGTAAACCTATGATAAAATCCATTGAAACCTCCTCCCAACGTTGGCTTGGAATGGATAAAGGTTGTAATAGACCCAGTGTCTTAATTGTTTCAACTTTATTTTGTTGGCAAACCAAACATTCTGCCACAAACTTTTGAATATCTGATTTAAGGCCATCCCAAAAAAATTCCTTCTTAACCCTGTGGTAAGTTTTTAAAAATCCCGAGTGCCCTCCTAAGGGAGAAGTGTGCAATTCCATAAGAATCTTTTGTTTTAGCTGGGAATTCTTACAGAGGTATAAGCGATCTTTGTACCATAATGAATCATTTTGCCAGCTAAATGTATGAGATGTACTGGAATCTTGTTGTAGCTTTCGAATAAGTGCCCACACTTCTTCATCATTCTTCCATTCCTCCCTTGCTTCGTTTATCCAATATGGTTGGATAATAGAAATGGTGCACAATAATGCTTCCAAATCCTCATCCTTTCTTGAGAGTGCATCTGCCACCACATTTTGCTTCCCTTTTTTGTAGATGATTTCAAAGTCATAACCCAACATCTTTGTGACCCACTTTTGTTGCTCTTCAGAGGATAATCTTTGTTCTAAAAAGTATTTAAGGCTATCATGATCCGTTTTTACCTTGAAGTGTCTTCCCATTAGGTAGGGTCGCCATTTCTTAAGTGCATGGAGTATTGCCAACATTTCCTTCTCATAAATAGCTTTGCTTAAAAACTTTCCCTTGATTGGACGACTTTCAAAAGCAATGGGTCTTTCATCTTGCATTAGAACAGCACCAATTCCATTTCCTGAAGCATCACATTCCACAATAAAGGTTTTTGTGAAGTCCGGTGTAGCTAAGACCGGTGCTTGGCACATTGCCTCTTTAAGATGTTCAAAGGCCTTTGTTTCTTCCGGAGTCCATGAAAATGCATCTTTCTTCAATAATGTTGTTAGAGGTGCTGCTATTCTCCCATAATTCTTAACAAACTTGCGATAATACCCTGTCAACCCAAGAAATCCTCGCAGATGCTTTATGGATGTGGGGATTTTCCATTCCTTAATGGCTTTAATTTTGCTAGGGTCTACCTTAACTCCTTCATGAGATACAATATGACCCAAATATTCCACCTCCTGGACTCCAAAGAAACATTTGGATCTTTTTGCATATAATTGTTTCTCCTCCAATAGTTGTAGCACCCTGTCAACATGTTCAACATGATCCTTCCAAGACTTGCTGTAGATTAGTATATCATCAAAAAATACTAACACAAATTTTCTAAGGAATGGTTTGAAAATTGAATTCATCAAACCTTGAAATGTTGAAGGTGCATTGGTAAGGCCAAAAGGCATGACCAAAAATTCATAATGACCCTCATGAGTTCTAAATGCCATTTTCGGAATGTCTTCAATCTTCATTCTGATTTGATGATATCCCGAACGAAGATCCAACTTGGTGAAGTAAATTGATCCATGCAATTCATCCAGTAATTCATCAATGACAAGAATGGGGAAATTATCTTTAATAGTGAGCTTGTTGAGCTCCCTATAATCTGGACACATGCACCATGATCCATCCTTCTTGTGCACCAATACTACTGGAGCAGAGAAAGAACTTTGACTTGGTTGAATTATACCAGCCTCTAGCATTTCTGCAACCATACGTTCAATTTCACTTTTTTGGACATAGGGATATCTGTACGACCTGATGTTTGGAGGAACACTTCCTGGAATCAGATGAATAGCATGATCATGATCACGCATAGGTGGGAGACCTTTGGGAGTCTCAAATACCTTGGAATGATTGTCCAGGACTTTTTGGAGATCTGGAGAAATAGATGATTCCGATGTGGAAACATCTAGCGAACATAATTGTGCAATTACACCTCTTTGCTCCTTTTTTAGAAGCTTTGTCATACCATTAGAGCTGATTATCTTTCCTGGTTTCCCTACAATACCCCTTAATTCAACTTCCTTTCCTTCCGTAGAAAATTTGATGAAAATTTCTTGAAAATTAAAAGCTATTGTACCCAAGGATTGTAGCCATTGGACTCCTAGTACAACATCACCACCTCCCATTGGAATGGAAAGCATTGGGCTAGTCAATACATATTCTCCCATGGATAGCTTGATATTATGGCACCTTCCAGAGAAATTTATTGTTCCTCCATTTGCAATCATCACTTGACACTCTGGTGCTTGATATAGGAAGCAATTCAATTCTTTTGCTACCCTACAATGAATAAAATTGTGGGTGCTTCCTGAATCAATCAACACTATTACCTTTTTCTTCTTGATTTGTCCTTCTATCTTGATGGTTTGAGGAGTGGTAATTCCCGCCAATGCATTACAAGATATGGTCAGATTTATTTTTTTTTCATCTAGGCTTTGTTCCTGGAGTATATCTTCTTCTTTTGACCTTTCTTGCTCCTTTTCTTCTTCCTCTTCACAATCTATGTAGAATAATTTCTTCTCAGCACACTTATGAACTTTAGTGTATTTGCTATCACAACTGTAACAAAGCCCTTTTGCTCTTTTTTCTTCCAATTGTTGTGGTGTCAACCTTATAGGTTGTGGAAGACTAGGGGCAACAACACTTCTGTCTTTATAGTTGTGAGTGGTATGCTTCCTGGTTGCCATAATTTTGCTTCCCATTTTTCTTGCTAACCTGAATGCCTTCTCTAATGAATCAGGTTCCCAAAGGCGAACATCATGTTGGATATTATCCTTTAAAGACCCTATGAACACATCAATCCTATGCTCCTCTGGAATATCTTTTACCCTTATGTTCAATTTTTGGAACTCCTCAATGTGCTCCATTACTGAACCCTTTTGTTTGAGACTTATCAATTGGCTAAAAAAAGTGTTGTTTTTTGTATCTTCATAATGTGCTATCAATTCTTCCGTAAAAATTGCCCAAGTGATAAACTTTTTACGAGAGCAAAACCATTGATACCATACAAATTGATTTGGTTCCAAATATACAGTTGCCATACGTACCTTTTGTGTGTTTTGCACATTATTGAGATCGAAGAACTGCTCCATCTGTAATATCCATGTGGCGGGATCCTTGCCATCAAACTTCCTCATATCGATTTTTGGAATATGGTGGGTCTTCGATCCAACATTAGCGTCTATGGAATCATGATTAACATTACTTTTGTTCACATCATGAGTTTCCTTTACAACCTTTTCACCATTAGTAAGTATTTCTTGTAGAAAATTTGTCAAATCTGTCTTCAAATCTGCCATGTCTGTCATCAAATATGTCCTCAAATCTATCTTCAAATCATCCATCTTAGCTTCCATGCCCTTTATCTTAGATTCCACGCCATTTATCTTAGATTCCACACCACTTATCTTAGCTTCTGTTAGCTTTTGTGAGCGTGACATTTGTTGCACTTGTTCTTGTAATTTTGATATATCATGTAGCATTTCTTCCTCTTCTTCATGAGCCATGCTCGAGCTTTCAGGTTCCTTACTAGGTGTTTGCATTTTCTTTCCTCGGGGCATCAGCTACTGATAATAATGCTTTACTATGCCCTTTGAATTCCGTTAAACCAAGCTTACACAAAAATTTAAAAAAAAACTACACACCTTTTTTTCACTTTATAGAAGCCTGATATTGAATTTGATGTATCTCTGTAATTTCAGATCATCCAGTTCTGAAATTGTGACCTGTAGTAGCCTTCTGCGTCCTATTTCCAATTCCACAAGCCTAACCCAAATTGGATTCTCCAAGGAAGAGCTATGTGAAATCTCCCACAGTGACTTGCTTTTAGACTAGTTCAGTAGAGCGAACTTGTACGATGTTCCATGAGACACTGTTTCAACCTTTGAATCTCAAAACACACCTACAAGAAACTACATTCCGTCCTGTTTCTGTACCTTCTTACTAAATTTCAATCCGATCCCCAGAGAGAAAGTTATGACGATTTTCCCCAGGTCACCTGTTTTGAATGTAATTCAAGAGTCTGCAAAAATACCAACTTCCTCAAATCATATCTCCGCAAATATCATGCGAAAAGCCCTGAAATTCGGACCCAAGGTTCAGCGCGATTTATTCTCAAATGGGTTTTTTTTGCAACTTCTAAAACATCACAGAAAAAGAGTTATAGCGAAAATGCCACGATGACCTGTTTGGAGCAGCGAACCCTAGAATCCAAAGCTCTGATACCAAATGTTATGAAACTAGCTCAAGAAAAGATAGAAAAGATAGATCAACGCCTTAGAATTCAGCCTCTTCGAGGGGAAACCTCCTTTACATTACATAAATGAACAATTCTTTGATGATACAAATGACAAAACCTCCTTTCTATATATAGGAGTCTAAGGAGTCACAATATAATCCAGCCGACCTAACAATAATAATATAAAGCCACAAAAATAACAATAGAGGGATTCTATGGAGCACAGAAATAACAACATGGGGGTAATAGGGGCACAACAATACAAGTAAGGGGTATAACTACAATAGTAATGGGGTAATCACTAGTATTATAGGGACCCAACATATTTAGTCTAACTGCAGAATACACTAGTGATGAGGATATGAATTAATTATTAATTAATTCACTAATTATTAACTCATAAAGCAACTAAAGAATACATCAGTTAATTCAGTGCATGGACAGTTCAGTGGAGACAGGTGTTAGAGGTGGAGACTACTATCAGTTGTGACTATCGCTGTGCATGAGATTTGCACAATCAGTGATGGAGATTGCCAATGAGGATTGCACAGTACAAGCCAAGGAAAACGAGCTTGGATCATTCCTATTCTTTCTTTGGATTGCGCAGTAGAGGCAGGCAGATAGCGGAGGAGATTTGAACCTGTGACTTGATTCAGATCTGAGCTAGTTTGTGTGTAGCAGGTGGAGATAGTACTGTGTACTTGTGAGGAGTATTGTACTATCTATTGTTACATGTTCTCTATCATTATAATATACAGATAGTTGGAGGTTTTCAGCTGTATGCTTTCCCCGGTTACATACCATGTTGATATGTGTTATTGATGTGTTTCAATGTGCGCATGTGAATGTTTTGATTCTGCAAATTGATTATCAACGTAGAGGAGGTTATGTATTATGCATGCATTCCGCAAATAGTGTATAATCATGATAATCTCTGTGAATAAGTGTCATATTATTCAAAATTTCTACAAGACAAGGCTTTATGGTAGACCTAGCAAAGATCACAGTCATAATCAATTTGGAGGTGCTAAGGAGTGTGAAACAGTTATGCGCAACATTGGGGCATACAGGATACTATAGGAAATTCACTAATATCTATGCCCAAATCACCGTTCCGATGGAGAAACTATTGAATAAGGATGTTACGTTCTGTTGGAATGAAGAATGCCAGAAGAGCTTGGATGTGCTAAAGGAAAAAATGGTCACCGTGCTAATCCTAGTTTTCCTGAATTGGAAAAAATAGCCTCATGTGCATGTGGACGCGTCATGTATTGCACTGGGAGTAGTATTGACATAGGCTGGTGAGGGGGACTTGGATCATCCAGAGGAATTTTGCAAGTAGGAAGTTTTCCAAAGCAGAGAAAACTTATTCCACGACAGAGCGCAAAGGATTAGCTATGGTGTACGTGCTCCAAAAGTTCAAGCACTATTTCTTGGGCGGACATTTTAAGATGTATATAGACCACTCCACGTTGAAATACCTTGTCAACAAGCCTTTGTTGAGGGGAAAGATATGTAGGTGGTTTTTGTTGTTCTAGGAATATGATTTTGAAGTTATTGTGAAACCAAGACACTTGAATGATGGATCGGATCATCTGTTGCGCATTGAAACAGGGGAGGAGCCTACTAATTTGGAGGAAGGGATACCTAGCACGCAGCTCTTTGCAGTGCACATCATGGACAGTCACTTTGAAGATTATCCACTTTCTAACAACAAGAACGGCTCCAGAAGGTTATGCAAGTCAACAGAAGAAGGAACTGGTAGTGCACACGATGGATTTTTTTGTTATTATAGGACACTTGTACAGAATGGGATCAGATGAAGTATTGCAACGCTATGTGCCAGAGTTTGAACAAAACAACATACTCACTGAGGCACATAGTGGAGTTGTAGGAGGTCATTATGCGGGTAAAGCAACAACATAGAAGATTCTACGCACTGGGTTGTGGTGGCCGACCCTACATAATGATTCAAAATCATATTGTAGGGCA
This sequence comes from Pinus tabuliformis, assembly GCA_031772625.1. Lineage (NCBI taxonomy): Eukaryota > Viridiplantae > Streptophyta > Pinopsida > Pinales > Pinaceae > Pinus > Pinus tabuliformis. The sequence continues at coordinate 839,290,664 of CM062817.1, read as the reverse complement.
CGCAATGCATGCCAAAGGACTGGCAGACCCTCGTGCAGGGATGAGCTATCATTGAATTCACAAATATCATTACGGCCCTTCGAGAAGTAGGTGATTGACTTTGTATGAACAATTCAGCCTCTAGGAAAGAAGAAGGGTGCGTGATACATCATCACCATGACTAAGTACTTAACCATATGGGTGGAGGCACAGCCTGTGAAGGACTGTACAAGAATGAAATTAGCAAAATTCATCTTTGAGTATGTGCTGACAAGGTTTGGTTGTCCAAAAATGTTAATGAGCGATCATGGTATTCATTTTCTTAATGAGACGATCAGCGTGATGACAGAGGAATTTCAAGTTTACCATTATAAGAGCATGCCATATCACCCACAGGCTAATGGCATGATGGAAGCTTTTAGTAGATATTAGAAAACACGCTAACAAAGGTTTTCAATGCTCAAAGGAATGACTGGGATGTGCACGTACCCGCGGTGCTATGGGCTTACAGGACGACTTGCAAGAAGTTGACTGGACAAATGCCCTTCAGGCTGGTTTATGGTGTAGAAGATGTAATGTCAATGGAGTACATTGTACCTAGTCTGTGCATAGCGGCATTCACAGGAATGGTAGATTGCGGATCCCTAGAAGAAAGGCTAGCGCAGTTGGCGGAGCTGGAAGAGGATAGGTTTTTGGCTGGATTCCATCAACAAGCTCAAAAGGAGCGTGAAAAGGCATGGCACGATCGGCACATCAAACTGCACACCTTCAAGGTAAATGATTTAGTATTATTTTATGACAGCAAGTGTGATGAATTTCTAGGAAAATTTCAGATGCATTGGCTGGGGCCCTATGTCATCAAGGGGATTACCGATGGTGGAGTAGTTTAGTTGGTAAAGTTGAATGGAGAACCATTCCCAGGGTGGGTGAATAGCAGCCGATTGAATCCATACAATGGCAATCCAGCTAGATAACTACATGATTGTAGCACAGCCTTAGCACTCCAGGCAGTTGGAAGGAGGCACAGGACTATAAACTACACTGCTCAGGTTGGGGAGCTGCGCGATTGGGGAACTGCGCGGAATGTAGAAATGTCACAGTGTCAGCAAAAATGCGCAGGGAGCTACGCTATCCAAGAACAGACCACGCAGGGCAGCCAGAAAGTGACCGTTATGGTCACTGTTCATGACTTGACAGTGCGAAAATGAACAAATGGAGTGGGGGCGGCATTTAAGTTGGAATTTAAGGGCAAGATATATGAAAATTTTCTGCCAATCCAGCATTTATGAATGAATTTTGGGGGGAGAATTCAGATCTAAATTTGAAAATGCCTATAAATTACAGGTGGCTTCCCAGCAAAAAACACTTGGCATTTTGAGAATTGAGGTATTAAGCTCTCAGGCGTGTATGAACCCTAAGATCTTTGAAGCTCTGATAGCAAGTTCAGAGTTTGAGAAATTACCAACGGAGATGTAGGAGTTATTGTTTAGCATTATGTCGGCACTCATAGAAACCGTGAGTGTAGGAGAAGCAATGGTAGTTGAAGGAACTTCCCTGGAGGTAGTAATGGCAACTGAGGGAGCTGCCCTGGAGGTTGAAAGCATCGAAGTACTAGCAGAAGTGCCTAAATCACCGAGGACACCCAGGTTAAGGCCTATGCTGACCAAGGAGGGTCCAATCAAAGAAAGATAAGCAGAAAGTGCAACAGCCGGTGCACGCATCACCCAAAAATCACCCACAGACGGGAAATCCCACCACGCAGGAGAAGGGCAAGGTGATTGACCTAGAATGTGAATCTGATGTTGAAGAACTCCATGTGGGTGTAGACAACACTTATATGGGGGCGAAGGACATTGATGTGGAGGGGTTTGACCCCATTTCTAAACTGCCCGAGTACATTCCTCTGCATAGAGACAAGACAAAGGTTCTGAAGGATATTGATGAAATTAAGGCCACACTGCACACACCCTTACTACCAGACCAAATCTTCTTTGAAGTACTGTGCCTGGGGTGCATCCCCCTTTTAAAATTGGAGGACTAGGATTTTGTTGATATGGAATGCTTTCCCTAGTTAGTGACAGATCAACTCATGCACCGCGTCTTCTACAAAATCTCTAGTATGACCATGCTAGAGCCAAGGAAGTGGATAAAAGGGGTGGATAAGGTAGGTCTATTAAACATGATGTGGGTACCACATTACAACTGCACACCCGTAACCATGGTAGTGATCAAGCAGCTGCTGTGCTTGGTGCATGATGGATGTTTGTGGCTAAAATATCCGATACCCATCACTCACATGCTGATCCATAAGATCACTCAGCTGCTGCACTCGGGAGAAAATCTAGCCATGGCATTTGGTGAAAAGACAGGCGAGCGTGACCTCACTGAAGAAATGAAGGAAAAATTCAAACTCGCTAAGAAGCAATGTGGCTACGCCATCACAAGTATAACTGACCCCGCGGTCAAAGTAGCAACACAAATCTTGGTAGGAAAGATTATGCGAAAGTGTCGCACAGATGAAGTGCTGACACTGGTAGTAGCCTTAGCAGCCCAGTGTACGGAGGGTGTACAGTTTAGCTGGGCATGCTACCTCTACGGTGAGTTCCTCATGAACTGCAGAGAGGCACAGGATCACAACAAAACATTTCACTATGCATGGTTGCTGTTGTCCATAGTGCTGGTCACGTGGGAGTTACCAGAGGATAGCCGGTTTCCTCCGGTTGCGCCTGACCTACCAGAAGCAGTGAAGTTCTCTTTGATATGGGCTACAAAGAACCCTCAAAGGGTCAAGCACAGTAAGATCTTTTGGATCTTGATGGAGATGAGTATCCATATGGCCATCAACCGCAAACCATGATTGTCGCCAACCATTTTTGATAAGCTGCAAGAGTATGTGGAGTTCAAGGCCAACTTCCACCATGTTTTGATACACATGCGAAAGGATCCTGAGCAAAAATGGTATGACCTGCCATACCTGGCCACAGATGATGCGATTACAGTGGTCCTTGACTGCTAGCTAGCATATTGGCACACTACCTCGGACTTGACAGCTGGGTCTAGCAAGTCCATAGCGCAGCGAAAAAAGGAAGAGGCCAAGCTAAAGATGGAACAGTTGGTCGCAAAGAGAAAAAGGAGGCTGAGGACAAGGCCAAGGAAGAGCACACCGCCACAAATCAAATGGGAGGACAGGTGGAAGAAGAGGAGCGCAACTCTGATAGGAATCAGAAGTTGCCTTCCTCGGAGACAGAGGAGGAGGACCAGCAGTCAGAATAGGGAAGAGCAAACCTAGAGACTACTCTATTCCGCATTAAGCGTAATAGATATCCAGAGAAGGTAGGGCCATGAAAGAAGTCTAATCCCAGCAAGATTTCCCTCAATCTGATCACCTTAACAAAAGGTAATTTGGATGATATCGGTGATATGGTAAGGGATGCCACCGCGGAACTATTGTAGTAGTTTGAGCTACAACAGAAGAAGGCCTTGGGTTCCATTCAGACAGGTTTGCACAAGCTACAGATCCAGGCATTGCAAGTACAGATCAAAGTGGGATGAAGCAGTGCGGCGTCAAATAGTTTGGCTCCGGCACATCGAAAGCAATAGGGATGGTGCGCACACTAGATCCCCAGGAAATAGTGCTACCAAAGGGAGTGTTAACCACAGAGACTGAAGTTGATAGGCCTGCTATCAGCACCCTCAAAGGAGTTGGGCTCAATTTGGTCGTGCTTCCCAGTGAGGCGCTTCATATTTTGCAGGATGGCATGATCGCGGAACTTCAGGCCCACGAATAGCATGCATTACAGGTAAGCAGTGAGTAGAAAGTCAACAACGCTCAGATCATTGTACAAAGAGATTCCCCTATTGACCTTGTCAAATCCATCATAGAAAAAATGAGCACATAGCCAAGGTAGTGGTTGAGGCATCCAGTGTCCTAGAGTTGGACATTCCCGATTATGAGCTAGTAGATGTGCAGATTTAGAAGCTCACTACGGGAGTGCGCGATGCAAAAACAGAGTTGGAAAAGGTTCAGTTTGACCTAAACCTCAAGGTTACAAAACTGCAGTTGAAGGCCCAGCCTTCAACTTCACCAAGATTCAGAAAGCAGCGTGAGACAGCTGTGAAAGATGCCATGGCAGTAGTGGATAGCGCTGTAAAGGATTGCACTACGCTCTTCGAGCAGTCACTCGAAGTAGTCATCGGCCTACAAGAGGACTCCAATATACAGAGGCATGGGAGCTGCAGCAGCAATATGACAAAGTTAAAGTGATGATGGACACCATCACCATCACACAAAGGTTAGCAAAGTTGCAGGAGGCAAAGGCGCTGAAAGAGCAGGTGGATGTAGCTCAGTACAAGGAAGCAGTGTTGAAGGATCACTTGAAGCCTTGGCTAGACGAGGCATATTTGATCATGACCACTATTGAAGGTAAGTTGGCTAGTCTGAAAGCGACTCAATAGAAAATACAGTCAGCTAGTGCAAGGCCAACAACAGAGGAGCTAGTCGAGGAGATGAAGCATGCGGCAACCTAGTGCATTGTCGAAGTTGCAGTAGTCCAAGTGGAGCTAGGAGGTCTTCGTGACAAGATATTCATGCCAGCCAAGTGATTCGAGTGTGAGTCGCCATGTTTTTGTTGGGGGCAATAATTTTGGGGTTAAAAGCCCAAGTTTTGGGGCAGAAAGCCTGAATTTTGTATAAGGGAATGTAAAGTCTCCGCATTTTGTGGTCGCAAAGCGCGAAGATATCAAGTGTAAAAAAGGGTTTCCACCATTATTTTAGATAGGTTGTGTCAACTTATGAGATCCGCCTTTGGTCCACGGACCATGGGATTGTATAAAAAGAAGTGTTAGAAGAGTTTTAGTAGGAAGAGATATTCATAGTGGGAGTCATTGATGAGTCTATGAAGAGCTAAGAGCGAGAGTCTTAGCATAGGAAAGAGGCTCTGCAGCTAAGTGCGCAGAGGCCTAGGGTAGAAGTCCGCAGCTGAGTGTGCGGACCCCTACAACTATGTGCACAGGGCAGTTAGAGTCTATACTGGAAATATGAGTCATCAATAAAGAGAAGTATTCTAAAATCATTGTGTATTTTACTACTATCAATTGCATGCGATTATGTTATGTTAAGCACTGGGTTTATGTTTTATTGCTAATTTGATGCGTGAATCTTTATGTTTTCCTCTGTTATATAAATGCAAGTAGATATTTTACACAAAGATAATCTTAATTGCATGGTAGATTTGGTGAACACTTAAGATAATTTGGGAAGCTATACAACAAAGTAATTACAGAGGCACATAAGTTCCTGAATCACTTGTTAGGGTTACATGAAGGATGATCGCAAACCTTCGCGGAGGTTCTCAGAGACTAATAAAAAGTACATCGATGAGCCCTAAACACTTATCGATCTGCACGAAGGTAGAGTTAAAGTGTAAAACCGACATCACAACCATCTCAGGATGCGGAAACTTGGTTCCTGCATCCCCCCATACTGCTTCGGGTGAGACTTCAGTCTGCGCTCTGAAGGTTGATGCCAAAAGGGCCCATCAAGCCAATAGTAAAGCCAATTTTACCCTAGTAAAATTGCTTCCACTGTGAGAAATTACCTAATAAACCACCTTTATTAAGTAATTTATAGTTGAACCCATGAATAATAATTTTAAATCACTATTTATTTGATTTTCTTTTAGGAATAATTAATTAAACCATTGTTTTATTATTATTCCTTGTTAAATTTGACCCAATCATGAAAAATAAATAGATAAATCATTATTTTTCTTATTATTCTTTGTCAAATTTGACTGAATCCCTTAGGAATAATTAAATAAATCATTATTTGTTTATTATTCCTTAACTAACTCCTTGAGATAATAAATAAATCATTTTTTATTTATTATTTCTAAATAAAAATTTAAATACTTTTTCCCTCCTAAACAAATATAATAAAATATTCCAAGTGGTAATTCCAAGAATAGGATCAATAATATTTTATTATTGCTCATTTTTCGAGGATAACTCAATATTTTGTTATAAATAGGAGGGTTTCCCATTCATTATTCCCTTTTGATTATTTTCATTGTTGCACTCACTATTGTAACTCTAATTATTTTCATTGTCGCACACCATATTTTTGTTGGGTTTATGCATTATAGAGGAGAGAGACTCTACAGAAGTTGAAGACGTTTGAGGATAGCCAAAAACCCATCCCATATAGGGGGCTAGTAACATATATTTTTTCCCTTCACAAGTGTTATAATAAATTCATTCTTTACATATCTGGTTTCCATTGGATGTTTTGGGGTTATTATTCTTTATTTCACTGTTTAACTATGATTGTAGCATAGATCAGAATGTTGGCAGGTTTTGTTTCTATCAATAGCTGCAGATATACAATGTTTAGAAGTCATTTCTATTTTTGATATTGTTTGTCATCCACGATCTTAAGTGGGTTCTTTTCATACATCATTGAGAAGAAAACACTCCAACACTAAAGATGCAGAATTTTTGTGGATAGATGAGTGTGAAGAGGTTTTCGCAAAAATCAAGGAACTAATCTGCCAAGCTCCAATCTTGTGAGGTCCTAATTGGGAACTCCCGTTTCAATCCACACTAATGACTCTCAAATAGCAATAGGGGCAGTTTTGGGACAGCAAGAGGACAAGAAGCCATATGCGATTTATTATGTCAGCAAGAATTTTACACCTGCTGAATTGAACTATATGGTAACAGAAAAGGAGTTATTGGCTGTTATTTATGTTGTTAATAAATTTTGGCATTAAATAACTGGATATCCTACTTTTGTGCATACCGATCATGTAGCAATCAGGTACTTGATGAATAAACTTGTAACCCCTAGGCGTGTCACAAGGTGGTTATTATTACTTCAAGAATTTGACATTACTATCATAGATAAGCTAGGCAAGGATAACGTAGTTCTTGATTTCCTGTCTAGATTAGATACTAATGATGAAGTTACACCCATAGAAGATAGTTTTCTAGATGAATATATTTTTGCAATTTCTACTCATACTTCATGGTATGCATACATTGTTAATTATCTTGCTACAGGGAAGGTACCCCAACATTTTTTATACAGGGAACAGTTGAAGATCATTCGTCATAGTACCTGTTATTCATGGATAGTAGGATATCTTTTTCATACAGGGATCAATCAATAGATCTGACGTTGTGTAGCAGAAGATGAAATCTATGATGTCCTGAAGGTTGCTCATGATGACCCCTTTGGGGGACATTTTGTAGAAAAATAGACTGGACATAAGGTGTTACAATGGGATATTATTGGAACACCATCTTTCGGGATGCGAGGTAGTATATCCGAAGATGTGATAGCTGCCAGTGGATGAGTCATCCTACTCGATCAGACAAAATGTCGTTACAACCTCAAGTAGTCCTTGAACCTTTTGAGAAATGGGCTATCGATTTCGTTGGCCCATTTAATTCATCTTCACATCAGAAAGTTCATATTTTAGTCTACACGGATTATTTTACGAAGTGGATTGAGGCCAGGACTGTGGCGAAAGCCACAGAATAGGTTGTCTCGAACTTTTTGTTTGAAGATATTTTTGCTCGATATGGCACCCCTAGAGAGATAGTTTCAGATGGGGGAGTGCAATTTACATCACATATGATAGCAAGGCTTATGAAAGAGTATGGGATCAATCATATAATAACATTTACATACCACCCTCGGGCGAACGGTCAAGTGGAAAGCATGAACAAGGTATTAGAAAACATTCTCATGAATATTGTGGAAAAACATTATTGAGGTTGGGCTGAAAAACTTCCTGAAGCACTTTGGGCATACAAAACATCATGGCGGGATACAACATGGTTTTCACTATTTGAGCTTGTCTATGGTAAATCCCCATTGTTTCCAATATAATTTGAGATTAATACGCTCATGACAGCTCTCGTAATAGGATTGGACTTTTCAGAAGCCTAGAAACATCGGCTTGAATAGCTAAATGAACTAGATGAAATTCGTTTAATGGTTGTCCAGAGAACTACTGCAATTCAGCAGCAGAGAACAAAATGGCATGATAAATTTATTAAGAATAAGGTGTTTCATAAAGGAGATTGTTCATTATTGTATGATTCTCATTTTAACGACTTTAAGGGGAAGCTTCGCTCTCGTTGGATGGGGCCTTATGATATTGATGAGGTATTTGATGATGGAGCTGTCAGACTTGTCACGGTCAATGATACATATGCTTCTTTTATTATAAATGGGCATCGTCTCAGACTATATCATTGTCCAACCTCTAAAGATGCCTTCATCAAACATCTCTCTGATAAATATGGTTTGAAGGTTGTGAGTGCAGAGAATTCCTCCTTTGCATCCTCTGATATATATATATATATATATAATAATCTATATAAAGATATATATAGATATATATATATATATATAGATATAGATATATACATATATATATATATATATATATATATATATATATATATATATATATATATATATATATATATATATATATATATATATATATATATATATATATATATATATATATATATAAATAAATATTGTTACCACTCAATTGTTTTCTTGTAGTTACTACAAGTGGTGTTTATATCCTACGGAGGCAAGAAAAATTTTTTAAGTACCCGGTGCTCTTACTCCTTCGGTGTTGTTACTCATCCGATGTTGGTACTCCTTCGATGCTGCTACTCTATGGTGAAAAATTTTCTAAGTATAAAAAATAGATATTGTTACCACTCAATTGTTTTCTTGCAAGTACTACCACTGGTGTTTATATCCTACAGAGGCAAGAAAAATTTTCTAAGTACCCGTTTCTCTTACTCCTTCGGTGTTGTTACTCCTCCTATGTTGTTACTCCTCTGGTGTTGCTACTCTGTGGTGAAGATTTTTCTAAGTATCCAGTGTTTTAACTCCTATGGTGTTGTTACTCCTCCAATGTTGTTACTCCTCTGGTGTTGCTACTCCATGGTGAAAATTTTTCTAAGTACCTGATGTTGTTACTCCCCTGATGTCGTTACACCATCAATGTGGTTACTCCTCCGAGGTTGTCACTCCACCAGGTAAGCGCCAGGTATGTCCCCGACCAGACTTTGTGGATTTTATTAGTAATTCTTTTGACATGACTTGAGGTGACCACAGACGATCATTTTTCATTTGGGGGGAGGTACAACTATATTTAAAAATTATGGTGTAATCAATTTCAACAATGATTTGTTGATGTTATCATAAAATCTTGTGCCAATATGTCCACTCCACGATCCTCACCTTACTCTGCACAATTATCAATAGATACTGGATATTAATGAACTAGTCTCTTCGAAGCCTGTGGAGTAATTACCATAATGGCTCGCCATTATTTCCATAACATGTCGTGGATTTTTCCCATATTTCTAAAAATTTCCATTCATACACCCTGCTATCACCATTTCCTATGCCTTTCTGCAAAAATTTACCTGCCAATACTCCCTCCTAATGGTTTTTCTGCTACTTCGAAGTGTTGTTGCTGAGTTTTAGTAGAATGGGTGGAGTGGCCATGAGACATGAACTAGAGAGCACAATTTTGGTCTGCAATAACATAGATGTATGGCAAGTCTTTGTAAATGCAAGATGGGATAGATACTTTGAGAGATTGTAGGGATTTGACGAGACTGCTACAGCTGAATTTGCGTTGAACTTGGAAGAAGATCATTCCAGAGTTTAGGGTCTCAATATCCCTATCACAGAGGAAGCCATCTCGACCGTTATTGGACTACCACAGGAAGGGCAAAAGTGGTTTTCGTGAAAGGCTCCCTTACCGGAGTTCCCGAAAGTATTTTTACAAGTCTGAGAAACAACAATTTAGAAAGGAATGGGATATGATCGTAAGTCACTACCTTATCCCTGGGGAAAAGTTGCATACTTCTTGTTAAGATACATTACCTATGAAGGGTGCTTTATGTTGTTCAAGTATCATTTCAAGTTGTTAACATCCCTTTGGTTCTAGCATGTGGAAATCCATTCACTGGATATGCCTTTCTTCCTCTGGAAAAGTCTCCAATTGATGGCGCAATCCGCTCACCGCTCTTGACAAGTATTAGAAGTCCTCATGAATCATGGGTTGGTTTGGCTATTGGTAATTCAAGTGTTGGCTCGAACTCCTATACCTTGGTCACAATTCGTTGAATTGTCGAAAGAAGAATTGGAGGGCATTATACCTGCAAGGGAGGAGGATGGTGAAGGCTCAACTGAAATGGAAGATGCCATAGTCGATGGTGCTCCACAAGAACTAGCATTGCCTCTTGGCTCAGTGGAAATGGAAGACGCCACAGTTGATGCTGCTCCACAAGAACCAACATCGTATGTTGGCTCAATCAAAATGGAAGATGTTACAGCTGATGTTTCTCCACAAGAATTAGCATCGCCTATTGGCTCAGTCGAGATGGAATATGTTACAGTTGATACTGATCCATAAGAACCAAAATCATCTGTTGGCTTGATAGAAGTGGAAAGGATGGAAATTGAGGACATTGTTAATGCTTCTTTAGCACCAGTTAATAATTCTTGAGAAGGATTGCGACCAACACCACTTGAAAAAACGAATTTGAGGTCTGAAGAAGAAAGTGCAGGTGGTGCTACTACACAAGAACCAGCACCACCTGTCCAAGAAAACTTGGGGTCCGAAGCAAAAACTATAAGTGGTGTTGTCACACAAGAACTAACACCACTGATAAGAGAAACCCTAGAATTGGTGAAAGAAAAAGAACCTACAATTGACATGGTTCTTCAGGAACCACAGGGGGACTCAGCTCAAACAAAAAATGTAGGGGTTAAGGGGCATGATTTAGAAAGAACATTCCAGACAAAAATGGGAGAAGATGTTCTTCATTATTCCCTCCCTCAGCTCTACCAATAGAGGCAAGGAAATCTCGGACTCCTCGGCGCTCGAAGGAGGAAAAAGTCATTCCCCCAATTTTAAAATTTGTTGGGACAAGATTTGATGCACTGGTTGAGGTGGCCACTCAAGTGTTGGCACTCATTATTGCATAGATGGAACAATTTGGAAACATGGGAGTCAGCGCTACTACACAAGAACTGGTGCTGACCAGGGAACGAATTGAAGAAGTGGTGATGGATGTTATCCCTACAGAGCCACCAGAGGAAGACATTCATGTTGATGCCACCCCACAAGGGTTTGATTCAAATTTCGAACAGAGAATGGATGACCAGGTGGAAGAGCAAGAACAGAAGAAAAATGTTGAGGGTGGTATTTTGCAGATTGTAGAGACAACTCAAGAATTACCGAAAGACACAATGCATGCTGAAATTGACCCATCAGAGCCAGAGGTAGTTCTGGAACATATGGAAGAATAGGCGAGGGAAAAAAAAGTTGAGGATGTTTAACCACTGACCACGCTAATTCTGGAAGGAAATGAAGGGGACACCACTCAAGTTGATAAGAAAACAGAAGAAGTGAGAGTGAAGGTGGAGTTGGTCAACACATGTGCTGATGATCCACCAGGCCCCACACCAGCTACAAGACCAGTAGAGGAGGTCACTGTCAAGCAAGAATTCATTGAACAGTGTGCACGAAGGAGACCTCCCCTTAAGGAAAGGTATCAGTCTCAGTTCAATGAACTTATGCAATTAAAAATAGACAATCTAAGATTGAGAAAAATGGTGTTGTGCTTGCAAAGGGGAGCAAGAAGGTACAAGAGAAAAATTGAAATACTTAAGACTAGAGCTTCTCCCTCAGCAACTCATACCGAAAACAATCCCACAATTTTTGCTGCGGTGCAAACTAAACCTATAAGCCATTTATGGGAGGCTTGGGAATTCATTTTGACTGCCAAGATTCAAAAGTGGTAGGTTGTCATTGTTCGTCTTCAACAAGGAACAATTGTTGTGAAAGATCATTAGGAAGAAGTAAATAAAGTTTGAAGCCAGGCTGTAAAAATCATCACTGGTTATGTAGACCAGTTGGATAGGGAGAGGAAGAAATGAGAAAAATAGAAGAAGAAGGTCGAGCAAGTGCGTTGAAAGTTGATAAGGAAGAAATTTTTACCTTAACACAACAGGTATTGGTTTGTCAACCCCTTGCTCACAATTATGCTTTGTTTCTTCATGAACAATACCTTCTCTTTTTCCTGGAAAGTATTCATCATGAGATCAACCATGAAATTAAAGACCCTATACAGTTTCTTCGTATTATAAGACTTCATGATGTCTTGAACCAACATTTAATGTGTGAACTGTATATGCATGATTATTTCTTGGAAAATGACCAAGCATTCAACCCAGTCCCCTATGTAGGGGATATTCAACTGAGAGATTTTATATCCTACACCATCAATCAAGTCAAGTGGAAGAAGGCCTCTAATACATTCGAAGCAAATCAATCTGCTAGGCCTATTTTTATTCAAAAAGAGCATTGTCAGTCTGATACTATTTATAATAGGCATGCTACTTTCTTAAGGATTGAGGGGCATCCAAAATAGATATTGGTGACTCGGAAGTGGTGCATCAGGTTATGCACAACATAGGTGGTTTCTTGTCAGGACAAGGCTCTAGATAGTTGTTAGAGGAGGTCAATGTTGTCATCATCGATTCTCAGAGTGCGGGAACCTTTCGAGGCCCCTATCTATGCCCTAGCAATGGAAATATTTCCATGTTATATTGCCTACATCCATACTCAAGGGGCATTTCGGATGGGTTTGAGATTCTAGTTTCCCATCCTTTGGTTGCCAGTAGATCAATATACTCATGCCTACAATGTAAACGTTGATTAGTGGAAAGATACCCTACTGACAGATGGATACAAACCCCCAGGGATAGATATGGCCGAGAAATATGATCTTTCTCAGCTGCATGTTGATCTCAATTGATTTAACCCAAACTTGCGAAGGTCAAGGGCTGCATGAAGACATGCAGAAAGACTAGTGGGGGGGAGATGTTGGGAGCTAAACTTGCATGTTTTTACTTGCCTTTTTATCCTATTTTCCTTCACATTTTCACTCCTAACTAAGTTCTTTCATATCTTAAATCACATAGGTATACCTATAATAATGTCTTTATGAATAAATTAATCATTGAAGCATAGTCCACGAGATTATTGCCAAAATCACTTGCTAAACTTTATCTTATGTGCATATTTCCAAGTCAAATGGCTAAGTTTAATCATCAAGCTGGCAGCACTATTGTTAAATAGTAGATGTAACGGCGGAACTGATCTAGACTTACTCTTTCTATATTTTTTATTCTATTTTGGCTTATCACAACCATTATGTAATCGCATGCAACAGTTACCTTAATCTCAGGAACTTTTTTGTATAAGAAAGGATAGAGAGTTTGAAACAGGGAGAGTTGGCATATGAGAGAGTTGAGCTTTGTAACAGTGACTTTTATATTAATGAAATTTATAGCTTTCTAATCTTTCTCTGAGTTCATGAGTTCATCACAGCCCTAATCAGGGAGTTGGGCCCACTCTCCTAATCAGGTGCTACTGAGATAGTACGTGCTTAGTTTTATTTTCATGTATGTATTTCTTTTTCTCACTGTGACGATTTGATGTAAATTTTGTGAATTGAATTGTTGTTACAGTTAAATTTTGTTTTCATTTATAATTGTTGTTGCATTTAATTATTATTGTCATCTCCAATTTTTTTTATAGTTGTTTATTGTTTGTCAATGAATCCTTGACCAATTCTAGGTTGTACAATTGTTCCTGCATATACATTGCGCATTAGCCTTGCAATAACCGGTAGATCCCGAATTGATAATTAATGTGGGAAAGGGTTAAACAGTATCATTCAAACTTGGAAACTAACACCATCCTACCACCTTGAAGTATTTTCAAACTCCAACTAAGGGAGACTTCACTCTCCACCTTGCACCACCCAACCACACTTAAAATAAAATATAGAAATATATGGGTGATCGTACCAGGGACAATGACCCACTTACAATGATATTCAATAAACCCTTGCAATTGTCTCTTCTTATATATATTGTTGATGTAGATCATACTTGAATTTTCAAGGCTTAAACAAAATAAAAATCTACCTCATTCCTTAGTTAGTTGAAGAGATCATACCATTCAGAAGATGGACATAGGTTATCACTGACTTCCCTTTTTCTCCCATTGATTGCTTCAAATTTTATAAGAGTTTTGCCTTTAGAGATTCCCCTTATAAGCCCTTTATCACACTCTAACACTACGATTTTGTGGTATTTTTGCACCCCTTCTCTATGGATAAACATGGCCCCATAAACACTTCAAACTTTGCTAATATCAAGCCTTGAAATCAACCTTAACTTATTCTTCTTTTATGGTCTCCAAAGGAGTGTTGAGGCTCAGGTTGTGTTATTATTTCCACAACTAGCCCACATAGTGAACCGAGGGGTTAGAGGGGGGGCGGAGCTCCCCCCTTCGTTGCACCAATTGCGTAGTGGGGGGAGTCACAAGGGTTTTGAGGGGTGCAAGTAACCCCACTCTATGGGGTCTGAGGCAGTGCCTTGGAAAATTTTGGTTTTGGACCCTATATTAGGTTGGACGGACCTACCTATGGTTTTGTGCATGTTTTTTGCACATGGTTTTGGATGCGATGGTTTTCAGTCCATGGTTTTGGATGCGATGGTTTTTGGTCCATGGCATTGGAAGCTTTGACATGCATAAATATGTATTGTAACATTGAAAGGAACATAATGAAAAATCAAGCTGGTAATCGCGGTTTTGGGATCCAAGGAAAAATCTCTGTGTATATGTGTTTTATGTGTTATGCTCTCACATTGTTTATTTTCTATGTTCTAGAATCGTATGCAGGTAATTTCTGTACGTGGTTAAAACCTACATCTGGTATCAGAGTTGTTTTGGCTTCAAGGGGACGCCTTTGTTGCTAAGGGGTTTTGCTCGGGCCTGTGGTAGACCCTCTTCAGTGGGAGATCTGCGGGATCGATTCTGGTGGTGAAAGAAGATGGTGAGCAATGGAAAGATAGAGATCGAGAAATTTAATGGTCAGAGTTTTGAGTTATGGAAACTCAAGATGGAGGATCTGTTGGTGGATAAAGATCAGAGGGTCGTGGTAGATCTAGGTACTAAACCAATGGGAATGTCTGATGAAGAATGGAAGAAGTTGGATCAGAAGGCTAAGAGCATAATACGATTGCGCGTCTCTAATTCAGTATTGTTGAATGTATCAGGGGAATCTACGACGAAGGCTTTGTGGGACAACTTAGGGACTTTGTACCAATCTAAGTCTCTGGTGAATAAACTATTCCTATGGAAAATGCTGTATAACCTAAGGATGAAAGATGGAGACTCGGTGACAAAGCATATGAATGCATTTAATACTATGGTAAGTCGGTTATCATCTATTCACATCAAAATTTCAGATGAAGATAAGTGCATTAGATTGTTGTGTTCTCTACCAGATTCGTGGGATAGTTTGGTTATTGCAATAGGTACCAATGCCAAGGTGGGACAAAAATAAGTCATCGAGTGGGAGGTCTAAATCTAGAGGGAGATCTAAATCTCCAGGAAAACCTATAAAGGTGGTGTTCTAGAAATGCGGAAAGAAAGGGCACTACAAAAGGGACTGTAAATCTAAATCTCCTGATAAAGGAAAGGGATCTGATGATGCTCCTTCTGCAAAGGTGAAAACCACCTCAAATGAAGGTGGGGATGTGTACTTGGCTTCTTCAGGTACACATGTAGATCATGAGGCATGGTTGATTGACTCAGGTGCATCCTTTCACTTCACTCTCCATAGAGAGTGGTTTTGTGAGTATGAGAAATACGATGGTGGTGATGTCTTCTTAGTGGATGATAGGAAGTCTAGAATCGTTGGTCGCAGAAAAGTAAAGTTGAAGTTGCAAGGTGGAAGGGTTAGAACACTTCCGGGTGTTCTGCATATTCTTGCATTAGCCAAAAATCTTATTTTTGTAAGCAAGTTGGATGATGCAGGTGTAAAAACAGTGTTTGAGAAGGATACCTGCAAGATGGTTTGGGGAGCACTGGTAATGATGCATGGAGTTTGGATTGGAACTTTGTACAAGCTGCAAGGTAGCACTGTTGTTGATGGGTGCAATAGTTCTATGGTTCCTGAAAGTGGAGAAAAAAATCTAGTGGTCTCTGGAGAGAAGACCATGTTATGGCATCAAAGGCTTGGATATATTGGAGAGAAGGGCCTTCGAATACTTCATGGTAAAGGTATGGTAGAAGGTATGAGTAATAGCTCTTTGGATTTTTATTTCTGTGAAAATTGTGTATATGGGAAGCATAATCAAATGAGTTTCCCCTCTAGTGGTAAGAGGGTGAAACAAATATTAGAGCTTGTGCACAGTGATGTGTTTGGACCTGTGAATGTTCCATCACTGGGTAATTCTATGTACTATGTATCATTTATAGATGTCTTCTCAAGGAATACATGGATTTATTTCCTTAAGAAGAAATCTAAAGTCTTTGACAGGTTTAAAGAATTTAAGGCTCTGGTGGAAAACTAGACAGAGAAGAAGATAAAGGTGTTGAGGACAGATAACGGTGGAGAGTTTTGCAGTAAGGAATTTGAACAATTTTGTAAGAAGTGTGGTATAGCATGGCAGAAGACTACTCCATATACACCTCAGCGAAATGGATTTGCAAAAAGAATGAACAAGACGTTGATGGAAAGGGCAAGAAGCATGCTCAGTGGTGTCAGGTTAGGACAGGAATTCTGGGCAGAGGCGATGGAGACAACATGTTACCTGCTCAACAAATCACCTTCATCAGCGTTGGAGGATAAGACTCCACAAGAAGTATGGACTGGTAAGAAACCATCTCTTTCACATCAGAGGATATTTGGATGTGATGCATATGTACATGTTCCAAAGGAGAAACGAACCAAGTTGGATAGTAAATCTGAAAAGTGCATGTATATTGGGTATAAGGATGGTTTAAAGGGTTATAAGCTTTGGAAACCGATAACAAGGAAGGTTTTATATAGCCGAGATGTGGTGTTCAGAGAGGTGAAAGATGTTATTAAACATGAATTTCAACCAAAGGAACCTGAGAAGATAGAGTTTGAGCTAAAGGAGGAGGAATCAGACTCTACAGCAGAGGAGGAATCAGAAGATGAAGAGCCACAAACTCCGGGTCTGAGAAGATTAGTTCGAGAAAAAGGCAGCCACAAAGGTATAGTCCATCTGCTTTCTGTTCAAATTTTACTTTATCTATTACTGATGATGATCCCAGAACTATGAAGGAAGCAGTAGATTCATAGGATGGAAAACTATGGAAAGAGGCCATGGTTGATGAAATGGCATCTTTGCAGAAAAATGAGGCTTGGGATCTGGTGGAGTTGTCGACTAGAAGGAAACCTATTGGTAGCAAATGGGTGTTTAAGAAGAAGACAAATCTCAGGTTTGTGATTTTGAACAAATCTCCTTGCTATCCAAAATAGGATTCCTTTTCCTGATCTAGATAAACCTTAATTTATTGATAAAGCAACCATGACTTGAGTCACAAAATACCTTTTAATATTCCTTAAGATCACCCTTGTACTAAGCTCTGCCCTACCCATAATAAGGACAAAATTAGAGTTTGATAATTGCAACAAGAAGGGGTTGAGACAAGCCCTAGGAAAAGTGTGAATCATAAAGCTAGGCCTTGGAAACTGTCATGAATTGACCTCAGATTAGTGTGAAAAATAACCTACAATTATAACATCAGTATGGCATTCAAATGGTCCATAGATCCAACGAAAAATTGTCTTAGGTGTGCCTTTATTGTAGCTTGTATATCTTTGAAAATCCCTTGAAATGTCCAAAAAAAAAGAGGTTTATATTATCCCACAGAAAGTTTCCAAATAAGTGTAAAATTTGGCCTTAGGGGGCTAAAAACTAGACTTAGATAGGCTTCTAATTTGGCCTTGGGAGGGTGAATTTTGTGCATCAGGGAGGTCGATTATGCAACATAGATTCTACCTTGGAGGACCAAAAAGGCCTCAGAAACCATTACAGTGTTACCTCAGAACATGCAAGGAAAAACCAACCAAAAAAATATAAACATTATGCCTAGAAAACCCTTAATAATTAAAATTTCTCCTCAAGATAAATGTGACTACCTTGGACTCAAAATTTCATATTAAAACACAAAGGTAAGCTTGAATTTATTTTATGCCTTTGAAGGGAACCAAGCTCACATATATATAGGTGAAGGTGGGGTCTAGAAGGAGGGTTGAAAAACCCTTAAAAGTATAAGCCAATATCAAATAAAAATATAAATTTAACCTAAGCCGAATAGACTAAATTCTCATAATATCAAACTAATTTTAGGCCAACGTTAACCTTTCTTGATTATGCCAAATTCCAAGGACAATGTCCTCCTTTTGAGGCCTGATTTGGTCAACTGAAGACCAAAATAAATTAATAAAGATTTTCTTGAATGTAAATGCCAAATATGTCAATCAAACAACTACCTTTCATCATTCAAATTGGGCACCAAGACCACACTTTTGGTGCATCAACTTTGAAGGAGCATATCTCCTCAACCATGAGGAGATATGTGGCATGCCACCTACCATTGGAAATGGCATCATGAGGAGAATCAAATGAAGATGGTTATGAGAGAAAATTCATTGATTTCCACAATCATTTTCCTCATTAGAAGCATGGTTTCTTCTAGTTGTTGCTTGGGTTGACATCAATAACAACCAAATTCCAACAGTAAGATGATGGGTATGGCAAGGATGTTGGAATAATAGGTTCATCTCACCTCTACATATTTGAAGTACAATGAGTCAAAAATCAAATGTTGACTTGAAAATTAAATATAGAGGTGGACTAAGACTCCTCAAGTAGGCCTATGGAGATCAACCAAAAAAAGTAGGAGAATTGGGCACCTGTTAAGTGATCAATGTTTACTATGTGTTCCTTATTGAATTTTGTAGTTATGGTGAGTCTTCATAATTAATATTTTGGCCCTTGAATTATGTAAGACATTTTCTTCATGTCATTTTATTTTAGCCCTTGAAATGTATATAATGAAAAATGTAATACATGTTCTTCATGTCATTTTCAAAAGAAGAATTTTGAAATTGTAAATTTGAATTTTTGTCTCTAAGAAAAGACATGTCAACCCTTCAAGAGATCAAGTAAACCCAATTGAAGAGACACCATTTGGCTAGCTAGAATCACTATATATATGAAATTCAACTTCCCCCTCTTGCGACATTCAGATATCTCACAAGAAAAAAAATTATGCTCATTTAGAGAAAGAGGACTAAGAAGAAGGCTGAAGTTTTCCAACAGTTGGCTGAATTTTTCTTTGTCTTGCTTAATGTCGCATGTGTGGCATGGCATTCTTCTCTCTCTACAGTTTCGCACGTGTTGAATTTTTGGACACCTTTGGGCAGTGGGTCCAAGTATTTTTATGCACAAGGCAAGGTTGAAATTCAGCCCTAGCAAATCAAATTAGGCTAAGTTTGTTGGCAAATACTAGGGCTTGTCAAAAGGGCATCTTGGATCATCTTCATAATAGTGGTAGCTACAAGCGGCTTTCGAAAAATCCTTTGAAAAAGGTTGCAAGGAATGTGGCCTTGGCCATTAAATCCATTGGCTCTTTAAGTTCCTTGCACCATAATCTCATTGAAAGCAACCCTATCACTCCGAGAATCTATGGTCTCCCCAAGATTCACAAGGAAGGTGCCCCCTTGAGGCCCATCGTCAATACCATTGGAGGTCCGACCTACCTTCTTGCGAAGTTTCTTGCGGTAAAGCTTAAACCCTTGGTTGGTCGTACAGAGTCCTTTGTGAAAGACTCTGCTTCTTTTGTTGAAGAACTCAAGGGCATTAAGCTTGATCCTGGGGACATTCTTGTTAGTTTTGATGTTGTCTCCTTGTTCACTTGTATCCCTATTCATGAAGCCATGGAGGTGATCCATCGCCTAACAGATCCTGACACGGCTAAGCTGGTGGAGATCTGTCTCACTTCCACCTTTTTCAGTTTTGAAGGTGAGTTCTTCGAGCAAACCTGTGGGGTTGCGATGGGCTCCCCCCTTTCCCCTGTTGTCGCTAATCTTTTTATGGAAGATTTTGAGTCCAAGGCTCTTAGCTCCTCTCGGCTCTTGCCTAAGCTATGGAGAAGGTATGTGGACGACACCAATGTCATATGGCCTCATGGGCAGGTTGAGCTTGATCTCTTCTTTGACCATCTCAACAACCAATCCTCGGCCATTAAGTTCACTAAGGAGCAGGAGGTTGACGGATGTCTTCCATTCCTTGATATTCTTATTTCCAAGAATAGTGATGGTTCCCTCACCCATCGAGTTTTTTGTAAGAAAACTCATACTGAGCAGTATCTTCATGCCAATTCCCACCATTTCCCAGCTCAAAAGATGGGTGTCCTCAATACCCTTGCTACTCGGGCCCTAAGAATCTCCGACAATAAGAGCTTTGAGAGTGAAAAATCCCATCTGCTTGATGTCTTTGTTGAGAATGGCTATAGTAGATACTTGGGTCAGAGGGCTTTTCTTAAGGCTTCCAAGAATTCTCTGAATAAAAGGGAACCGAAGGAACGAATTCCAGGTGTCCTGCTTCCGTATGTTCAAGGGACTACTGATAGGATTGGAAGGATTCTCCGTAAGCATAGTATCCCTGTGTCCTTCAAGCCCCTGAACACCATTCGTGGGTCCCTAAGGTCTGTAAAGGATCCTATCGACCCTAAGGATATGAAAGGGGTTTACTTGATCCCTTGTTCCTGTGGGACCCCCTATATTGGAGAGACTGGTCGCTCCATTAATCAAAGGATTAGCGAGCACGTTGCGGACCTTAAGCATAGGAGAGCCAAATCCTCCGCTTTAGCTGAACATGCTGAGAAAACCAATCATCATGTTTGCATTGAAGAGGCTAGTGTTATTGCTAGGGTTTCGCATTTCCATCATCGTAAATTTAGGGAAGCGCTTGAAATTGAAAAAAGGCCTTGCAATCTTAATAGAGACGATGGCTGGAAAGTTAGTAGATGTTGGGTCCCTGCTCTCTCTTCATAGTTGGTGTCCGCCCTCTTCTTTAGGTTTTTCGTTTTATTATTTTTATTTATTTACTTTTTATCATTATTTTTTATCTAGTATTAACCTTTTTGTTTCATGGATTTACTTTTATTGATTCATTCTATTATTACCTTTGTTTTTTGAGTCTTTTGAACTAATTTTTATTAATTTTCTTAGTTTATTTATTTGTTCTGTTATTACTTTTTAACTAACCTCCCTCTTATATTTTTAGACTTTTTTTTGGTCTTTATTTTACTTTTTATTCGTTCGGTCATTTTATTTTCTAAGCCTTTTTAAATTATTTTTCTAACTAACCTTTATTTTGTTCCTATTATGTCCTTATTTTTCCAACCTCGTTGGTTTTCTCCGTTAATTTTTATAATATTTATAGGCTTTTAGGTCCTTTGTGTTGATTTGATTTTTATCATTTCATCTACTATTTTATTATTATTATTATTTTATTATGTTTTTCGCAATAACTAGTTTATTTATTTATTTTTTCATTTCGATTTTAATTTTCCATTATCTATTTATTTGTTTTATTTTAATATTTTAAATAAATTCCGAACTAACCTATCCTCGTCTTAACCTGGCTTTTTCATTTATCTATTTACTTGTTTTATTTATCTATTCACTTGTTTTATCTATTTATTTGTTCTATTAATTTATTTTCTAAAGTCTTTTTAACTTATTTTTCTAACTAACCTTTTTATTTTATTCTTATTATTTATTCGTTTCATGATTACCATTTTTGTCTTATTTTTTCCAACCTCGTTGGTTTTCTTCCATTAACTTTTTCGATAATTTTTATAGTATTTATAGTCTTTTAGGTCCTTTGTGTTGATTTGTTTTTATTATTTTTATTATTTTATTTACTATTTTATTATTATTATTATTATTATTATTATTATTATTATTTTTATGTTTTTCGCTACAACTAGTTTATTTATTTATAGTATTTATAGTCTTTTAGGTCCTTTGTGTTGATTTGTTTTTTATTATTTTTATTATTTTATTTACTATTTTATTATTATTATTTTTATGTTTTTCGCTACAACTAGTTTTTAATTTTTAATTTCCAATTTATTGTTCATTTATCTATTTACTTGTTTTATTTTGAATATTTTTAGCTATTTTTCCTAACCAACTTCCCCCCCCCCTTTTTGACCTTTGTTAGTTCTTTTATTCATCTATTTATTATTATTCCTAATTTTAATAGTATTTTAAATAATATTAGTTTATTTTTATATTGTTTTTAGGGTCCTTTATTTAACTAATTTCTAATAATTTTTATTAAACTTATGTAAAACAAATACCCTTCAATTTATATTTTGGTCCTAAAATATTTTTGACCCTGGTCCTTGAGTCAAACTAGCCGTTGGTCAGGAGTCTCTGTTCTGCCTATTTAACTTGCTTAGCTGGATCTGTTTCTTCAACTTGTCCTGACGATGAACCACACTTGTTGGTTCGAAACGCGTCGACAAATGATTTTCCATGTGATTTTCGCCGAAAAATCTCTCTCTTAATTGACCAACATTATTTTTTTTGTGAGTTTGACTTTTTATTTGATGTAGATCTTATTGGCATTATGGCATAGGTTTGGCACTATGGCACGGGTGTTGTCCTTGATGGCAACTCACTCAAAGGGCGAATCACAATTCAAGCTCTCAAAATGAAAGAAAATGAGGTATTCACAAGTTCCTCTTAACAAAATCACGTATACACGCAGGTGTACTAATCAAAAGACGCGTATACGTATGCACGCACTTTCATGCAAAGAAAAACACGTACATGTGGGAAAACTTATGGTTGGTCCATGCTATTTAGTCTGACATATTTTAACCTATGGTTTTGGTCCTTGGTATTGCATCCAAAGTGTTGAACCCATGTATTGAGACCCTAGTATTGGATCTCTATTGTTTTGGACCATGGTTTGAGTAAGGCCTAAATCTATAAAAAGGGAAGGAGATCATTTTGCAAGGGAGCAACCAAAGTATTGAATATCTTATGAAGAACAAGAGCAAGAATACTGTCATTGGTTTATGGTGCATAACTAGATCTAAATCAAGGAGGAACCTGAGTGCAAGGAGAAGGACAAGTCCTATTGATGGGTCAAGATCTTAAGGTGGTTTGAAGAGAAGTATCTTTGTGTGATTTTTGATCTGTTATATTTGGCGCATGACGTGATCTATAAATATGATAATCTGGGTATAACTAATGTCTGAATAAGTAAAAAGGATAAATTATCTTTTATAGATCTGTAGGCAAGTTCAAAGCAGCAGAGGCGCATATACACGCTGGTCTTAAAATAGCGTATATGCTGGTTGGCCTTGATACAGAAGCATATGCACACAGGTTTCACATATTGAAGTAGCATACATCTCATGAAATATGTTTTAGCTGCTTCTATTTATTGCTGCAGTGTTTTGGGTTCAGAATTGGTGTTTGGTTACTGGTACTCTTTTCTGGTTACAGCATTCTGAGAAGTTATTGGTTGATTTAGTATTTATTTGTACAAAGGAGTTTGGTTAATGCAGATATACTTGATGTTTGATTAATATTTATGGATCTAGTCTGAAAATTTATGAAACGTGGTCCCTAGAAGAAAAGAGAAGGTTGTAGCCTTCTGTAGGTCGGCACCTACGTACTAGTACCTCAGCTAGTACAAGCGCTAAGGGGGTTGTAGCTCCCTTCCAGGAGAAGCTGGAGAATGAGAGAAGGTTGTAGCCTTCTGTAGGTAGCAGCCTGCATACTGGTATAAGACTACACCGGTACAAAATCATTGTAGAAGGAAGTTTCTAATTTAAAAGAAGATAGAGACAAATTGCAGTAGGTGGTTTTCACCCACATTGGGTTTCCACCTTATATCTTTGTGTCCATGTGTGTGATGATCTGTTCTGTTTTACTGCTCCTACTTACTGTTCTTATGATTAATGAAGTACTGATGCACTTATTAAAGATAAAATAATTGATGAATCTTAAGTTTTCTGATATACGCTGGTTTCTTTAGACATAGTAGCGTATATACGCAGTTTCACATAGCCGAAGTAGTGTATACAAATCTGATTGTGAAAAGGAAATTAATTGATTTGATAATACTGATTCACCCCCCCTCTCAGTATTA
Organism: Pinus tabuliformis; assembly: GCA_031772625.1. Taxonomy (NCBI): domain Eukaryota; kingdom Viridiplantae; phylum Streptophyta; class Pinopsida; order Pinales; family Pinaceae; genus Pinus; species Pinus tabuliformis. The sequence continues at coordinate 839,266,552 of CM062817.1, read as the reverse complement.
TTTCCAACAATTGGTATCAGAGCAGGTCCTTCAAAAGAAGCTTGATCGCTTGAAGGAAGATCTATCATCATGAGCAACTACGAAAAAGAAGCATCAATCAGGCCACCAATTTTTGATGGGAGCAACTTCATCTATTGGAAGGTAAGAATCACTACCTATCTTCAATCTCTTGGTACAAAAGTTTGGGATATTGTGGAAACAGGATACACATTTCCATCAGAAACTCCTACAGATACGGTTGGTAAGAAACAGTATGAAACAAATGCAAAGGCTATCAATACTCTATTAGGGAGCCTATCTCAGTTAGAATTCGTCAAGATTATGCAGCTCAAAACCACAAAATAAATATGGGACAAGATCATTTTGAGCTATGAAGGAGATGAATAGGTAAAACGAGTAAAACTACAAACTCTCAGAATGCACAATGATGAAAGTGTGGCTAACTATTTCCTATGTATAGATGAGATTGTTAATTGTATGAAAAACTTGGGTGAAGAAATAAAAGACTTGTTTTGGTTGAAAAGGTTCTAAGATCTTTGTCTCCTAAGTTTGATTCAAAAGTTTCTTCCATAGAAGAAAAACAGAATCTACAAAGCATTACATGTCACAGCTGCACGAAATTCTAAATGCTTACGAAATGAGAAAGGGGGACCATCAGACAGGAGAGAAGTTGCATTCAAAGCCTCAGGAAAAGGAGATTACAATGAGTCAAGACATATGTCAAAATAAGGGGAAGAATCAAATTTTGTCAAGAACCTTCAACGGGGAACTGGAAGATTCAGAGGTAAGTTGCCTTTCAAATTCTTTGCTTGTGGAAGAGTTGGTCATTATGCTGTCAAGTGTCCTCATAAAGATAAACTTGACAAAGGTAAGGAACCATTTATATGGAATAGAAAACAGAATGTAAGTAAGAAGAGCTATTATACACATGAAGACAGTGATGGATATTCAAATAGTGATTAAGATGAACAACGTAATGATTATAGAATTTTGATGGCTTATGAAGATGATGATTTCTTGGATGTTATAGATGAAGAAGGTCTCTATGAAGAAATTTCTAAACTCAAAATTTGTTTAGAAGAAAAGTATATGATTATAGATACTCTGACATTCCAACTTGCTGAAAGAGAAAAACAAAATGAAAAGTTAGAATGTGAAATTGTGGGACTTAGAAAAGATATTGAGAAATCAAAAGCTCTTAATCTTAGATTTCCTAAGGGATCTGAAACTTTAGATGAGATTATCAAATTGCAGCATTATCCTCTAATCAAGATAGGTCTTGGATATACTGAAGAAGCGTCTCAAGCACAGAAGCAAGCACAAAAGCCATCCACCTCCAAAAGTTATCTTGATGCAGCAAGAAAAAGTGAACAGGTTGACAATCAACAGCAAAAGCATAATGCAGATCACCAAGTAAATCAGGGACAATTTGCTTCAAGAATGAACAAAGATTACCAAGTAAATCGAGGGCAATCTACTTCAAGCATGAACAAAAGCTTCAACCAGCCATAGGTAAATCATTCTCAATTTGCCTCAAGAAAGGATGTCAATGGAAACTACAATCATTTGGTTGGTTGGTTTGATAATCGCAGAAATTTCTTCAATGGCCAATGTTTCTCTTGTCATAACTTTGGTCACAAAGCTGCTCAATGTGTTGCCTACAAGACCATCATGACTAGAGAAGCTCAAAAACAAAGGAGTATGACTGGGATCATGAAAAGGACCTACAATAACTTTTCTGCTCTTGAGAATGAAGTAGAATGTTCTATTTGTAACAACTTCGGTCATGAAGATTCTGAATGCAGGAGTAGGTTTTGGCAAACAACTCAGAAGGAGCAAGTTTCATTGAATTCTAAAACATGGAGAAAGAAAGAATCACAACCAGAAAGATGTGGGATAGCCTTATATGCGGAAGGACAAGAAAATCAGTGGTACATCGATAGTGGATGCTTGAAACATATGACAGGTGATAAAGAAAAACTTCAGTCATATAGTGCCTTAGAAAAGGAAAAGAAGGTCTCATTTGGAAATGACACCCCTGCACTCATAAAAGGTAAAGGTTCTGTGTTTCTGAAAGAAAAGGTCAAGGCTGGAAATGTTATGTATGTTGATGGCTTAAAGCATAATCTATTGAGTGTCAATCAAATGTGTGATCAAGGAAATGAAGTAATATTTCCATCAAATGGATGCATTGTTTGTGAGCTTGATACAGGAGAAACAGTGACCAAAGGCATAAGAACTCCAATTAATTTATACATACTCAAGGGAGGACAACAACAATGCTATCTAAGCAAGAATGATGAATACTGGCTATGGCACAGAAGATTGGGGCATCTAAGCTTCTCTTAGATAAGGAAAGCATGCAAATATCAGGCGGTTCATGATCTCCCTGACATTAGAATTCCAGACAATACAATATGCAAATCATGTTAGTTTGGTAAGCAAACTAGAACTAATTTCCCTGAGAAGGAAGGATCAGCTAGCAGGCCACTTGAACTTGTCCATACTGATGTATGTGGTCCATCTAGGAAAAGGTCTCCTAGAGGAGAAGAATACTTTATATTGTTCATTGACGACTTTTCCAGGATGTGTTGGTTAGGACTTATGAAGCATAAAGATGAAGCCTTCAAAAAGTTCAAAGCATTCAAAGCCTTGGTTGAAAACGAATCAGATCGTAGAATCAAATGCCTCAAGTCTAATCGAGGAGGGGAATTTACCTCAGATGAATTTTTCGATTGTTTTGAAGAACATGGAATAAGAAGGGAATTCTCTACTGCAAGGACCCCTCAGCAAAATGGACTAGGGGAAAGGATGAATAGAATGGTTCAACAAATGGCTCGTGCTATGCTTGATGAGTCTGGAACTCCCGCAACCTTTTAGGGTGAAGCCGCATTTGCTGCAGTTACTATTCTCAACAAGACAAACGTCTGGGTAAACAGCACTCAAACTCCTCATGAACTTTGGTATGGTAAGACTCCCACAATTATACTTCAAAATTTTTGGAAGAAAATGCTACATCAAAAAGACTGATGAAAACCTTGGCAAGTTTGAACCTAGAATAGATGAAGGAATTCTCCTTGGTTACTCTCCTCACAGCAAAGCATATAAGTGTTACATTAAAATACTTGGAAAAATTGTTGAAAGTATTGATGTAGTGGTTGATGAAGAAGGGAACACTCCTAGGCAAGTAAAATCTAAAGATTTCGAAGATGATGAAGACTATCCTTCAACATCAAATCAGATTCATGATGAAGAAGAAACCCATGAGGCACCAGAAGAATAGATAAGAATAGAAGAAAAGACTCCATCCAGGTACGTTCAGAAGAATCATCTAGAAACCCAAATTTTGGGGCAAAAGGAGGTAGGTGTACAAACAAGAAGAACCATTTCAGAAGCTTCAAGTTATCTAGCATTACTCTCCTCCACTGAACCACAAAATGTAAGAGAGGCATGCAAGGATGAATGCTAGGTAAAGGCCGTGGAGGAAGAACTTGAGCAGATTGAAAAAAATAACACTTGGGAGTTGGTTCCTAGACCAAAATATAAGAATGTCATAGGAACAAAATGGATATTCAAAAATAAGCTGAATGAAAATGGAGATGTGATTAGAAACAAGGCAAAACTTGTTTGTAAAGGGTATGTTCAACAAGAAGGTATAGACTTTGAAGAAACTTTTGCACCAGTTGCTAGAATTGAGGCCATAAGAATGTTCCTTGCTCTTTCTAGCTTTCAGAAGTTCAAAGTATTTCAAATGGACGTGAAGTCTGCCTTCCTAAATGGAGACTTGGATGAAGAAGTATATATTGAACAACCAGATGGGTTTATTCTTGGAAATGATCCAAAACTTGTATGCAGACTCAAAAAGGCTCTCTATGGCCTTAAACGGGATCCAAGGGCTTGGTATTATTGGTTGGATAAGTACCTCCATCAACAAGGTTTTATAAAAGGATCAACAGATAGCAATCTATATATAAAAATTGACAATGATAAGTTTCTAATACTTGTTGTGTATGTTGATGATATCATCTATTAGGCCCCTATACTACTAGTGTAACCCCTTATTGTTATTAGTACAACCCACTTATTATATTGATGTACCCATGTAGTGCCCATATTGTTACTATTGTGCCACATAGAAGCCCACTATTGTTATTATTGTGCCCTTACATTATTATTGTTATGTCGGCTCTGATTATGTTATGACCCCTTAGACTCCTATATATAGAAAGGAGGTCTTTTCAATTGTATCATCCAAGAATTGTTCATTTGTGTAATGTAAAGGAGGTTTCCCCCTCGAAGAGGCTGAATTCTAAGGCGTTGATCTCTCTTTTCTATATTTTTGTGAGCTAGTTTCATAACATCATCTTTGGTAGCAATGAAGAAGACATGAGTCAAAATTTTGCCTTGGTGATGCAGAAAGAATTTGAAATGTCCATGCTTGGTGAGCTCACATATTTTCTTGGTTTACAAGTCCAACAAAACAAAGATGGCATTTTTCTATCACAAACCAAGTATCTCAAGCAGATCTTGAAGAAATATGGGATGGAGGATTCGAAACCAGTGTGTACCCCTATGGTAACAGGATGCAGACTCAGCGCAAATGATGAATCAGCAGAAGTACATCAACCAACCTATAGATCCATGATTGGTAGTCTACTCTATCTGACAGGTACCCAACCAGACATTATGCATGCAGTGGGAATAGTTGGAAGGTTTCAGGAAAATCCAAAGGAAACTCATCTTCAAGCAGTTAAGAGAATTTTCAAGTATCTTCAAGGAAATCAAAACTATGGCTTATGGTATCCTAGAGATACAGATCTCACACTTCATGCATATCCAGATGCAGATTGGGCAGGAAGCGTGGATGATAGAAAAAGCACTAGTGGTGGTGCATTCTTTATGGGTTCCAGATTAGTATCTTGGTTTAGCAAGAAACAAAGTTCAATCGCATTATCGACAGCTAAAGCAGAATATGTGGCTGCTGCATCTTGTTGCACACAACTCCTTTAGATGATGCAAACATTGCAAGACCTTCAAATCACTTGTACTCCACCTATATCCATTTTTTATGATAATACAAGTGCAATCAGTATTTCAAAGAATCCTGTCATGCATTCAAAGACTAAGCACATACCTATCAAGTATCATTTTCTCCGGGAACAAGTGCTTGAAGAAAAGGTTAAATTGGAGTATGTTCCCTCTAAGGAACAAGTTGCTGATATACTCACCAAACCACTGCCCAAGGAGACATTTGAATACTTCAAACAGAAGCTGGGGGTAGTTGATGCATCAGCTTGCTGCTGAATCTTGTCTATTTCAAAGAAAAGTGATTGTACGCGAGTTTCATGAGGAGTATCCACATACATACACCGGTTTATGAAGATACAGTCGCATATAGGTTGGTGGGCCAGCTTCAGGATGAAAAGAGTCTGATATAGGTCTGGCAGAGACCATCTGGCACAGGTTTAGGGGGAGCATATACTCTTCTAATAATGCATTTTTGGCATTATCTTAGAAGATCTTGGTTTACATTCGCAATTGTTTTAATTTCAGGTGGAACAGGTGCATAAGGAAGAGCATGGTTGCTGGTCTGAATGATGATTGAGGGTTATGATGATTGATGATTAACAGATGCTAGTCTTATTTCGTCTCTATGTCATGTATTTCTTTTCTTATCAAGGCCATCTAATGACCTATCTTGGTTTCTCCACTATGCCTGGGATGGATGAAGTAATGTTCTTGTTGTTATCATGTGTAAATTCTTGGTTGGGTAGATGAGTCAGTCCCCACTTGGTTGGGATATGGATGTATGTATGAGTCTTTGGTGATAGGAAGGTCATTTATAATGTATAAAGCCATGTTTCTTTTGTAGAACATCTTCTTGCAGACCTTGCCTACAGTCAGGGGGGGCTTGGACAACACAGCAGAGTAGAGATTTCAGCATGTATTCAAGGGGATCATAACCCTTTACCCTTGATGTCAAAGGGGAAGAATGATTTTGAGTGACTTGGGGTTGCCATCAAGTCCAAAGGGGGGGATTGTTGGAATTATGGCACAGGTTTGGCACTATGGCACAGGTGTTGTCCTTGATGGCAACTCACTCAAAGGGCAGATCACAATTCAGACTCTCAAAATGAAAGAAAATGAGGTATACGCAAGTTCCTCTTAACAAAATCACATATAAACGTGGGTGTACCGATCAAAAGATGTGTATATGTATCCACACACTTTCATGCAAAGAAAAGCGCGTACATGTGGGAAAACTTATGGTTGGTCCATGGTATTTAGTCTGACATATTTGAACCTATGGTTTTGGTTCTTGGTATTGCATCCGAAGTGTTGAACCAAGGTATTGAGTCCCTAGTATTGGATCTCTATGGTTTTGGACCATGGTTTGAGTAAGGCCTAAGTCTATAAAAAGGGAAGGCGATCATTTGGCAAGGGAGCAACTGAAGTATTGAATATCTTATGAAGAACAAGATCTAGAATACTATCATTGGTTTATGGTGCATAACTAGATATAAATCAAGGAGGAACCTGAGTGTAAGGAGAAGGACAAGTCCTATTGATGGGTCAAGATCTTAAGGCGGTTTGAAGAGAAGTATCTTTGTGTGACTTTTGATCTTTTATATTTGGCGCATGACATGATCTATAAATATGATAATCTGGGTATAACTAATGTTTGAATAAGTAAAAATGATAAATTATCTTTATAGATCTGTACGTTGGTTCAGCGCAGCAGAGGTGTGTATACACGTTGCTCTTAAAACTACGTATACGCTGGTTGGCCTTGATACAGAAGCGTATGCATGCAAGTTTCACATATTGAAGTAGTGTACATCTCATGAAATATGTTTTAGTTGCTTCTGTTTATTGTTGTAGTGTTATGGGTTCAAAATTGGTGTTTGGTTACTGGTACTGTTTTCTGGTTACAGCATTCTGAGAAGTTATTGGTTGATTCAGTATTTGTTTGTACAAAGGAGTTTGGTTAATGCAGATATACTTGATGTTTGATTGATATTCATGGATCCAGTCTAAAAATTTATGAAACATGGTCCCTAGAGGAAAAGAGAAGGTTGTAGCCTTCTTTAGGTCGGCACCTACGTACTAGTACCTCAGCTAGTACAAGAGCTAAGGGGGGTGTAGCTCCCTTCCAAGAGAAGCTGGAGAATGAGAGAAGGTTTTAGCCTTCTGTAGGTAGCAGCCTACGTACTAGTATAAGACTGCACCAGTATAGAATCATTGTAGAAGGAAGTTTCTAATTTAAAAGAAGATAGAGACAAATTGCAGCAGGTGGTTTTCACCCACATTGGGTTTCCACCTTATATCTTTGTGTCCATGTGTGTGATGATATGTTATGTTTCACTGCTCCTGCTTACTGTTCTTATGATTAATGAAGTACTGATGCACTGATTAAAGATCAAACAATTAATGAATCTTAAGTTTTCTTATATACGCTAGTTTCTTTAGACATAGTAGCGTATATACGCAGTTTCACATAGCCGAAGTAGCATATAAAAATCTGATTGTGAAAAGGAAATTAATTTATTTGATAATACTGATTCACCCCCCCCCCCCCTCTCAGTATTATTTCCAACAGATCTATCTCTTGTTGAACTAAATAATTTCTTTATGAAAACGTTGTTGGATTTTTACCCCATGTGGGTTTTCTCAGGTTAAAATGTTTTTGTTTCTTGTCTGGATATCTCTTTATGATCCTACTATCAATTTTTGTTCTATTGTTGACATTCTCTGGTGTAATTTATTGAAGATGATTACGAATCCAAGAGGATTTAAAGTAAAAATAATTAGAAGTAATTACTAGTTAGAAGACCTGTGAAAAATCAACATGGTATTAGAGCTTGGGTGAAAGAGAAACCTTGAAAGAAGTCAATCTAATTCAAGTTATCCTCTATGGCTTATTTTGTCACTATCCCTTCAAACCCTAGTTATATTATGGAAGAAAAGTGTATTTTGTATATGAGCTCAAGTAGTAAAGGGTCGAAACCCTAGTTCAATCTTAGAAGGACCAAGTGAGCTTGGGAAGGCCAAAGCATCTTTTTCTATTGAAAATAACACCTCTTCTTATGAATTTGAGACTCATATTACTAGAACATTTTTTTTGTGATTCACTTTTGAGTTCATACCTGTTGGGTTGTGTTATATTCTTTCCATGACTACCCCACATGCAGGGGGGTCATAGGGGGGTGAAAGCCCCCCCCTATACATTTCATGGGGTACTACCATGGGGTAAGAAGGGGGGAAGCAGCCCCCTGCACAGGGTTTGGGGCAACGCCTCGAGAAAAAAATTTGGACCCCATATTAGGTGGGCGGACCTACCTATGGTTTTGTGCATAGATTTCGCAGATGGTTTTGGGAATGATGGTTTTTTGTCCATGGTATTTTGTAGATCCGGTCAAGGGAACTATAGTTATGTTCTAATCTAGGGTTAATGGATTGGGGTTTATGGATGCTTCAACATTTATATGTATGTATTATAACATTGAAAGGAACATAATGAAAAATCAATCTAGTAGTCTCGGTTTTGGGATTTAGGAGAAAATCTCTGTGTATATATGTTTTATGTATTATGCTATCACCATTATTTATTTTATGTTTTTAGAATTTGTATGCATGTAATTACTGTATAATGTTAAAACCTGCATTTCGTATCAGAGTTGTTTTGGCTTCAAGGGGACACCTTTGCTGCTGAGGGGTTTTTGCTCGGGCCTGTGGTAGACCCTGTTCAGTGGGAGATCTACGAGATCGATTCTTGTGGTGAAAGAAGATGGAAAGTATTGGAAAGATAGAGATTGAGAAATTTAATGGTAAGAGTTTTGAGTTGTGGAAACTCAAGATGGAGGATTTGCTGATGGATAAAGATCAGTAGATCAGGGTACTAAACCAACAACAGTGTCAACTAAAGACTGGGCGAAGTTGGATCGGAAGGAAAAGAGCACAATACAATTGTGTGTCTCAGATTCAATATTTTTGAATGTATCAGGGGAAGCTTTGGCGAAGACTTTGTGGGACAAGTTAGGGACTTTGTACCAATCTAAGTCTCTGGTGAATAAATTGTTCCTATGGAAAAATTTGTATAACCTGAGGATGAAAGATGGAGACTCAATGACAGAGCATCTAAATGCATTTAATATTGTGGTAAGCCAATTATTATCTGTTGATATCAAAATTTCATATGAAGAAAATTGCATCAGTTTGTTCTGTTCTCTACCAGGTTAGTGGGATATGTTGGTTGTTGCAATAGGTAGCAATGCAACTCCCTTGGAGTTTGATGAAATAGTCTCATCCTTATTGTCGGAGCAGATGAGACAAAAAATATGGAGGACCAGAATGGTGATGCCTTGTATGTATGAGGATGATCCCATAACATAAACAAAAATAAGTCATCGAGTGGGAGATCTAAATCTAGAGGGAGATCTAAATCTCCAAGAAAACTTGCAAAGGTGTGCTTGAAATGTGAAAAGGAAGGGCACTTCAAAAGGGACTGTAAACCTAAAGCTCCTAAGAAAGGAAAGGGATCAGATTATGCTCCTTCTGCAGAGGCAAAAACCACCTCAAATGATGGTGGGGATGTGTACTTGGCTTCTTCTTCAAGTACACATGTAGATCATGAAGCATGGTTGATTGACTCAAGTTCATCCTTTCACTTCACTCCCCATAAAGAGTGGTTTTGTGAGTATGATAAATATGATGGTGGTAATGTCTTCTTAGGGGATGAAAGGAAGGCTAGAATCATTGGTTGTGGAAAATTCAAGTTGAAGTTGCAAGGTGGAAGGATTATAACACTTCCGGGTGTTCTACATATTCCTGCATTGACCAGAAATCTGATTTTTGTGAGCAAGTTGGATGATGCAAGTGTGAAAACAATGTTCGAGAAAGATACCTGCAAGATGGTTCGGGGAGCATTGGTATTGATGCTGGGAGTTCGGATTGGAACTCTATACAAGTTTCAAGGTAGCATTGTTATTGATCGGTGCAATAGTTCTATGGTTCCTGAAAGTGGAGCAGAAAATCTAGTGGTCTCTGGAGAAAAGACCATGTTATGGCATCAAAGTCTTGGACATATTGGAGAGAAGGGCCTTCGAATACTTCATGGTAATGGTATGGTAGAAGGTATGTCTAATAGCTCTCTGGATTTTGATTTCTATGAAAATTGTGTATATGGGAAGCATAATCGGGTGAGTTTCCCCTTTGGTAGTAAGAGGGCAAAACAGATATTAGAGCTTGTGCACAGTGATGTGTTTGGACCTTTGTCGGTTCCATCACTGGGTAAGTCTATGTACTATGTATCGTTTATAGATGACTCCTCAAGGAATAGATGGATATATTTCCTCTAGAATAAATCTAAAGTCTTTGACACGTTCAAATAATTTAAGCCTTTGGTGGAAAACCAGGCAGAGAATATGATAAAGGTGTTGAGGGCAGATAACAGTGGAGAGTTTTGCAAGAAGGAATTTGAAGAGTTTTGTAAGAAGTGTGGTATATAACGGAAGAAGATTACTCCATACACACCTCAGTGAAATGGATTTGTAGAAAGAATGAACAAGATGCTGATGGAAAAGGGAAGAAGCATGCTTAGTGGTGCGGGGTTAGGACAAGAATTCTGGGCAGAGGCAGTGGAGACTTCATGTTACCTGGTCAACGGATCACCTTCATCAGTGTTAGAGAATAAGACTCCACAAGAGGTATGGACTGGTAAGAAGCCTTCTCTTTCACATCTAAGGGTATTTGGATGTGATGCATATGTACATGTTCCAAAGGATAAAATAACAAAGTTGGATAGTAAATCTGAAAAGTGCATCTTTATTTGGTATAAAGATGGTTTAAAAGGTTATAAGCTTTGGAACCTAGAAACAAGGAAGGTTGTATACAGTCGAGATGTGGTGTTTAGAGAGGTGAAAGATGTTATTAAAATGAATTCTTACCAAAGGAACCTGAGAATACAGAGTTTGAGCTAAAGGAGGAAGAATCAGACTCTACAGCAGAAGAGGAATCGGAAGATGAAGAACCACAAACTCCGGCTGTGAGAATATCAGTTTGAGAAAGAAGGTAGCTAGAAAGGTATAGTCCATCTTCTTTCTATTCAAATTTTGCTTTATCTATTACTGATGATGATCCCAGAACTATGAGGGAAGTAGTAGATTCAGAGGATGACAAACTCTAGAAAGAGACCATGGTTGATGAAATGGCATCTTTGCACAAAAATGAGGCTTGGGATTTGGTGGAGTTGTTGGCTAGAAGAAGACCCATTGGTAGAAAAATGGTGTTTAGGAAGAAGATGAATGCAGAAGGCAAGATGGAGAAATACAAAGCTCGGTTGGTATCAAAAGGTTATTCCCAGGTGCTGGGAATTGATTTTGGTGATATTTTTTCTCCTACTGCCAAGGTAGCTTCTATTAGATTACTTTTATCTGTTGGTGCTGATTTTGATTTTGAGGTAGAACAGATGGATGTGAAGACATCATTTCTTCATGAAGAACTAGAAGAAGAGATCTACATGAAGCAACCTGAAGGCTTTGCGGTGAAGGGTAAGAAAGAACTAGTATGAAAGTTAAAAAAAGTCTTTGTATGGGTTAAAATAGTCACCAAGGATGTGGTATCAGAAATTTGATACATTTATATAGGGACTTGGCTTCACCGGAAGAAAAGCAGATCATTGTGTGTATTTTAAATTAATTGGTGACTGTGTTATTTATCTGTTCTTGTATGTGGATGATATGTTGTTGGTTGGAAATGAAAAAGAAATTATCCAGGATTTGAAGACCCAATTGTCCTCCAAATTTGACATGAAAGATCTTGGTGCTGCAAACTATATTTTGGGCATGGAAATTAAACAAGGTTGGGCAAAGAGGAAGCTCTGGTTAAACTAAAGGAAGTATGTCGAGACAATACTACAAAGGTTTAATATGTAGGATATTAAACTGGTGAAGGTTCCTATTCCTGTAGGTGTAAATTTATCTGTTGAACAGTGTCCCAAGACACAAGAAAAGGAAGAGGACATGTCCCATGTGCCATATGCAAGTGCAGTCAGTATCCTGATGTATAAAATGGTCTATACTAGACCAAAAATTGTACATGCAATGGGAGTATTGAGCAAGTATATTTCAAAACCAGGGAAGGAGCATTGGATAGCAATGAAGCAGGTCTTCGAGTATTTGTGTGGCACTAGTGATTATGGTTTGTGCTACAAAGGAAGACCAAGATTGGACTGAGTTTTGGAAATCCATGGCTTTATTGTTGCAAACTGGGTTGGAGATCTTGATTAAAGAAGATCTACAAGTGGGTATGTGTTTAACCTATTTGGAGGTGCAGTCAGTTGGATGAGTAAGAGACAGTTTGTAGTGGCACTTTCAACTATAGAGGCGGAGTACATGGCAACCACTCATGCAAGCAAGGAAGAACTTTGGTTGTAGAGATTGTGTTCAATTATGGGGTTAGTACAACGAGCTATAAGGATAGACTATGACAACCAAAGTGCAATTTTCTTGGTAAAGAACCATGCTTATCATTCAAATACAAAGCACATGGATGTTCAGTGTCACTTTGTGAGGGATATGGTTGAGGAAAAAAAAGTGGTACTGGTAAAGGTGGACACTTTGAAGAATACTGCAGATGCATTAACAAAGTTTGTGAGCATTGAGAAGTTCTCTTGGCATAGAGAAACAATGGGTGTTGCAAGGTTGGAGCAATGACTAATCTCTCCTGTGGCCCCCTGTGGAAACAAAACAACAAGTGGGATAATGTTGGGTTGTGTTATATTCTTTCCATGACTACGCCACGGGCGGGGGGGGGGGTCACAGGGGGGGCATAGGCCACCCTTGTATGTTGTGTCAGGTGTTGCTGAGAGGTCATAAGGGGGGCGACTGCCCCCCTATCAGCGGGTATGCAGGGGGGTGGTAGCGCCCTTGCGCGAGGTCTAGGGCAGTGCCCTGGGAAAAAAAATTGGACCCTATATTAGGTGGGCAAACCTATCAATGGTTTTGTGCATGGATTTCGCACATGGTTTTGGGCATGATGTTTTTCTGTCCATGGTATTTTGTAGATCAGATCAAGGGAACTATGGTTATGTTCTTATCCAGGGTTAATGAATTGGGGTTTATGAATGCTTCGACATGTATATATATGTATCGTAACATTGAAAGGAACATAATGAAAAATAAATCTAGTAGTCCCGATTTTTGGATCTAGGGGAAACATCTTTGTATATTTTTTTTATGTTTTATGCTCTCTCCATTGTTTATTTTATGTTCTTAGAATTTGTATGCAGGTAATTTATGTACATGGTTAAAACCTACAATACCATACCTAGAGAGGGATGAAGTCTTAGTATATGTTAAAGACATGCCAAAAGGCCTCAATCTATTTCAGAGGGTTGAGAAGGCCTCAAGACCTATTCTAGTAGTCTGAGAAATCTAAAAAATACTAAATATAACATAAAGGAATTTGAAATATCTATGACTAAAGAAAAATACAGCAAAGTTGTCTCTTGTGCATGAGAACTACTAAAGTTTGTTTTTATCCTTGGTTTGTGGAAGACATTGTACATAGGATAAGGATTGATGCTTTAGTAGAAAGGTTGAAGTAACTCATGGTTATTTATTTGTGAAGATTTGTTCTAAGACTGACATCAAGGCATGTTATTCAATCCATAGTTTGAAAGACTCCATTGAGAATGGGATGTTCAATAAAGCCTACATATCTATAAAAGGGACCATCAAAGCTATAAGAAGAATGTTTGTTGCCTAGAATGTAAATCAGATCATAAGTCTACGACAAAACATCTAATATATTGCCTTATAACATTTATGAAGGAATCCTTGAATAAATCTAGTTATATAGCTAGGATTGTTGAATAAGTACTTTCTCCTACAAGTTCAGTGATGAGTTTCACAAATGATCTTCAATCATTGATTCACCTCTAATACATAGCATGAAAATTATCTTGATACTTCAAGAAGTAATGACAACATCACAATTCAAATTGTGGCTCAAAGAAAGATAAAGGTCATTCAAGGAAATATATGATCTATATACATGTGTTGAATGTTTGAAGTGTGGCATAACAAACCCGTGTCTTCTTTGAAGAGGTTGCATTATATGTTAAGAAGTTGAAAATTGTTTTATAACTTCAAGCTCTTAAAGTATTTATGTCATTTTCTATGGGACCTATTTTGTTCAATCTAGTAGTCTATTCCTTGAACTCCAAGGCAATCAAAATTTAGAATAAGAATCATTTTCATGGAGCAAGTTTATGGATATTACCTTCACTCTTGACTTGGTAAGCTTACAATAAAGAAGAGATTGATTTCCTCTTCAAGATTGGAGACCAAATTCATCTTGAGAAATATGATTCAATTGCAGAACTAGAAGTATTCTTATTATGATGAAGTATAGACTACTTGGATCGAAATCATTTTTTAGTTGAGAATCCATGTTTGCTAGAATATCATTTCTAGTAATGTTGAAGCAATAACAAGTATGATGTGGTTCTATCATATTTTTCTTGATGAAGACAAATCATTGTAAGATCCCTAATTTTGAAGCATTTGACTAACATCAAGATGGAGCATCTTTGATTGTTTGATGACATGATTGTTGGGCATGGAATCCCCCCACAACGTGTTTTGGGGATCAAAGCCCAAGTTTTGAGTACTATTGTTGTAAAGACTCCGTGAGTTGCGGGCACGGAGCACAAATTGTATGATAGAGTCATAGGGTTGTCTGCCCTAAGTTTTGAATGTAGTGTCGGCCTACCCATGGTCCACGGACCATGGGATTGTATAAATAGAATGAGACTCTAAGCTGTAAAGTAGCAAAGAAGCAAGTAGCCAAGGAATGGAGTCTAGAAGATAGCGAGCATAGAGTAAAGGTCTAAGTGCTTTGGGTCATAGTACTAGGAAGAGGCTTTGCAGCTGAGTGTGCAGAGGCCTAGTAGAGTCTACAGCTAAGTACGCGGACCCCTGCAGCTGAGTGCGTAGGGCGAAGTCGAGTCTGTAACCAAGGAAAAAGAATAATAAAGAGAAGTTTGATTCCAAATCTTGTGTATATGTTCTTGTGCTATTTCCTGTTTAATTATATTGTTTTCTGTATCGCGCGGACTTATATGAATGTTGAACACTATTGAATATAACTAGACACATAAAGATAAGCTAAGTGATCGACTAATATCGGGTTAAGAGTAAGGAATTGGGTAATAACACGGATCAGGCCCCAAGTAGGGATGCACGAAGGCAGCATCGCAGGCTGCAGGGTATTGATAAGTGTGCATAGCGACGTGTTCACAGGGTCAAACTACGGACCACCAAAAATCATTAGACATCTCTAGGGTGCAGAAACCTAGTTCTAGCACCCTCCCATACTACTTTGGGTGAGACCTCAGTCTGTGCTCCCCGGACTGTTGTTGAAAGGGCCAGCAGTACCGAGATTTGTTTGGCTAAATCACCTCTGAACCTGGGTCAGGCCCCTACAAGCCAACAAATGGTTCCGTTGCTAGGACCGGGATCTGCATAAGGGATGTATGATGTCATGTCACTGGAATCCAACAAAGAAAGAAATTGAAGGGTGGTTGGACAAGAAGATTCACGAGTTCGCGGCGCAGGAAAATAGGAATCCGTGAGTATCTAAGGAACAGTGGTTGGAACGATACTTATATACAGAAATCCATGAAATTTTCTCTGTATCCTTTCCTTCTGAGCTGTATGAGTGGATCACGAAGCTAGCAGATAGTCAGGGAGGTTGTAGGCTCAATAAACCAATCGTGTGGACTCCAAAATTAGTGCGCAGATTAGAAGCATTGGAAGATAAGATCGTGCGAGTTGTGGACCATTGGCTCGATCGAATTATAGGAGGATTTATCACTGAATTCTTGGTAGATATGACCATCATCTACAGTGAGGTGGAAAGACGCTTCCTTAAAGGACCATGAGGTAAGTATATTAAATCTTTGAACACTTGGATTAAGATGCTATTGTGTGAAAAGCGGGTTATGCAAATAAATTAATGTTTGGGACTATGCGAAGTAGGAATATCTATAGAAATGGAAGTAGTGAAGTATTAGAAACTAGTCCCTCAATTTCACCCTCACGAGAAAGTGAGGAAGAGCTCGTGAAAGTTTCTCCAAGAAGTGTGGTTAGTCTGATAAGGCAGAAAATTCCATGCTTACCACCTCCACCTACACCGCCAACAGTCTCACCATATTCACCTCCATCTCCACCCACCCCACCTCCGCCACCACCCCAGTTCAGTATGGCGAGCACGATCAAACTGTCGGTATTCAGAGGAGTAGGGAACGAAGATCCGAATCAATTTTGGTTCATAGTGAGGGTGGTATGGAAAGCACAAGGAGTCGTGGATAACAATATAAATAAGGCTACACCGGTAAGCGCAATGTAGGATCACGCATTAACATGGTACATTAAGAATTCTAATGACCATCCAAATGCAGGAATCGTATAAATCCAAGTCGCACTGAACAGGCAATTTAGCAGGCCAAAGTCGGAGACGCAATCAATTATTGAGTTTAAGGAGATCACGATGCTTCCAGGCGAGACCCCCTGGGATCTAGACCAGAGACTGAAGAGTATGATTCATGAATCCAACATGACTTTGACAGATGGGCAGCATCGCACATGGTTTGTACCATCACTAACACCGCATTTAAGGATGGCACTATCACAACAAAAGCTTTCCACCCAGGCCAAAGCTTTGGAGATGGCAATGAGATTGCATGAGATCCCTATACAAGATCCTGGTCTGGGAGTCCAAAAAATCCATGTGCAACTGCAAAATTTGTGTCTGGAAATGCAGAGTTTGAAATAGGACAGGACACCTCGACCAGAGGTGCGTGAGGAGGTATGGTGCATAAAATGAAAAGGCCAGGGGCATGACAAGGACCACTGTCCGGTTTTCGCAAATTACTTGGCGGGAGGAGGGCTAATGTCGTTAAGACCAGAGGCACAAGTAGGACCAAGCATGGCACCTGCACTATGGTGTGTGATTTGTCAGATAGGAGGAAAACACACTATGGATAATTTCCATCTATTGCAGAAGTATACGTAGACGTCCCAACAATTGTTTTGTAATTTCTGCAGGTCGGTAGGCCATGATGAATGCACCTGCAGAAGCTACAAACTAATGATGGATCGAACTCCTACCTACAGGGTACAGACCAAAACACGAGCCCTCGACCAAAATCTAGGAATGGCACGTTCTAGAGTTTAGGGGTGCAGATGAGGTCGAGGTGGAATGGGACTAGGAATGGGTCACGAACAACTAATATGCTACAATTGTGGAGGGCTCAGACACTATGCCCGTGATTGTACGAATCTGACAAGAACATCATGTTTGTACTGTACTCAGTTTGATCATGAGGCAGAAGACTGCCCTACCTTGATAGCGAGGCTGCGCGAAAAAGGGGTACTCCAGCCTCCCCCAACTCAAAATTTGTAAATGATGAGGTCTGAGCCACGCGAAGAAGACCCGAATGTAAACATAGTGCTCAGAAGCGGTATCACCACTGGCAATGATAAAGGTAAGCAGTCAGAAGAAAGTGTGTGGGTTCACAAGGCTCCTACAAAGGAACCTGAATTTGATTTGGAGCAAGCGAAGGAGACACTCATGGAAGCTAAGAAGAGCTTCACGGAGGCCTCCACTTCAGGTAGTAAGGATCAACTAGAACTAGGGATGGATCCTTCAATGCTCACTACCTTTCTGGAGACATGCATGAAACTGTTGCGCAACAGCAAGGCTATAAAAGGACTACAGGAACTTATCACTAGGTGTGCAAGGTCAGGAGAACTGCGCATGGTCTAGAAACTTGGAAAGTATGCATTGCACACAGGAAGGGAAATGTGATTGACTGCGCAAATCGAAGAATATTAAATGGATTAGGTAATTTTGGATCTCAAATAGGATGCAAATGTACTGCCAAAACAAACATGGGAACGCATGGGCAGACCCACACTACAATGGTCTCCTATCCAGTTGCGAATGGTGAACTAGCAGAAGATCCTACCCATGGGGAAATTGCAAGGGGTAACGGTGGATATTGAAGGTGCGAGCACGTTGGTGGATTTTGAAGTGATAGAGATTGTCAATGATAGCAATCTTTATCTGCACTACTAGGCATAGACTGGGCTACTGATATGAACAGAGTCATAAATATGAAGAAGTGAAAAATGACTTTTAAGAAAAAGTCACTACACATAGTAGCACCGCTAGATCCAATAGAAGGAACGCGACACACTAAACCAGTGCACGATGATAATAGTGATGATAATCTCTATTGCATCTACAAGATAACTATGCGAGAAAAAGATTGGGTAAATCTGACTACAGTTGGTAGGATTTCGTGGGAGCTTGAAAGCTCTTGCACTTCGGATTTAGACGAAGAAATAGAACGATGGCAGAATCAGCTGCACGAAGTAACAACGCTTAATTGCAACATGATGATAAGATCACTATGTTGTGTAACCACGGAGATAAGGGATCTGCCTAGGTATGATGGGTTGATAGTGGTGGATGACTTTCTGAACAAATTTGAGAGCGAAGTACCAGAACAATAGCATTTTGACGTTCTAAAATCGCCACTGCGCGCTACACCTACAAGATGGTGGGGTACGCACCAGCATAATTTCAAGGATTGGCGCGAATGTAGAAGGATTATGCGCCTATGATTTGGAAAACCCCAGCTACGAATGAGAGTCGGTTACGAGGGGAAAAACAACTTGCACACCCACCTTTCCCGATGGGTACAGACATATGACACGCAGCTCGCCCAAGCGCACACCACTCCCAGGATAGAGAATCAGAACACAACGCAGCGACAGGAAAGGCCAAGTGCACCAAAGATTATCCATGAAGAAGCATTCGAAAGGGTGTGCGAAGTGCTGAATAGGGTTCACTAGGTGAGACGCACTAACCGGGACCTGTACGTACCAGCGGTTTGATGGGCCTATAGGACCATGTGAGAAACCTTGACCGTGAAAAAAATTCCAAGGTTGCGGAATGAAGTAGGGACCATAATCTCTGAAGAGCATGCAAAGATGAATCCACACGTAATAGCACCCGCAGGTGTGACAGTGCACGAAGCCCAGGACGAAGAAATCACACAGCTATGTGAAGTAGAACATGTAAGACTTCAGGAAGCCATTCAGCAAGGGAACCTTAGACTTCGCAAAATTGAAAAGGACTAGGTACGGCTAAGGAAGAAAATCATTTTGATGGACGCAAAGGTCAAGAGGCTAGAAAACGAGATCAAGGGAGCATGTCTCGTCAATAAATCAAGGATGGCAAGGCAAGGTGCGGATGATCATACTAATGAATTAGAAGACTATCACCGAGAATTAATTAGTCTGCTGTCGTGGCTAGGACCGCATATCACCAAATGCAGTAACCAGGAAAGTGCACTACAAACAGTAGAGCGCGCGGTGCCAACCACCACGAGGATAAATGAGGATTTTCTGTGGACTATACTGGAGGGCGAGATGGAGCCTCACACAGGTGGTGCAACCACCTGACTAGCCGTAGGATGAACAGTCTTAGCACTCCAAGCAGCTGAAAGGGAGTGTGGGACTATAAATTATTTTGCCTGGGAGCTGTGTGTTCTGATAGGTGCACACAGGAACAACCTCTCACAAGGTTCACACCCACGTAGGAAGGGATGCGTCGCTATGCAAATGGAATGGGAAGTGACCCTTGGTGTCAGTGTTCATGACGGGATGTCTGATTTCAGGCCAAATGGAGCAGGCGGCAAGCATTTAAGACAAGAGTTATGGGAAAGATTTCAGAAAATCTGCTGCCAAGAAAGCATTAATGGCCTGGAATTGGGGGGAACAATCGAATTTGAATTCAAAAGGCACTATAAAACTCCAAGGGATAGCCAACAGAAAACACTTGGTCAATTGAGATTTGAACGGTTGAACAAAGCGTAGAGTGTTGAAAGTCGAGCGATAATAGAGCCCTTAAGTTTGCGAAAGACTGCATCCAGTACAGAAATGATGATGGCCACTAAGGATAGGTTTGGAATTGAAGAAGGAACCATTAGCAAGGCCGCGCAGATCCCCATGGTCCACGATGTTCCCAAAGTCACTAGGGTTGTGACAGAAATCCCTAAATCACCCCAGACACCGAGACTGAAGAAAGATAAGCAAGCAATGCGACCAGTACACATGTCCCTAAGGAATCCGTGGCACAGTAAGTTATCAATGGAAGAAGAAGGCAAGGCAATCACCATTGAAACAGATGAAGAGGAAGAGGACTTGCAAGTTGTAGAGGAAGAAGAAGACGTGGAGGAATACATCCAACTGTTGCACTCTGTAGTGAAATTGCCCGAGTATGTCCCTCCACGAAAAGGGAAAACCAAAATACCAAAGGATCTAGATGCAACGAAGAGTGCACTCTAGACCCCGCTCCTCCCCGATGGAATTACCTTTGAGGGTTCGCTCCTAGGATGTGTGCCCACCCTGAAATTTGAAGACTGGGACCTCGTGGACAGCGAGAAGTTCCTGCACTTAGAAATGGCAAACCTGATGAAACAGAATATGGAGGGGCCGGTGATAATGTTAGAGCCGTGAAAATGGCTACACATTGTGGAAAAGGTCGGGTTGCTTCATCTACTATGGATACCACATTTCCACCACGCGCCCATCACCATTTTCGTCATCAGGCAGCTGCTCTTCCTGGTGCATGATGGGTACTTATGGCTGGAGGAGCTTATTCCCATCACAGTAGATCTCATCCACTGAATTTCTCAGCTTCCCTGTAAGGGAAAGGACCCTGCGACGATAGCAGGGAAAAGCAGCAATTTGGCTCTCGCAAAGGCCATGAAGACAAAATATAAGCTCGAGAAGAAAAAGAGGGGTTATGCTATCACCAGTATCAAGGATAAAGGGGTGCGCGTAGCCACCCAACTCCTGGCCAGTAAAGTAATGAGAAAATGTCGCACCGATGAAGTACTAGCACCGGTGGTTGCGCTGGCCGAACAGTGTGCGGAGGGGGTCCAGTTCAACTGGGCCGAGTTCCTCTGCAAAAAAAAATTTCTCAATTGTTAGGAGGCACAGGAATAGGCTAAGACCTTCCACTATGCGTGGTTTCTCTTATCCATCTTGCTGGTAGAAGGAGAACTACTGGAGGATAGCCAGTTCCCGAGCATTGACCGAGACTTACTAGAGGCTGCAAAGTACGCTTCACTCTAGGCCACCAAGGACGCGAAATGGTTTCGTGGTACAAAGGTTTTCTGGGTGCTCATGGAGGTGAGCATCCGAATGTGGATTAATAGGAGTTGTGTTTGTCCCCCACGGTACACAACAGTCTGTAGAGTTTTGCATACTTCAAGGCGGACATGCACAATATCTACATCAGGGCGCAAAATGATCCAGCGCAACAGTGGACAAAGCTCCCATTCATAGCCACTGACAACACAATCTTTACGGTGTTAGAGACATGGCCTCCTGAGTGGCGCACCCCGGATTTTGCAGAGTTGGAGAAGACAAAAGCACAAAAAATAAAGGATGATGCCAAGCTGCACGTCACCCAACTGGCTAAGAGAAGGCGGAATGAAAAAGTGGTAGCCGAGGTAAGGGCAATCCATGAAGCAGCACGAGCAACCGCAGAGCAGAAGAAGGCCTTTGAAGCAACTGCAATGCAGACAGCAGTGGCCACAACAGTACAAGCAGAGGATGGCTAAGCAGTGTCTGCAGGACAGGAGGCGGAGGACACGGAACTTGCAGAAGAGAGCGGACCCAGGGACCACCTCTACACAGCTCAAACGACCGCACATCATAGAAAGAATGGGTCCAAGAAAGAAGGTCAAGGCCTCAAAAATGGCCATCAACCTGATCACCTTAACTAAAGGTGATCTCCATGACATCGATGAGACAATTCACGATGTCACTAGTGAAGCACTCCAAGACTTTATGACAGAGCAGCAAACTGTGCTAGGGGACCTAAGGGCGCAGCTGAAGGAGTTATAGGTGCGGCCCCGCAAGAGGGTACCTTGTCTACCCACGCTGCAGTAGGCACGCCAGCAGCAGAACAAATGCTACACACCAAGATGGCCAATACGATAACCTTGCTAGAGGGAGCGCTAGTTTCAGAGAGCATAATGGATAGGGTGATGCTTAATACAATGAAAGGCATTGGCCTTAACTTGGTTGCCCTTCCCCATGACACACTTTATCAGCTGAAGGATGGGATAACAGCAGAACTCCGCGCCAGAGAGAGCCACGCAATCCAGGTTCTGAGTGAACAAAAGACTAATATAGAATAGCTTAGCTTGCAGCGGGACGAGATGGTGTCGCAGAACCGACAGTTGGTACAGACAGTTGATGACGCTTTTTGGCGCATCCTAGAGTTGTCCATTACAGCGGACCTACCAACAGAAGTGCGGATCCAATATTTGGCAAGTGGAGTCCGTAACGCGCACGAGGAAACAAAAAGAGTGCAGCTAGAGCTGAATCTCCAGATTTCCAAGTTGCGGCTGAAGGCGCAGCCTTCCACTCCCTAGAGGTTAGAAAACAGTGCCAGTGCTATTGCAGTAGGGATGGAAGAGATTGGAGGTGCAGTCCACGACTACACCAACATGTTGGAGCAGGCACTAGAGGTCCTTACTGCATTGCAGGAGGACCCCAACATCTAGCGGCTGGAGACCGAGGCATGCGAACTCCAGAAACAATATGACAACATTAGAGGGACTATGCAGACAATAGTCCTTACTCAGCGGCTTGTAAGGATGCAGCAAGCCAAGGCTTTAAAAGAGCGGGTGGACGCAGCGCGCCACAAGGAAGCAGTTCTAAAAGCGTGCGTCTATCCATGGATTGATGGAGCCTCCACAATCATAGCAGATATTGAAGGAAAGCTTGCATAGATTCAAGGAATGCATGCACAGATGCACCGCAGCATGCTAGAAACAGGGGGTTTAAAAGCAAGAATGCAGTAGGTTCAATGGAAGCAGCTCAGTGCACTGCCGACATTCAGACCATTCGGGACCAGCTGGAGGGACTCCATGCCAAGATTGCTGCATCGACAGAGTGACTCGAGGACGAGTCACGATGTTTGTTTTGGGGGCCTGTTGGGCATGTAATCCCCCCACAGCATGTGTTGGGGCTCAAATCCCAAGTTTTGAGTAGTATTGTTGTAAAGACTCCGCGAATTGTGAGCACAGAGTGAAAATTGTATGATAGAGTCATAGGGTTGTCTGCCCTAAGTTTTGAATGTAGTTTCGGCCTACCCATGGTCTGCGGAACATGGAATTGTATAAATAGAGCGAGGCTCTAAGTTGTAAAGCAGCGAAGAAGCAAGTAGCCAAGGAATGGAGTCTAGAAGATAGTGAGTGTATAGTAAAGGTCTAAGTGCTTTGGGTCGTAGTAGTAGGAAGAGGCTTTGTAGCTGAGTGCGCAGAGGCCTAGTAGAGTCCACAACTGAGTGCACGAACCCCTACAGCTAAGTGTGCAGGGCAGAGTCGAGTTTGTAACCAAGGAAGAAGAATAATAAAGATAAGTTTGATTCCAAATCTTGTGTATCTGTTCTTGTGTTATTTCCTATTTAATTATATTTTTTTCTATATCGCGCGCACTTATATGAATGCTAAACACTATTAAATATAACTAGACACATATAGATAAGCTACGTGATCAACTAATATTGGGTTAAGAGTAAGGAATTGGGTAATAACATGGATCGGGCCCCGAGTAGGGCTACGCGAAGGTAGCATCGTAGGCTGTGGGGTACTGATAAGTGTGCATAGCGACGTGCGTGCAGGCTCAAACCGTGGACCACCGAAAATCATCAGACATCTCTAGGGTGCAGAAACCTGGTTCTAGCACCCTCCCATACTACTTCGAGTGAGACCTCAGTCCGCGCTCCACAGATTGTTGCCAAAAGGGCCAGTAGTACTGGGATTTGTTTGGCTAAATCACCTCTGAACCTAGGTCAGGCCCCTACAAGCCAAAAATGATGAATATCATATTATGAGGCATGAGGACTCTATATATTTGGACATTTGGACATGGAAAAGAGAATTTGCATATAATAAAGTCTATTGGAATTTCAAAAGATATAAAATGAGTATTGTAGAACTAGGGTTTGTAAATCCTATAAGACTAGAAATCATGGATGTGAAAATCCCTAGGGTTTGTAGATAAAACCCTAGAGTTGGACCTAGATTAATGTTTCCGCTCAAAGAAGAAACCCTAGCTCATGCAAGGAAGGAATGCCATCATGTTGATGATGAGGAAAAGGTGGATGTGGATGCAAGAAGGTAAAGATCAAGAGGGAGCTAAAATTTCTCTATAATCCTCAAAAGATCTAAGTACTTTATATCTCTCTTTATTATTATTACTAATGTTGTTGTTTTACTATTAGCTAGCCTCTTGTATTTTTTTCTTTTGCTGGGTTGTAATTGTTCTTCCTTGACCTCCTAATGAGGATCGTTGGTACATAGTGAAGGCTTACAAGGCTCTGGTAGCAATTGGAAGTAGTGGAAGAACAAAGAAAATCTTGTGACAAGAGGACTCTACTAGACACAGTGATTTGTGTTAAGAGATCTTGTACTAGATGAAATCCAAGCTCAAAGGGAGTAGGAAGATCAACAAGTTTGAAAGTATATCTTGATTGTGCCAAAGGAAGTAGTGACTTCAAAATGGATCTATAAGATCTAACATGTAGCATATGGCAGCATAGACCAAGTATAGAGAGAGGTTTAAGACTAGAAGGTTCACTTGGAAAGAGGGACAGGATCATGAAAAGAAATTTTCTCCAGTTGACAGGTACACTTCTATTATAATTATTGTTTCTTTTATTATGGAATTACATCTGATTGATGTAGAGATCTTTTTTATCCATGAAGAAATTGACGAATAAGTGTACATGGGACCACCTCAAGGCTTTGAGGTTCATGAAGGAGTCGCTTGATAGAAAATAAAAAGAATGTACCTTAGTATTGGATTGATAAATCAGCATTGATCCTATATGATTTATTTATGATGAAATCAAAAGGATTAATGTGTCAAAAGGAGTAGTTATGGAAAAAATAATTTCTTCTGTAACAGAGAGGGAACCTTGTTTTTAGCTTTAGAGGAATTTGACCTCTGAGTTTGAGTTGGACCTAGATGCAATACCCACTTGAAGCATACTATTGATATCCCTCAAATATTTTTGGGATGATGTACTGTCATTGAGATTTTTAGGCTAGATAGCTAATATGCTACAGTGACTAAAATGTTTCATTGACAAAGGGAGCATCCAAGTTTTCCACAACAATATCTATTTCAAAAAGAGCACCCAATTAAGGTAGCCAAAAAGTATTCGATCAAATTATGGTTGAGCTAAGGCATGTGTGTTGAATTACCAACATGGTACAATTAGTTATGGCACAACCAGTTATGATTTGAGTTTTGTCTCAAATAGTGAAGTACAATTGTAGAGACACGGATTTAGATTGGGAAGAGAATGAAAAAGACAAAAAGAGATCATTAGGATATTCCTTCACTCTAGGCTCCATTACAATTTCTCTAATGAGCAGGAAGAAGAGATTTGTCACAGTCAGTACTATGGAGGGCGACTATATTGCAGCTTGGTTGGAAAATTGAGAAGCAATATGGCTTCAGAAACTACTTATAGGATTTTTTGATCAAGTGTAGGTGACAACCACAATGACAAGTCAAAACACAATGGGATCTTGTACCAAGGCATGGTACAGAAGGAGTAGTGTGGCTCCAGTATTATTCTAAAATAAAAAATATTGCTGACAAATCCTTTGTCCCAGGATGAAGTCTGTATACTTTGAGGACAAGTTTGGAGTGATTGAGCATGTCTCTCTCAGCAAGAGGAATTTATGAAATTGAAGCATCAAGCATAGTCATTCTCCCTAGGTCAAGCTGACTAGGATCAGGGAGAATGATCCAGAGTGTTGATGTCACAACATCAAGGACCAACATTCTCTCTATGTCAAGTGTGTTGACCAACATTAGGAAGAATAATCTGATAGAGGACATACATTCTTCCTAAGTCAAAGATATTGACAAGGATTAGGAATATTGGTCCTAGAGTCCCAGAATTAATCAGTTGAGTATGTTCCTTTCAGCATCAGAATCGAAGTCTCTAGATACGTCGAGTGAGCACATTTAGCATCAAGGACAATCATTTTCCCTAGTATTAGGAATAATGTTATAGCAAAGTACAGACATTCTTCTTTGGTCAAGATGTTGATTAGAAGAATGGTCCTAGATGCCTAGAGTGAGGCCTTTAGGATACAAGTCAAAGAGATTGACCAGGATGATGGTGAATCAAGATTAGTGTATGTACCATGAGTTAAATGCACTGACCAGAATTAGGGTGACTAGTTAATGCTAATGATGCACCATAGGTCAAAATTACCGACTGGAATTATGGTCAGAGGTATTGACCAAAGTTATCGTGACTAGTTGATGTTGTTGATTTACCATAGGTCAGAGTTGTTAACTAGGATTATGGTAATTGAACAATGTTGATGTTAATGATGAACTCTTATAACATTTTCTTAGAGAAATTTATCAACAAGAGAACATGCGTATAGCAATTATAAATGCCTCCCTAGTTAAGAGGGAGTGTGGAATTTTGTAGCTATGGTTGGTCTTGATAATTAATTAATATAATCGTAATATGGATTCCTCTTACATTAACACAAGAAAAAATTACATAACTTGCAAGCCCTGCATTACCTCCAAGACTCTGCTCAAGCTCTCAATAACCCTCATATGTATCTCTTCATCAAAAGAGTGACACAAACTTAAATTTTTTTCTCCCTACATAACCCCTAACCTGAACATTTATTGTATTCATGAGAGGGGAATATTTTAATGTTTTAATGAAAATATCTTAACTTATTTTCCCTCCATTAGAAATGCACATTTCATGGCATTTGAATTTCATTACATTTCATCACATATCATTTCATGTCTAATTTTCTAATGATCACAATTGGCTCCCAACAATGTACTCTTGGGATAACAAAGCCCAAAATCAAGTGTGCCCTTTTAGTATCAAAATATCCTCTTTACCACATGTTAGGGTCCTATAATTTATAGGATCTCAAGGTGATTGAGTATCTCATATCTTGCAGGTTTTATATTGTTCATAGATTTCAATATTCAATTGATTTTACAAAAAAAGAATAAAAGAAAAGAAAAGAGGGTATTAAAAAAAAAGAGAGAGAAAAAAAACCCCAAATATTGTTCAATTCATACAGTCTAAGCGTGATTGAACAACTTGCAATTTCTGTTGATAGAGTAGAAAATAAATATATGCCAAACAGTTTAAACTTGGCAAATCAGTATCTAGGTAGAAATAAAATTTGTTCAACTGTTCAATCTGAACTAATGGGAGAGATAAGTGATAGAGTAGGTTAGAAATTAAAAAAAAAAAAAAAGTGAAAAAGGGTTTGCAAGTCCAAATGCACCCTGCAAATGCAAAAAGGAAAAAATGTTAGATTAGAAAAATAAAGGGTAGGTAGGTTGAAAAGATTACAAAAAGAAAGGACATGAAAATTTCCTTTAATGTTTTATTATATGGTTCATGTGTTTTTTCCTAATGTGGAAAAAAGAAATTAAAAAAGGAGTTAGAGGTCTCATATTATTACTCCTAACTTTATCCTATACTCCTATACTTCGCTCCCTCCCTTTTTATTTTCCTACCCCACCACTCACATACCCGTCACATCAACTATTACCCACCCCTAACCTCTCATCTAATCTCCACACTCACTATTCGATCCTACGGCCCATATTTTTTTCCGCCCCCCGTCACCCTCCAAACGTTAATGCCAGGGGAGGTCTAAAATCAATGGGTTTGGACCTCTTACGTGTCACACTATCACAATTTTTCACCCCCCCTCTCATTCCACTTACTACTCCAAGGCCCCCCCGAAAAGTGTTTTCGGCATTCCATTAAACCACCTCCTCTGCCATGTCTATTCGCACATCCCGCCATCTTGTCCCATCCGCCTATCACCTTCATTCTCGCGCCTTACTTTTGTGCATTCAATTGGCTGGACCATTAACCAATGGACCCATGCCACTTTAGGCCTATCCAACAGGAATGCTCCAAAAACTACAAATGCACCATCTCCCACCCATTACAAAATTTTAATGTGTTCTCTTTACTTACAGGTGAAAGTCAAGATTTTCAGGCATACACAGAGAAGCAGCGAACACACTAAAACAACAAAACAGTTGTAGAAAGCTTCATTTTTCTACTATCATCAGACATCCCCCTTCTTGAATCCCACTTTCTATTCATCCCCTTTCTTTTTCCTTCTTTGAGTTCCCTCTTCTTTTCATTCCTTTGCTATTGCAGTTCACTTGCAAATTCAATACAATCCAGGTTTAAAATTTGCAGAAGGCAGCCATGACACCAAAGAGGAAAGAACAGGAGATCTTCAATCCAATGGTGCATCCACTAGTGGATTTGGACCACATTCCACTTGTAGACAGAGACTTCAAAATACATGAGACACTGTTAGAATTTGATCTCTTTGATATCTATTGCTAGTGGGAGGATAAATTTGTTGATGAAGTGGATGACATAGGGCTCTAGGATTCCAATTTTCCTTTCTATATTTTTCCCAAAACCCATAGCTTCCCAGAACTAATCAGAAAATAACACTTATGCTATAATCCATAGCAAAGGGCAGTGATAGCCCCAGCAGGAGACATAATGTTTACCATTGATGCTAAATCTATAATGCAGATGATGAATACTCCTATCATTGAAGGAACCACTCCTTTTTCCCATGAAATCCTCACTAAAATGTATCAGAGGCTATATTTTACCAAAATAGCTAAAATCTTGGAACTCTTAATGACTGAACAGACCCCATTGCCTAGCAAGAATCCTCCTTATTCCTCCTTTGTTTTCCCTGATAGAACCAAGCATATAGTCATTGTACTTTCATATTTGTTGGGATATTATTTAGATCAATGGCTTGATGAGGCTATAATAGGTTTTCTATCCATATTATCAATAGATTCAAAGCCTTATGTCCTATTTAATTTTATTCAATTCCTGACAAATGTTATCCATGAGAAATTTGTAAATTTCATCATAGAGGAAGTGTTTTAGTACTCTTCGGTGGTTGTATATGTGTTTGTTTATGTTCATGAAGACAGATTTCAGTTTACAATGAGCAAGTTAAATGAAGGTGAACCCCAATCTGTAATTTTCTAGACCACCTTAGTGATGAAGGATCAAAATGACTTCACCTACAAGACATTTATAGAAATGTTTGTTCATCCAGCTATGAGACTCCTTAGTGGAACTGCAAAACCTAGAATCAGTGAAGAAATTAAAAGGATTATGCAGTTGACATACCAAGCAAGAACAAGAGATTGGTACTTGTACCAAAATTACACAAAATTAAGGGTATATGGATGTGATTTGGCCCCTTACAAGCTGCCAAAGTTCCTCCCCATGAGGATCTTTTCACTTGAATACATCAGGCAGATGATCAATGCAGATGAAGTACATTTTGTGGCAGCAAAGAAGAAATCACAATTTAGGATCAAATCCTAGATTGGTCCTTTTATTTGCAACAGTAGGGCAGTAGGTGAGGAGGCAGACAAGAAATTGAAGGAAATGAAGTTCACTCATAGTTTCACATGGTCCTATGACCCATGGGGCATCATCTCCAAGAAAAGAGTGGAGAACAAATAAACACCCTACATTCACACTCAAAGGCCTGAAATAGAGAAATTTATGAACCGGATTAAGTGGATGCCTGACACACTACAAGAGGCCAAGGAACAAGTAATTTCTTCTTCAAGTGCACAAAATCCTAGGCAGCAGGAAAGACAGAGTATAGAAGACATATCAGAAAAGAGCAAGGAACATGAAAAGGGAACAACTAGCAAAAGGCCAAGAGAAGATCAATCACCAGGGCATGATACTTCTATGAAAGAATTTAAATTGAAATATAGGAAAAGGGCCATGATGCACTTGGGCTTAGATAAGGAATCACTATAGCAAATAGTCATTAATCTCAATGATATTCTTGATTCATCTCCAGCTGGAGGTCAGTCTCTTCCTACCACTCCAATCTTAGAAAGGCAACAGACTCTCCAAGTCTCCACATCTACCAATGTAACTGGAGAAAGGGAGGAGACCATCTTTGACACCTTCAGAGAGATAAAGATCAGGAATGAAATGTTAAAAACAAGTACTTATGCTCAATTTTGGAAACAAATTTCTTCTTCTCAAGGCAGACTTCTCTCATCTTTTGATTCAGAAAAAGGCAAAATGCATATGGCATTTTTGGAAGCACAAACAACTAAACCTAAAACTCCAGCTGATTACAAATGGACCTCTTTTTAGTTTGATGCCAAGAGTGTTCATCCTATTGACCAGCTAGAAATGCACAGACAAACAGGTGAAATGATCTCATCTATTCTAACCAGTACCTCTATGAGTTTGTTTAAAATGAAGGTGGCCTTATCAAATGCTAAATCTCAGCTGAAGATGGAAAAGTTTTCATCTCAATCAAAACACAACAAAATTAAGTCTTTGCAGACTTAGTAGTGAGAATTGGTTATCATCCCTCACAAGTAAAAGCAGTAGAAGAGATAATTAAGAAGAAGGAGATTGATATAGGAGCTTTGAAGAAGCAGCGCAAAATGCCTGCAACCCATGATCCCTTGACCAAAGAGATAGAGGAAATAGAGTGTCAGAAGGTCAAAATAATGAAATTAATAATGGAGTAGTCACTCCAAATAAAACAAATGGAAGCAGAGATGGAGAAGATGGTATAAGAGAAGGAAAAGGCAACAAAATCGGCCACCACCACTATGGAGGCTCTTACTCTTACAACTATTCCTATAGACACTCCAGCAATAGCTGCTACAGGGACAAGAAGAAGTACAGAATAGTTATCCAGGTCCATGGAAAGCATGAATCTTCAGATTGAGGATATCAAGAGACTAGAAACCCAAGTCAGTGTTCTGCAAGACCAAATCAAAAGAGCTGAAAGTACACACTCAGTGGAGATGCAGAGGGAATGGACATTAATCGAAAAGTTGCAAAAAATATGAAAAGGAATCATCTATTGGTAACACTCTATGAAGGGTGAAATACATCATTTGGCACAACATCATCAATGGAATGAATGAAATATGGCCCAACATCCAAATTATATTTGAACAGAAGGAGTTAGTGGAAAAAGCTAAAGAAGTTATTTCATCTGCTAATCTAGAGTTAGGAGACATGCCAGAAATAGTCAACAAAATCATTAAGTTTTCTCAATTCAAGGAATAGGTATGAGCTAGAAGAGCTGGGAGTAGCAGACAGGATAGAAACTATTCTACAGGTGAAAAAGGTATTGACTAAGAAGAACCTGAATGTACAACTTGAGGAAAAATGCCAGAATTTGGAGCTTACAGTGAACAGGTTTTTCAACATAATTGAGCCTTTAACACAGAAAGGTCCCCCTTCTCTATTTGTCATTAATGACAAACTCATGCCCAAAGAAGATTATGTCAAGAGGCTCCAAGGCATATCCCAGGATGTTGTGAATCTCTCCAACATTAAAGTCAGAATAACAAGAAAAACATTATTGGAAGCTAACAACAATCCAATTTATATCGAGCATGAAATGAAGCACATTTTTACAGTTAAACGCGCTTTTTCATGGTACACTGAAGCTGATGAAATATACCATAGGTTAATCAAGGTCAAGATTCCAAATGAAGAGGCATGGAGTGCCTTGTGTGATTACCAAGAGGAACATGACAAGGAGGATTGAAGGAACAATGTAGAGCTGAGTCAGCACCCAGCCAAGTCAGCAAAGCCACTACAGCAAAATTAATTACTCAGCAACAGCATCCCGAAAAAAGGGGACCAGATGTCCAAGTTATCTCATCGTGGCCACTGTGTGGTTACACTAGTCAAATTTCCTTTCATTGTAA
The DNA here is from genome assembly GCA_031772625.1 of Pinus tabuliformis. Lineage (NCBI taxonomy): Eukaryota > Viridiplantae > Streptophyta > Pinopsida > Pinales > Pinaceae > Pinus > Pinus tabuliformis. Next base: position 839,234,603 of record CM062817.1, on the reverse strand, counting down.
TTAATAACAAATTTCCAAGTGTGCAAGGCAATCGTTGTAGGTTTTTGTTAAATACTTCATGCATTGGAAGTATTAGGGGTTGTACCTGAGTTATTTGAACAATATTTCTTTTGAAGCACTATAATTTTTGAGCTAGAACATCAATAACAAAAGACCATTTGCAAGATATTGAGTTGTTTTTAACTTGGTGATGTCTTCTTTCTGTCTCAAATATATTGTTGTTTTATTCATTATGCATCGTTAAATCTTATTGTAAAGTAGAAATTCTAGATTAAGATATGTTGTGGGAGCACCTTATTTCTATATGTGGTTAAAATCTAAATGTTTTCTTCTGATGTATGGTTAAGAAATACTTAATTTCTTTTTAATCATTACTGATTTCACTATTTTGTCATCTCATTCATTCTGCTTTTAGATCTAGTAAAGATAGTTAGCTTGCCTTGCAAATGCTCTCGAAAAGTTGATGTTACCACCCAGCCTTTGACTACATAGCCCAATGGAAAAGATTTAAATATGACCTACCCCAACCAAACAAACAAACAATCAAGAAATCAAGTAATAAAACCCTTTCACCATTATAGATATCCTAATACATTAAAACACTGAAAATAAAGATAAATATAGATATATAAAGAGAGGTCACTCTCTAAGTCTAGGAGGGATAGATCTTAGGCTCCTAAGTAGTTTTATGTATCCTTTTTTATTTTGTCTTGCAAATATTAAAAATCATAGAGTGATAACACCACATTTGTATGTGATTCCTTTGGTGTTAATTAAAATCTTATAACCATTCTAACTTCTTGCATAATGTATTTTCTCAATGTTTGCAAGTATAGTTGAATCCCAATCCTAGATTTGTAAAGTGTTGAATTAACATTAGGAGATTCATCATCCTTTCCTAACTTGTGTCTTGTAATCATAGGAGTATTAACTGGTGCATATTCTTCCAACCTGCTCTTCCAATCCAAGTCAATTCATAACTTTGTTTGTGAACTAGATGATATAGAGAGTTGTTTCCATATCACTGTTTACTAGAAACATACATCAGAGATACATTGACTATCTCTGCCATACACAAGGTTTTTTCCATCAAGGTCACTACCATAACATAAGACAAAGGTAAACGGACACATGAATCACAACACAATTACTGTCACATGTACCATGGGAGGCCTATGTCATATATATTGTAGAAGGATATTGTCAAATGTATAATAGCAGATCCCTGCCATATGTACCATGAAGGTCATTGTCATAAATATCAAAATCTATTGTCACATGTAAGTTTTACTTTCATTATGAGTAGCATCACTGAATCCTATGAATCATGGTCATCAAATAATATAAGCAAGATCACTCAGTAAGGAAAAAACACTTCCATCAAGAATCCCATATATAGGTTACTATATCATGTTACCTATCTCTATTACTTTCACCATACATCAATGGTTATACCTCATGTCTCACTGTGGTCTAGAGATGAAGGTCATTGATATGAATTTGAAACATTTTCATATTTAATGTAGGAACAAGAGCATTGTCGTATGTGTCAATGGAAACCATTGTCAAAAGTGTCATAGAATACTTTTGTCATATGTCATAATAATGGCAAGGCTTACAGTCATCATGTTTACTAAGAATCATAGTCAATGGTATTGTCGTAACAAAGATCACATATATGAATCACTAAAATCGAATCACTAACATATATAAGTCCAGGATTATTTTAAATCACTAAGATAGGATGCAAGTACCACTGAGTATATATATGTGTGAGATCCATAAATATAGTGCCATATAAACTTGTCTAGACCACAGTGATTGTCTTCCAAATAAGTTCGTCCAAACCACAATAGGTAAGTGTCATATAGTATGTGTATAGATCATAGAGATAAAAGGATACAGACTCATATAGCTCACAAGAAAATAGGTCCATATGTAACTTACACACTTTCTCAAGAGTATACAAATTCGCTTATACAATCTTGTAGACAGAGACATACAATCTTGTACTTTTATATATGTTATTGCATTTGAGTTATATGAATTTTCAGACCATAACCCATATGAAGATTGTATATGATAGACCATATGAAGATTGCAAACCATAGACCATACAAAGTTGCATATCATGGACCACACGAATATTGTAGACAATAGATGATGCAAAGATTGCAGACCATAGACCATAGAAAGTTTCAAGCCATAAACCATGTGAAGGTTGTAATAGAGAATTCTACGAGCCATTGAAAGGAATATGAATTTCTCCTCAAAACCATCTGAATTATTCATGTCAAAATGACTAACTCGATTACGTATTTATAGTGATTTCCATATGCAAAAGTTCATGTCTCTTGGATTAGCCAACTTGACATATTTGAATATTCAAATTATATTTTCCCTCCTTGAATTGTAGCCAACCCATAATATTCAAGGGAGATACTTTAAATTTTAATTTGATAATTATATAATTTTGTTTGATCGCTAATAATAGTAATTCCTTTGACCAATTGAATTCTTGCTTGGGGTATAATGTTTTTCCCTTTTGGGGTAGAATGGTTTCCAAAGGTAAATTCATCCCAAAGTTTCCCTAATTTTAACACTCCCTCTCAAATAGGGAATAATTTCCATTTTCATCATAAGACTCAGATAGCATATCTCAACATAAGAATTAAAGAAATTGCATCATCATTATATTTGGTCTCATCTCATAGACGAAGAATATTCCATAATCAATAGTAGGGGAGATAAATCCTCAAAATTATACTAGTCTCTAAGTTAAATCACATGACATCCATCTCAAATATATCAATCAAACATCCATCTCATCACATATCCTCTCAAATTTACTCCTTTGATCATCAGCCAAACAATTATGTATCTATCTAAAGAAGAAGAACCATCACAAGGGAGCTCAAACTACCACCCTGTATCAAAGGATAATATGTGAGATCTAATTACCGCAAGGGTGAGGATCACACTCTATATTATTAACCTATGAAAATATGTGAGATAGAATTAAGGATCACACTCTATCATATATTCTAATGACAATAGGAAAGATCGACTTAAGGATCACACTTTGTCCTATTTTCCATCGATCTTTCCATCTAGACCCTCAAGATTCAAGTGGTATAACACTTGCATCTCGTCACTTGAGCAAGATATTACTTGGTGTAAATGGTAAGGATCACACCCGATCTCATGTCACATCAACCCATTGGACATATGGGAAGGAACAATCCTAACAATCCCAACTTCTGAGTAGGATGCCAACTGGGATATACTCTGCCAAGTCCCAAACTTGATGGTAGGGGGAGATACCCACTTTTCATAAATGACAAGGATCACACACACACACACCCTACAATGACAATAGGTGATATCTACTTACCACAAGGGTAAGAATCACACCCTATCTTATTTTCCAGAGTTCCCTCAACCCTAGGAGCTCTCTAGCTCAATTCCTCTCCCTATGAGCTCAAACAGGGGGGTTGAGAATAGCTTAGTGTTCTCAATCAATCATGACCCCTTCAACTCATTAGTGCCTTCACTATGATTATGATTGTTAGTCATGTCCATAGTGCATGACACTTAGATACTAACGGGATAATAACAAGCTTACATTCCACAATACAAGGATCCAATTTTCTGCCCGCTCAAAATATAATGGAGTCTCATTGTCCCTTTATACACCATATCCTAGATATAGTGATATCAAATCTCAATGTGCTTGAACCTATCATGGAACACAATATTCTCTGAATGAAAGATCCCATAATATGTCACATTATACCATAATCATGCCCAACATATGCTCAAACAACTCTTCAAAGATATTTCTCAATCATATTGTCTCACAACCATTCATTTTAGCAATAATGCACACTGCTTCTCAAAACAACATATTTTTGTGCCAGGAAATCATCTAGGAAAGGGAAGACACAAGGTAGAACTCAAATGTGCTCTTCTATTCAAAAACATTCCCAAAAATAGTGTATCCATAAAGTCACAAGAATCTGACAATGTGTCTTAGTTCATGAATGACTATATTGTCAAGGAATCCCAATCCCAGCATTGCAACATTCCAATATTCATATCTAGGCTCTATATAGCTCAAATAACATACTACAAATCAAGAATCCATCAAAATTGTATTTGAAGAGGAGGCTCTCTCAACTTCTTAGTGTAATCATCATTCCATGTATTTGACATCATCCTTCCCTTGACAAGGAAGTCCTCATCCTTTTTCTGCAACAGTTCTAATATCAAGAAGTTGTATATTTTCCTGTAGATTCACAACTCATGTAATTTACTAAAACACAAGACAAGAATCTACTCTACTCTTTAAAGAGTGGAAACCAAAGATCTATGAAAATAATAATTGGAAAGAGGAAGATAATCAAAGACACATAACACAATTGTTTCTCTGGGGAAATCCACTAGTCAAAACCCTGACTGTGTGATGTGTATTCTGAAGCCCTTGTAGCTCAGATCTCCCTTCGTACAGATCTATACCTTCCTATGATCCACTACTAAAACTCTATCCAAACCACCCCCAAACCTTCACGAAGGTCTACAATCAGGATTTTTAGACCTAAAAGAAGCAGACTCATAACTTTTGCTTAGTAAATAACAACCCTAGATCTGCCTTCACATAGATCTATATGTTCTGAATAATTATATTACCAGATCTATCTAATATCTACGCGAAATAGTTTGTTACACTTTTCATGCATGAGTATTAAAGATCTAATATATTCACATAGAGAATACACTTTATTTCATAAAAAACATATCATTAAGCGACAATTCATAAACTTAATAGAAATAAGAACAAGGCATAGATGCAATAGATTCTGTCCAAAATCAGTCTTTATTAGATTCAGCATTCAATTTACAGACTCTTCCACCCTGTGCACCCAGCTGCAGGGGCCCATGCACTCAGCTGCAGACTTGCCAAGGTCTTCATGCACTCAGCTGCAGGAGCCTTCCCCTTTCGCCTAAGTACAGGAAAACAAAGCTTTCCTACCTTAAAGATTTCCTTTTTACTTGTTCTTCACCAAAATTTATTTTTTATACTCGTTCTGACTCAAATATTTATAGCCTTTCTATTACAATACCATGGCCTGTGCCTATGGGTGAGTCTCGAAACCATCCTATTAATTACCCATACAAGGGGCTAAAGCCCCCTTGAATCTTACTTAGTTGCATGATTTGCTTCCACACTTCGCAAAGACTTTACATTCTTTACAAAATTCTACTCAAAAATTGATTAAACTAACCCAAAATTGACCCTAGGGACCCTATCCCAACAGGCCCCCAACACAAATATGGTGACTCTCCCTAGAGTCACTCAGCTAGCTTCTATAATTTGTGGCAGAGCTCACTGAAATCTTGCTTCAATGTTTCCATCTCCACGATGCCTTATACTGCAGCTTGATTCACCTCTTCGATCAGTGTTTCTGTAGTTGGTCCTTCTACTGCAAGTTGCATGGGCCTATGACCCTGCTGCATAGATTTCAGTTTCTCCTTAATGGTCTAAGAGATCTGGCTGGCCTCTTCTGTCCAAGGTTGAAGTTGAGCCTTTAACACTGATTCTTTTTGCTGCAACTGCTACACTTGTTCCTGTATCAGCTTCCCTTCCTACTGTTGAAAATAGCAACAAGAAATGATAAAAATAAAATCCATAAATTCCATTTTAATTTGTCCTTGAATTAAATTGTGAATTAAAATCGAATTTAGTCTTAACAACTACTTGGAAATATTTTAATTAAGCTATTTTGACTTAATTAGTTGGAGAAATTCAAGTTAGAAGTCTTTCTAAAGTCATGCAAGAGTTATCCCTTAAATTAAGGAGATAAGATTGAGTTATATTTGAGTTGTAATTAGTTAGATCAGTTTACTGAGTTACGTCCAGTTAAACTAGTTCCAAACTGTTTGAGGAACTAATTGTGAGTTATTAGTCAGTTGATGCATGCATGCGCTTAACCAGTGTACTCCAGATAACTGAAGATTCCCTCATCAGAAACTCATGCATGTCTATTATGAGAAGGACCCAGTTGAGCTAAATGTCAAGGACAGTGTACTATCAGTTGCATGTGTTTTCCTATAAAGGAAACCAATGCATGCAGTTAAGGAAAGGTTCCTTGAGGATCGAGCAGTTCTGACAAGGTGTGAGATCAATGTGAGAGATCAGTGTTCCACTAGGTAACAGGAGGATCACCCAGAGAAACTACGCAAGGAAATAGGAGCTTGGAGGGCAGAGGAGAAGGCTTGTGAGAAGCTTTGATTTCCTGTGAGCATCCAGGAGGATTGTACTAAGAGTTGGCTAGCTGTGAGAGCTAAGGCTTTGTATAATTCTAATGTATTTCCACATTGTATGATAATATAGATAGTGGGGTTTTAAGCTAAGGCTTTCCCCTGAGTATTTTCTTCGTTTCATGTGTATATGTTTTCAGCTCTGATTCAGCTCGATCTTTAAGCTTCCACAAGTTTGATAGTAAAAGTAGATTACAGTATTTTACTTTGGTATATTGCATTATCGAGTTATATTGCATTATCGAGTTAATATACAATCATATTTTCTACATAGATCTCAGAGGTAGATTTGTAGATAATTTGAAGGAAATTCTACATGGTATCGGAGCTGAGTTTATCGAAGCAATGAATAGTATACAAAGAACAGAATTCAAAGTTTGAACTTTTGGGTTGCAGGTGCAAATCGAATTCATATCATACTTAAAAAAAAAAATGAGATAGGACATTATGCGACTAATTGCCCATCGAAGAAGTCCAAGAAGGGATCCTCGGAAGGATCCGAAGGTGAGGCATTAGCCTCTCAGTTTGAAATGGACTTCACCCTCATCGCATGCATGGTGTCATCGATGGTGGGTTTTGGTTGGTATCTTGACAATGGAGCCTCATTCCACATGACCAGCGATAAAATTTTATTCAGTACCTTGGACGAGAAAGACCTCAAGATGCACATAGAGATGGTGACAACGAAAGGTTTAGTGTTTCAGGAGTGGGCACAGTTTCTTTTCAGAGGGAGCATGGAGCTCATTGTTGGAGGGAATTGTTCCCCTAAACTAACGGTTAGAAATCATTTTTTTCTCGGGATGCCTGTCACGTGGCGTGAAAGAGAGCACACAGCAGTGGATAATGAAGTTATGAACAGTCCAGAAGCTTTAGACGCCCTACAAGGATTCGGTTTGCTTAAATTCTTCAAGTTTCCAAATATGAAAGCAAACACACGTCTGCTTGAGATGCTCATTGATTATTGGGACGTCGAGGAGGAAGCCTTTATGATCGATCAGATGCCACTCCGGGTAGAAGTGGAGGATATCTATTTCATCACGGGCCTTTCCCGAAGGGGAGAGGTAGTACATTCCCGGGGCAGGACACGGAGTAGTCTCACGATAGAGGACTATGTACAGATATATTGCCCAGGACATCCCAAGAAGGTTGGGAGCCAGATTTCCATCACACATGTGGCGAGTTTATCGGTGAGGATAATCCTGTTCACCATAGCTTGAGTGAATGGATCGTCCTCTCTGCATCAGGCTTCACGGCTGACCACGAGCATGGCCGTTGACTGTCTCACTACTGTGTTTGACTGGTGTACTCCTCTTCTGGCCAACATGAAAAGCCAGCTCACTTCTATCAGGAGGGGACAGACCAAAAACTTCGGATATGGGACTATCCTGTGCACTTTCTTTTTCGAGAAGGTTCCCGCACTCCGCCCCAGGGTAGCAGTTTCCATCAGCACCCCACGCGATCCACGCATGGGCCGGTGGGCTGATCTGATGAAACGTCTAAGGGGTGGGGAGGTCCCAAGGACTGCCTTCGACGATGACTTCTTCACCTGGTGGGATCAGCAGATCATCATCGTGGATGACTACCCCTATGCTGGGCTGGATTTCTGAGGAGATCCTGATCTAGCTTTACCACCGAACGCAGCATGGGGCGAGATTGGTAAGAATTTTTTATTTTTATGATTTTTTGGATTTTTCAAATATAATGATGAATTTTGAAAAATATTTTTGATGAGATTCAAATGACTGATATGATGATCATGTTCCAGACATTGGGCCAGTACGACAAGATGGGTTCCCGCGGCAATGGACGGCGCGGCCAAGGAGCCGAAGAGGTGGCTGCTGATACAGAACAGACTCTAGACAACGTCCAGCGACACTTGGCGAGACTGAGCTGCCAAGTACCGATGGCCGCCATAGAGGACCTTCCTAAGGATATGCAGCGTCATGTGGTTGGCATGCCACGTGACTGGGTTCGCACTTTTCGGCATGTGGCCAATGCGATAGTTGCATACTTAGACGCCCATCCTGAGCCGAGGCATTAGATATGCCGGACATGATTATGGACATTTGAGTCCCAATTTTGTATATTTTTGGACACACATATGTACACTCGAGATGCTTTATGATATATATATATATATATATATATATATATATATATATATACAGTTTGACCTTTTGATGCTTGATTTTATTATGATGAATGATTGATGTGCCAGTCTAATGCCTGATTAGCGATAGAATCAGCTAACCAATTATGAGATCTTGGAATGTGCAAATAATTAATATAAGTAAATGATCTTTGCAACAACCTCACCCTTAAATATTGGCGATATAAAGATGGATCCCTTACCCGATAAATGTTATTTAATTGAGACACTATCAATTGAGAATCAAGATACACTACCAACGAGTCGATCCCATGAGAGATTGCCTCGGATAATAAATTGATAACGGTAGTATACTCAGCCATATTGTTTGAAGCAGGACCGATGCATACGCCTCTTGATACCATCAATTGACCAGTTGGATAATAGAGTACCCAAGCTGCGGAAGCGAGATTCCGAGTGTGCCGACTAGCACCATCGGTGAACCCAAAATAGACCAAGTCATCCATCAACACCTGCCACAGCAGACCAAAAAGTGCTGATATCAAAAAACTCTCGATGATATATGTACAAATATACATAAATTACAAAGAAGCCATTGCTTGGCCAAAGCTAAGCAAATCACTTCCTAAGGTAGAGCCCGTCAGGGGGCTCTGCCACCTTACTCCTAGGGATGTTTATAGGTACAATTATCGAACCAATCAATATACTCCCTTCGACGAATAACTCTGTTGGAGCCAAAGGGACCGTACAAACATCGCTAGTCGAACTGGAGGACCGAGATTCGACTTCATGCACAGGGGAATGAAAACATGACCGATGATGTAGATCATCCAAAGGTTGATCTACAGCCGTCATTGCTTCGAATATTGCTTCGTCCGATGGAAAAACAATATCCAAGCAATCCGATGCAGAGGTGGAATCAAGGGTCCGAAAATGAGCCACATCACCATCTATCTCTTTCCCAGAGGAAGTAGTAGAATGGTTATCTGCAGAGTTATCTATATATTCACATCTAAGCTCTACTGCAGGCATAAGAGATTCTATTCCACCCGCCTTGTCGTCATCTGGTGTGGTCACAGATGAAGCTAAGGTTCCAGGATCCGAAAAATAAGGAGTTTGAACAAACTCTCTTCGTAAAGGGTCCCTGGAGGATGAAATTGTATCTATTCCAACTGTAGGAGGGGGAATATTAAACTTACCCATCAATGAAGAGTACATCCCGACTCCTAGATTCTCAATAGGTGGACGGAGGTTACCCACTAAAGGAACAGTAGAGTCAGAGCTTGCTTGAGGATCGACTGGACAATAATCCAATTGATCAACCTTAACGATTTTCCCTTCATGAGGAAAGAAAATGACACGAAATAGAGTCAAAACAACGGCATACATTTCGTATACCCAGTTCCTTCCTAAGAGGACAATGTAGTCTAGGTTAGCATCTATGACCTCTACTTCGATATTAACGACCTTTCCTCCAACACATATAGGAAAGGCCGGGATAATCCCGTATGGCCTATGAGAATGACCATCAAACGTTGTCAAGAGGGTGGGTGAAGGAACAACCGACAGTGATCCAATGGCCTTCCAGCATGACATAGACATGACACATGTGGAAGCTCCCTCATCTATAACCGTCCGAAAAATATTCGTTTTCTGGTAGGTAGACTTTATCTGGAAAGCCATGTGATGAGGAAGTCTCTTTTTGACATTATTCATATCAAAAGTGAGAGCTAAGGAATTACTTGGATCCACTGCCCCCATTGCCGATAGCAAGGCACTTCTTTGAGCAGGACATGACTGGAGAACCTCTAAAGCGGACATAGCACATGGACTCTGAGCCAGATCCTCAACAATGGAGTAATTCTGGGCTGCCCTAATATTAGGGTTGATAGTCGCGCGTTTAGCGGAACCTTTCGGTACCTGAGGTATAGTCTCAACAGAAGGTCGCTCAATATGAAGTGGGTTGTTAGTTTCGGGAACTGATTTACCCTTGGAAGTTTCACCTTCACCATAATCGCGTGACCGAGTAGCCACATGGATGTTAGAACCCATCATGAAAACATTCGATGATTTTTCCCCTTCCTGGTTGCCCCCTGCGGAGGTACCAAGATTTGAACTCGCACCAGCAAGAAGTTGCTGCCCTTGGGGAAAAGGGTTAGTTAACACAGCCTAAGAACTAGAAGTCCCTTGCTGTCCTAACAAGCGCTGAGCGTCTTAAATCTTAGGGCAGAGATGAGTTAAATGGTCTCCACTGCACAACTTGCATGGAAACTTGACTTTCTTTCTAGACTCATTTCTACCACCACCAGCGTTGTTGCTGGATTTATTTGCATCAAGCTTCCCATCCTGGTTATTTTTCTTACCTCGTCCTTTCTTTTTCCCATTGGAATTTTGATTTGCTTTGGGGTTATCGGATTGGACAACATTAATTGAAGAAGTTTGGGAAGCCGGGGGATTGGACGATGTGACTTGGTTGTTAGAAGCAGTTTGTAAGGACAACTGCTGCAATTGGTTCAACAAGTTCATGGTAGTTGTGTCTACCGACCCAATGATACCATCCGCGTGGGGACCTGGCTTCAACTTAGCTATGTCAACCTTAGACCCAGGAGCATCTGGCAAGTATTTTTGAAGGATCCCAGACTAAGAGTAGATCAGTTCTAATTGTTGGGCCCTAAAAATGGCTTGCTCCTCAGAATAGACTCCAGACATGGAGACATCCTTGGAGATATTGGGTTGTAAAGATTTCAAAAACCACTCAAAACGGTACTCCGGAGGGATTTCGGCTTTAATGAGTCTCTTTCTCCATCCCCATTCCTGAATATGGTCAAAAATGTGAGTTGCCTTATCCTGACGAAAAGTGGCCAGAAGTTCAGTTCCGGCATCATAACGGACAGGCAACTGGAAATGGTTTAAGAAAATATTGGCTAAGTCAACGAAATATGTAAAGCTGCCCCATGGCAACTCTATATACCATTTGGCCGCATTACCAGTCAAGGTGCGTTGAAAGAGTCTCAACCTAATCGAGTCATCAATAAGGGAGTTAGATGAACACCACAAATGGAATGTGGTTACATGGTCGCCTGGGTCTTCACCGCTCTTCCCTTCGAATTTTGGAATGTCCGAAGGGATTTTGGTTGGGACCGGAGGCCAGGCCGGATTGTATTTGATTGGGTCATTTGTTAACTTAGTGAGATCTGGCAAGTTCAACATTGCCAGAAATGGAAGCCTAGGAGGACCTTGGGGATTCCACCCAAACTGGGCGGAACTCCCAAAGTTCTGAAAAGATTGTCCTGGGTTTTGGAAGGCACTAGGCTTCCCAAAGTAACCAGTAGAACCGGCTGAACCAAAAGGCAAGCCTTGTGATCCAGCAAAATCTGGAGTTTGACCAACTCCGGCCGCAAAGCCTTCATAACCAGCAAAGTTTCCTCCTAAAGGATTATAAGGAGTTGATAACCCTTGATACGGATTCCAAGTCGAAGCTAAGGGAGGAATACTTTGAAATGAACTAACCGTGGAGTACGACCTATTCCCTTGTTGGCCGATAAACGGATTCCCAGTTCCCGCGCCACTAACCCCAGGGTTAGTCCAACCTTGGAAAGGATTACTGCTTTTTCCTATAGAAGAAAAAGGCATGGATCCTATCGTCGGGTTGGAATGTGGTATATGACCACTTCCGAAAGGAAAACCCTGGAATGAAGCTGATCCACCCATCATGGACGTAGCGGCACTAAACGGAACCGATGAAATACCCTTTGAGTGGGTGCCAAATGGGAAGAATCCAGTACCAATAGCATTGGTTTGGGCATTTCCACTCGTGGACAGAATGGAGGTAGACCCAACTAAAGATGTGCTAGCAAAAGATCCAAACAAGGAAGGAGAGGAGATGGAAATTGTTCCTCCCCCTTGCACCGATGTTGGAGTTTGCATAGTCGTAGCACTTGTAGAAGCCATGCTTCCAGTAGTGGTCATCGATGGTAAGTGCGTAACGTAACCTGGACTTGACGGTCTACGCGTTGGAGTCCCAACGTATTGTAATACGTTTGGATGACTAGATGGTAGTGGAGAATTCAGAGCTGCTAACGACTCTGAGAGTTCTTCTACCTCTATGTTATTCTCCGCTTGAAAGAGAACTCGAGAAAGGACTGGAGTGTCCCTCTCTTGTTCGGAAGTGTCAGGCCTTTCTTGAACACTAATGCCCCCAAGAGGAGGATCAATCCCCGATGCATCAACTGCGGAGGGATGAAACCCACCAGTAGTATTGCCTCTGCGTCATCTAGGAGAAGGCTCTAAACTTGGTGGCGAAAGACCACGAAGTCTTCGAGACCGTCTGGGAGATCGGTCAGTCACTTTGAATTTTTTGTTATGATCTAACTAAAGACTCAAAAAATTGAAAGCTAGGACAACTAAGAGCACAGAGCACACACTATAAAGTCCCTAAAGATAACAGCCAGTCAAACAACTTCCAAGTATTTCCGCTCCGGGTGATTAGGACCAGACACCAAAATACAAGAAAGTGAATTAAGGGGCCTTCCGAAGATAGTCTAGGATGATGAGGGCCCAATCCTATCAGCGAAGGTATCAGAGGAAGTTACGCTGACCTCCTAACAATAGCCTGTGCCGATGCAAGCCCCCAAGCTTCACAAGGGTGCCCTCCAGTAGTACTGTCGAGAGTGATGCAACATCGACCTCAGGTGCCACGAGATTCCCCTCTGCAACCACCTGTGTAGATCCCTAGGAGTAGCAACTATAGATACCAACTCGTCGCAGAAGCCAGGCGGAACAGTCGTGAGGTAAGTTCGGACAAGTAGGAGAGGGGGTATCTCTCTTCCCTGTCTTCACAGACCCTCGTGCTTAACTCCCAGATCCAGAGCTTTCCTGGTCTTCCTAACGCTATTGGATTTTCTCTCGTTATTTAGACTCCTACATTTGACATTTAAATGGCCTTGGAGAGTTAACTCTCCACTCACCTGATCCAACGCCCTAAAATCCTAAACTTGTTGGTGTAACTGACTTAAACAAAAAATTCTAGTGAATTTTAGTTAGCACTTGATTTTAAAATAGGTTGTTCTTTAAGTCACAAGGTAATGGAAGTGAAACTAGTGGTGTTTTTTGACGCAAAAGAAACTAATAAAAACTTAACTACATGCACATGCATTTTTTTCGTTTTTCGATGAAGAGCAATTTCTATAGGGTTCAGAGGAACTTCTAATGAAACAAATTTTTCTTTTCTTTTCGTTAATTCATGCTTCACACTCACCAAAGTTAACAAAGCTATGTATGCCTAAAAAAGGTATGCAAATCTATCCTAATGCAACAAATATATGCGGATGCAAGATTTAAAACTACTCTAAAACAAAAAATGAAAGTTGCTTGCTTATCAATCTTTATCTTGCCACTTAAAATGTCTAGATGGAATATGAGATGTTACCATTCATTTTGTCTAAACACTAAAAACAAGTTCTAAGACAAACATAAAGCACTTTCATTCACTAAAAGGAAACCAAATGAAAACCAAGTTCAAGAAAGCAAAACAAAGTTTTTCAAAAATATTTTCTTCAAAAGTAACAACAAAAGAGTCTTTTCAAAAATGCTCTCAACAACACTGAAACTTGTGATTGAAGAATAGGCAACAAACACTTTTGCAAATTGACACCACACAATGGATGAAAACTCAACAAAAATAAATGTGTTTAAAAGTGCTCTTAACAATCAGAAGAAGCAATGAAAGCTTTGGAAACAATAACCAAAAAGATCAAAAAGACAAATTTCAAGAAAGTTTCAATCAACAATCTTTCATGAAACAAAGAAGCGAATGGTCACAAAAGTTTTGTCAAGCAAACAAAAAGTCACCAAAAGCAAGATTTGACACGGAGATTGAAATCAATCTCCCTACCCTGATGAATCAGAGCAGCCAAGATTCCAAAAAAGAAATCTTGCGTGCTTGAACAAGAAAAGATGACACTTGCAATAACAAAAACAAGACCAATACTCCTTATAATCAGAGAGAATTCAGAACAAGATGCTCACTGTAAAAACAAAAACTGATACCGGAAAGTGACTGTTTCAGACTGACTCAAACTACCAGACAAACCTTCAGAGGCAAAAGATTTACCAATCTTGAAAATTGCGAGATATACGCAACTGTACTTATGTACAAATTGCGTGTATACGCTACTGTAACTAAGGAAACCTGCGTATACGCGGGTTCACTTCAAGAAATATGCGTACATACGCTTCTGTAACTAAGAAAAACAGCGCATATAAAAGGTTTCAAGAAAAATAAAAAACAAACTGAAGAAACTGGCAAAACTTCAAATTCAAGAACAGACCAGACAATAACAGCAAGCAGACAAGGTAGCTGAGCCCTGATTGGCTTGAAAACACCCAAAACTAGGAACAACAAGTATGTTGTCCCCAGTGGAGTCACCAATTCTGTTGGAGGGAATTGTTCCCCTACCAGACTGAAAGTTATCTATTCAAAGAGACACACACTCACATAGCCACTATGCTATTATAAGCAAATTCTATTGTAAAGGGTACGTACCTTAGGTCCTACGTTTGAGAAGGCCCTTAGGGTCTAAACCCTTCTTGGAGTTCCCTTCTTCTCTTTTGTCCTGCAAAACAACCAATTCCAAAGAATACAACAGTATATGGACAAAACCTTATAAAGAAACCATCTTCATGTTATAAATAAAGGTAGTTAGTTATGAAATCCAAACAACCATTTACATATGAATTCTAAACATGAATATCATAAACATAAAGAAGATTCATTTCGGGAACCAAGACATGTGTTTCTTTTATTATATACAAATAAAGTACATAAAAAGGAATAATTTCACCTGAGTCACCTTCAGCAGGCTCCAAGCAAAGCTTCCTTCCGGATCCGTTCCAGCCTCAAGCCTCTAACAAACTCCTTCCATGACTCACTCCATGATGTCATAAATGGTGGATGAACATCAACACACAAGGAAAAAAAGGTTTCCTGTACAAATGGGGGAAGTGCAGAAGGCACAAGGGACTTCAAACCTGGGCAGGGGAAAAATCTCAGCATAATAACCTTTCTCTCTCTTCTCTCCTCCTTTAGGCCTTCCCTTTGAGGTCTTTTTATACCTCTCCCAAAGTAGTTTTTAGTTGGGAGTTGGTTGGGAACAGTTGGGCCACGGGCACTAACAGGTGATCAGCAGGTAAAACCCGCGATCTCCGCCCAAAAATAAGGAGTATCATATTTTTTTAAGTGTTTTAATACATATACGCGGGTTGGGTATACACAGACCCGCGTATACACGTGTTTAACTCAGGGCAATGTCGCGTATAAGGGATAAAACACTGTTTTTTAAATTTTAGGACCAGGTCTGGAAGGAGGGGTTGCCCTAGGCCATGAGTGCAGCATCAGAAACCATAAGAGTGACATTTGGAGCTATAACACTCCTATCACCTTGATAGATGTGAAGTATGTGCCTAGACCGAGGAAGAACTTTGTATCAGTCATGATGTTGGAGGACAAAGGCTACGATGTTGTCTTTAGTAAGGGAAAGGTTTTCCTTAGACACATCACCACAAGACAGGTGAAACAGATCGGTTCACGAGTCAAGAACCTGTATGCTCTTGAGGTTCAAGATGCATGCAAAGCCTCGAGGAGCAAGGAAAATGTTAGAGACTTGGTGGTTGAGAGGGAGAGTAAATTACCTCTCAACATGCAGCCCTAGAAGAAGTCTCAGACAATTGTGGAGGAGCCACAATTGGAGAAGCAGAGAGGAGACCGAGTGAAGAGATCCACTCATGCAGATACCTCCATTAGGGGGGAATTTCAATCCAAGTGGATAGAGGGATCACATGCAACCATACCTCCAGGTGTGAGGTGGGGCAATGTGAAGTGATCGTCCCAAGAACGCTGAAATTGGGTAGGGTCCATTGAGAGGTTTTATCTCATGGATCGTACCTTGCAATGGGAGCCCAAAGTACATAGTAGCGGGAGGAATCAGTGGGATTGATGCAGTCAAAGATCAAAGTGATAGAGGCTAGAGCAGTCAGATACGAAAGAGTGCAGAGAAGGATTGACAATAGTGCAGAAAGGCAGAGGTAGCAGAAGCGCAAAGTTTTTAGTTAACATAGGCAATAGCAGTCAAAGACTTTGATGACAGATGCATCATATTGGTTTAGGTTGGATGTTTTTTTTTTGTTTCTGGAGTTGCTAGAGCAACGAAACTAGATAGAAGTGTTGCATGCATAACATTCGAAAGGTTCACGATTGGGATCAAGTTGAATTCCTTTCTTGTTGAGAGGGAGGGTTGAAAATAGCAACAAGAAATGATAAAAATAGAATCCATAAATTCCAATTTAATTTGTCCTTGAATTAAATTGTGAATTAAAATCGAATTTAGTCTTAACAGCTACTTGGAAATAATTAATTAGGTTATTTTGACTTAATTAGCTGGAGAAATTCAAGTTAGAAGTCTTTCTGAAGTCATGCAAGAGTTATCCCTTAAATTAAGGAGATTATCCCTTAATTAAGGAGATAAGATTGAGTTATATTTGAGTTGTAATTAGTTAGCTCAGTTTACTGAGTTAAGTCCAGTTAAACTAGTTCCAACCTATTTGAGGAACTAATTGTGAGTTATCAGTCAGTTGATGCATGCATGCACTCAACTAGTGTACTCCAGATAACTGAATATTCCCTCATCGGAAACTCATGCATGTCTATTCTGAGAAATACCCAATTGAGCTAAATGTCAAGGACAGTGTACTATCAGTTGTATGTTTTTTTCTATCAAGGAAACCAGTGCATGCAGTCAAGGAAAGGTTCCTTGACGATTGAGCAGTTCTAACAGGGTGTGAGATCAATGTGAGAGATCAGTGTTCCACTTGGTAATATGAGGATCACCCAAAAAAACTACGCAAGAAAATAGGAGCTTGGAGGGCAGAGGAGAAGGCTTGTGAGAAGCTTTGATTTCCTGTGAACATCCAGGGGGATTGTACTGAGAGCTGGCTAGCTATGAGAGCTAAGGCTTTGTATAATTCTGATGTATTTCCACCTTGTATGATAATACAGATAGTGGGGTTTTTAGTTGAGGCTTTAACCTGCGTATTTTCTGTGTTTCATGTGTATTGATTCTTCTTCTTATGGTTATATGTGTTCAGCTTCGATTCAACTCAATCTTTAAGCTTCCGCAAGTTTGATAGTAGAAGTAGATTATAGTATTTTTCTTTGGTATATTGCATTATCGAGTTAATCTACAATAAAAATTTCTACATAGATCTCAGAGGTAGATTTTTAGAGAATTTGCAGAAAATTCTACACCTAGAGGCACGTGAAGTGCTAGACTGGCACCAATGTGTGCACAGTCACCCTGATCTCATCATATCTTTGTTGGGCCTCTCTGATTTCTGTACTTAGTCTCTGCAAGTTTGGGTCCTCCTGAAAAGTGTCCCATAACTCCATGGTGTTGTTAAAAAGGAATTCGCAACCTTTGACTACATTCTCCATAGTAGTCATGTGCTCCTTTATAGTTGCGTCGTGCTGCTCCCTGACCTCTGGCAGAGTAGTCGGTTGTAGCTTCAGTTGTAATTATGATATCTTCATCTAGAAATCAAATGTGACTTTGCCTATCTCATCTTTTGATTCGTGGACCACAATGGCCAATTTCCTAATCTTCATTGTAGTTGTGGTGTCTTCCGGAATATGTAATTCTAGGAGAGAATTACACGCCTGTGTAACTGTTTCTTCTAGGCTCTAACTATGTGCTTCTATCTCTTACTTTTCTTTCAGGGATTCATCCTTCTCAGTGAATATTTGTTCATTGTTTACCTTAACTTTGTTGATTACTGCAAGTGCATGCTGCTTTCTGATTCTAAGCTCGTTTGAGACCCCCTAATGCAGTGCATGGAGGGTCTGAATTGGCAGCATAGCTAAGTTTACTCCTATGACTTTGATTGTGCCTAGTAGAGCACAGTCTTCCTCTGTTTCTGTGTGCACTGATCCTTCTCGTAAGGAGATGACTCTGAGGTCTAGAGTCCTTTCTATCTCCAATACGCTCTCGCTTCCTTGTGCTAGGCTCTCTTGCACCCCGCTCGCTTGAATCTTGCCTGTTTAAATCTGTAGCTCGTGCAGATCCTTCTGGATGCTCCCTAGCATCTACATATATTTCTACTCAAACTGTTGCCACAACTCCGTTGTGGTGTCTCTGACTTTGTCCCCAATTTTGTCGAGGTTCCCTTTTGTGAGGACCATTGGGTCAATGCATGCTTGCTTATCTGATTTGTGCTTCTTCCTTGGCTTGGAAGTTGTCTGCTTACTCTACTTCTTTAATGTGAAGGGATTACTTTGCTCCTCCCCTCCATCTTCACCCTGCTCGGATAGTTCTGGTTCCTCAGTATGTTGGGAAGCCAATGCTTCAACTTCCACTATGTCAGTGTGCTCTGTCTCAACACGCTCTTTCTCAGCGCGCTCTTTTTCAGCAGCTTCCTTAGCAGCAGCTTCTTTCTTTCTCTGCTCAACCAATGCCCACGCCACTGCCTGTGTTGCTTCTTTTCATTTCTGCGCAGTAGAGCTTTCTCCACCCTGACTGGTAAATCTTCTTCCTATGGAGAAAACTAAATATCCTCCAGCAGTCGCCATGCTACTAATACAATTAGAAATAGGATCCAGGCATAGTGAAACACCTTGCTCTCCTCATGTGCTTTGCGGAAGCTCACTAGGAATTCGTTACATAATTATTGTGCCTAGTTGTATTGCACCCCCTTCGTGCACTGTGCAGCCAATGAAACTACTAGTGCCAAAACTTTGTCTCTGCAACATTTCCTCATTGTCTTCCCGGCTTGAATTTGGGTAGCAAAGTGCACCGTCTGGTCTTGAATTGATTGGATAGAATATCTACCTGACCTTTTGATCAGCCCAAACTCCATCTTCATTTTATCTGCCAGCTCCTTTTCTCTGCTTTTCCCCCCCAAACTCCTTGGAAGGGTCCGCCCCTTTATAGGGTATCTTCGTAATTCTATGAATGAGAATATCAGTTATAGGGATGGGTTGACTAAGCCATAAGCACCCATCATGCACCAGCGCGAGCAGCTGGCACACACAAACAATGTTGATGATCGACTGGTGGAAGTGTGGCATGCACAGCATATGTAGTAATCCAGCCTGCTCAACACCTTTAACCCATTTCATGGGTTCCAACCTCGTGACCCCAGTTTATTCATAATAAATCTTCATCATGTACTTATGGGTACCGATGTGAGGGAATTTCTCATGGTCAACGAGATCCCAATCTTCCATCTTCAACATCGAGATGCACACTAAGAGCACGCCTTCAAAAAATACCTCCTCTGGCAACAACAATGTAGAGATCATGAACTTTCCTAAATCCAGGTCCATGGGTACCTTTTCCTTCCCTTTCCTTAGAGGGATATACACTATAAGCCTTGTGATAGGCTCACCCTCCTCCGCATCCATCTCTTCAACTCCATCGTGGAGCTCCTCTGCCTTCAATTCCATTGGTTCCTGCGACTGCTTTGCCTTATCCTTCTTCTCTTTCTACTGAACCTTTGGGTTCTTCCTCGGTGACTACCTCACCAGTAAAGGTTTCTTTTGCTTCTCCTTAGAAACTATTTTCTTTGGCCCAGGTGACCTTGGTGCCATAAGCATGGAGGGTGTAGCTTCCATGCTCGCTATTTCAGGGGCTGCCACATCAGGTTCAGAACTAATAGCCTCTGCGAGATTTGTTGCAATCATTTGTTCAAAAATAAGTTCACAAGTCACTGCAGATATGTTTGCAAATGATGGTCATGAAAGGAGTTCTTCCCAGTCTTCACGCTTCATAGGCTTAAAACAATAGGGCTCGCAAACAATTCTCATATTGTAAAGTGTTTCTTTACAGGCAAAAATGCCATATTTATAGGAGTTTTCAAATTCAAATCCAACTGTTCCCTCCACTTCATGATCATAAATGCACCTTTGGCAGCAGATCTTCAAATATTTTTGCCATAAATGTCTCCTACCCGCTCCTCCTAATGGGACTTTTTCTATCCAATCATGAATAGTGACTTCAACAGTTATTTCTGGACCCAACTGCATAGTACCACCCTTTGTGGCACAGCTCATGTATCGCAGCTTCTTTTGTCACACCACTTTCCTCCATCGCGCAATGACCTTACTATACTTTTCTCCTTTGTGAGCAGCATCTTTAATAGTCCCACTCCCCCTTGCAACTGCCTAGAGTGCTAAGACTGTCCTGCAACCATATAGTCATTACATGGGGTGAGGATCCCCTGTATACAGTTTCAACCTACTTCCATTCACTTTCCCAGGGAATGGCTCCCCATTCAGCTTTGCGAGCTGAATTGTGCCACCATCCATGATTTCCTTAATAACATATGGCCCTAACTAGTGCATTTGAAATTTCCCCAGAAACTTCGTGAATTTGTTGTCATATAGTAGCACTAAATCATCCACCTTGAAAGTGTGCAGCTTAATATGTCGATCATGCCATGCTTTTTCTCATTCCTTTTGTACTTGGTGGTGAAATCTAGCAAGAAAGTGGTCCTCTTCCAACTCTATCAGTTGCGCAAGCTGTTCCTCTAACGTCTCGCGGTCCGTCATCTCTGTCAAAGTTGCAATACGTATACTTGGCACAATATATTCCATAGGCATCACTTCTTCAATCCCATAGACCAACCTAAACGGTGTTTGGCCTGTCAACTTCTTGTAAGTCGTCCTATATGCCCATAAAACTGCAGGTACATGCACATCCTAGTCATTCCTCTACATGTTACAGACTTTTTTCAACGCTTTCTCCAATATTTTGTTAAATGTTTCCACCATACCATTTGCCTGTGGGTGATAGGGTATGCTCTTTTGGTGGTATACCTAGAATTATTCAAGCATCGTGTTGATCATTTCATTTAAGAAATGTGTACCCTGATCACTCATTAGTGCTTTATGGCAGCCAAACTGTGTTAAGACATATTCAAACAAAAACTTCGTAGCGGTGGCAACTGTACAATCCTTCATTGGTTATGCTTTTGCCCATCTAGTTAAATATTTTGTTGCAGTAATAATATACCACATGCTCATCTTATCTCCTAGTGGTTTTATTGGGCCTATGAAATCAATATCCCACTTATCAAATACTTGCAACGAAACCTAAGGATTTAAAGGCAATTCATTTCTTTGTGAAGGCTTTCCCATCCTTTGGCAAGCATCGCATGCCTTGCAATACACCTTACAATCCTTATGTAATGTCGGCCACCCTAACCTAGCGCGGAAAATCTTCTGCACAGTCGCTTTTCCTACATGGTGTCCTCCGGCCTCTCCTCCATGTGCTTCGATGACGATACTAGTGCATTCAAATTATGCAACACACCTTCACAATATTTCATATGTTCCCATCTTATACAAGTGACCCAAAATCACTGAAAAATTTGCATGGCAGACTACTAATTCCTTCTTCTGTTGAGTGGAATATCTTTCTGAAGTTGTACACGTGGTTAAAAACTAAATGATATCAGCAAAATGGTCATCCGCGATGTGAACCACAAAGGGTTGTGCATCCAACAGTCCTTCCTCCAAACTATTTGGTTCTTCACCCGTTTCAATCCTTGACAGGTGGTCTAGTCCTGCATTTAGCCTTCCATGCTTCACAATCACTTCAAAGTCATATTCTTGAAACAATAATAATCATCATAAGATTCCCCCCCCCCACCAACATAGGCTTATTTGTTGGCATTATGATACAGGTGTTGTCCTTGATGGAAACTCACTCAGATGAAAGATCACAGTACAGCAGGTTAACAGCAAATAACTACAGATTAGACTACATAGAATGAAGAAAGAGAGGTATACACAGGTTCACCTTGACCAAGTTGCGTATACACATAGGTTATCTGACCACACACTTTCACAAAAAGAAAAGCGCGTATACCTTGGAAAACTAAGTTTTTGGTCCGAAGTATTTGGTCCATGGTATTTTGATCCATGTTATTGGTCCAAGGTATCTGGTCTGAGGTATTGACCCTAGGTATTTGGTCCAAGGTATTGGTCCTAAGAGGTTTTGGTCCATGGTATTGAGAAAGACCTAAGGCTATAAAAGGAGGAGAAGATCATTAGGCCAGTTGTGCAAGCATCGAATATTTGATGAAGTGAGAGATCTAGTATGCAGGTTATTGGCTTATGGTGTTGTGCTTGATCTGAACCAAGGATGAACCATAGCGGTTGATGAAGGATAAGATCTAATGATGGATAGGGATCTTAAGGCTTGAAATGAATTATCATTATGTGTTTTAATCATGTATAGTCTAGATCTGAACATTGACGCATGTGTTATTCTATAGATATTACGATCTAGGTATAACTAAAGTCTGGAATAGTTGTAGAATTATGAATTAAATATTTGCAGATGTATACACTGGTTGGCTTTGAGAAAAGCATGTATACACACAGGTTCGACACATGGAAGTAGCGTATACCTTATAAAGTATGATTCAATTGTTTATGTTTGCTGTTGCAAAGTTCTGGGTTCTAGTTTGGGTTCTGGTTACTGTATTCTGGTGACAGTATTTTGAATGATCAGATTGATTGTGATTTAACGATGAGTTGTCAAAGTGATTGATTGATTCGGTTGTGGTTGATTCAGAAAGTGATGATTGAGTCTCAGTGATTGGTTGATGCAGATGTATTTGATGATTGAATTGCAGTTATGATGTTGTTGATGGATCTAGTCTGAAAATTTATGAAACGTGGTCCTTGGAGGAAGAAAGAAGGTCATAGCCTTCTGTAGGTCACCACCTAGGTACTAGTAAACATATCAGCTAGTACAAGAGTTATGGGGTTGTAGCTCCCTTCCATTAGAAGCTGGAGAACGAGAGATGGTTGTAACCTTCTGTAGGTAGAAGCCTACATACTGGTATAAGTCTGCACCAATACAAGATTGTAAATAGATTTTCTTATTATTAAAAGAAGACAGAGATGACAGCAACAGGTGGTTTTCACCCACATTAGGTTTCCACCTTATATCTTGGTGTTCATGTGTGTTGCTTATGTGTGATGATTTATTCTACTTTTACTGCACTGTCTAATAAATCTCTGATATGCTGGTTAAAGTTCAATGCATGATAAATTGGGTAAATCAAAAGTTCTCTACATATACGTTGGTTTCTTTAAGTACAGTCACGTATACATGCTAGTTCACTTATCTAAAGTAGCGTATACAAATCTGTTTGGGAAATTAAATTATTGATCTGATAATACTGATTCACCCCCCCCCCCCCTCTCAGTATTATTTCCAATAATTGGTATCAGAGCAGGTCCTTCAAAAGAAGCTTGATCGCTTGAAGGGAGATCCATCATCATGAGTAATCAAGAAAGCGTGGGATCCATCAGACCACCAATCTTTGATGGGAGAAACTTTTTTTATTGGAAGATAAGAACCACAACCTATCTACAATCACTTGGAACGAATGTTTGGGAAATCATGGAAGGAGGATATACATTTCCATCAGCAATTCCTACAGATACGGCAGGTAAAAAGCAATATGAAACCAATGCAGGGCTGTCAATACATTATTGGGAAGTTTGTCACAATCAGAGTTTGTCAAAGTTATGCAGCTCAAATCAGCTAAAGAAATATGGGATAAAATCGTTCTAAGCTACGAAGGATACTCTCAGGTAAAACATGCTAAACTGCAAACTCTCAGAATTCAATATGAAACTCTTAAGATGCACGATGATGAAAGTATAGCTAGTTACTTCTTACGTATAGATGAGGCTGTTAATTGTATGAAGAATCTAGGTGAAGAGATAAAGGAAGGTACCTTAGTTGAGAAAGTTTTAAGATCCTTTTCTACTAAATTTGAATCAAAAGTATCTACCATAGAAGAAAAACAGGATCTACAGACTATCACTATGACATAGCTTCACAGAATCTTAACTACCTTTGAGATGAGAAAAGGAGGCCCATTAGATATGAGAGAAGCCACATTTAAAGCTTCAGAAAAAGGAAAGGAAGAACTCAATGAATTAGGACATATTTCAGAAGAAGAAGATGAAGTAAACTTTTTCAAGAAGCTTCAACGGGGTTAAAGAAGATTTATAGGTAAACTACCCTCCAAATGTTTTGCCTATGGTAGAGTCAGTCATTACACTGCCAAATGTCCTCATAAAGATAAATATGATAAAGGGAAGGAATCTGCAAAATGGAATATAAAACAAAGTGTAAGTAAAAAGAGTTACTATACTCATGAAGATAGCGATGGTTTATCAAATAGTGAGGAAGATGAAAATAGTAATGACTATAGACTTCTAATGGCTTATGACGATGATAATTTTTGGGATGCTCTAGAAGAAGATGACCTTCATGAAGAAATCTCTAACTCAAAATCCTCTTATAAGAAAAGAATATGATTATAGATACCTTGACATACCAACTTGCTAAAAAATAAAAACACAATGAAAAACTAGAATGTGAAATTGTGGGTCTAAGAAAGGATCTTGAGAAAACAAAATCTCTCAATCTTAGATTTACTAAAGGATCATAAACCTTAAATGAAATTATCAAAGTGTAGTGTTCTCCTCTGATAAAGACAGGTTTTGGATATACTAAAGAAGCATCTCAATCACAGAAGCCGTCAACCTCCACTAAAACCTATCTTGATGCAGCAAAGAACAGTGAACAGTATGACATTGTCAGCAAAGGCATAAAGCAGATCACCAGGTAAATCCGGGTCAATTTGCTTCAAGGATGAACAGAAGCCAAAACCAACCTCAGGTAAATCATACTTAATTTTCTTCAAAGATGAACATCAATAGAAACTACAATCACCAGGTCAATAGATTCGATAATCGCAGGAACCTCTTTAATGGTCAATGTTTCTCATGTCATAATTTTGGACACAAAGTTGCTCAATGTGTTGCTTACAAAACCATCATGACTAGAGAAGCGCGAAATCAAAGGAATGTGACAGGGATCAAGAAAAGTTCCTATAATAACTTTTCTCTTCTTGAAAATGAAATAGAATGCTCAATCTGTAACAACTTTGGCCATGAAGAATCTGAATGCAGGAGCAAATTTCGGAAAACATCTCAAAAGGATCAAACTCCATTAAATCCCAAGTTATGGAGAAGGAAAGAACCTCAAAAGGAAAGATGTGGTATAGATTTGTATGCAGAAGGACAAGAAAACCAGTGGTACATCGACAGTGGATGCTCAAAACAGATGACAAGTGACAAAGAAAAACTTCACTCATATAATTTCTTAGAAAAGGAAAAGAATATCTCATTTAGAAACGACACTCCTGCTATCATAAGAGGTAAAGGATCTATTTTCTTGAAAGAAAAGGTTAAAGCTGGGAATGTTATGTATGTAGATGATCTAAAGCATAACCTGTTGAGTGTCAGTCAAATGTGTGATCAAGGAAATGAAATGGTGTTTCGATCAAACAGATGTGTTGTTCGTGAGCTTGATACAGGAGAAACCGTGATCAAAGGTACAATAATTCCAAACAACTTATACATACTCAAGGGAGGACAACAACAGTGTTATCTAAGCAAAAATGATGAAAACTAGCTATGGCATAAAAGATTGGGACATCTAAGCTTTTCTCAAATAAGAAAAGCATGCAGATTCCAGGTTGTTCTTGATCTTCCAGATATCAGAATTCCTGAAAATACAATATGAAAACCATGTCAATTCGGTAATCAAACCAGATCTCACTTCATTGAAAAAGAAGGGTCAGCTAGTAAGCCTCTTGAACTTGTTCATACTGATTTATGTGGACCATCAAGGAAAAAGTCACCTTGTGGAGAAGAATACTTTATTTTGTTCATTGATGATTTTTCCAAAATGTGTTGGATAGGTCTTATAAAGCATAAAGATGAAGCATTTGAAAATTTTAAAGCCTTCAAAGCTTTGGTTGAAAATGAATCAGATCGCAAAATCAAATGCCTCAGATCTGGTCAAGGAGGGGAATTTACTTCGGATGAATTCTTTGACTTTTGTGAACAACATGGAATAAAAAGGTAGTTCTCCACCGCACGAACTCCACAACAAAATGGAGTGGTAGAAAGAATGAAAAGAACTGTTCAACAAATGGCTCAAGCTATGCTAGATGAATCTGGAACTACTACAACCTTCTGGGGTGAAGTTGTATTCGCCGCCATAACTATTCTCAACCAAGCAAATGCTCTGGTAACTAGCACTCAAACTCCACATGAACTTTGGTATGGTAAGACTCCTATTGTAAAATACGTTAAATTTTTTGGAAGAAAATGTTATATCAAAAGGATTGATGAAAAACTTGGTAAGTTTGAGCCCAGAGCAAATGAAGGTATTCTTCTTGGTTACTCTTCCCGAAGTAAAGAATATAAATGTTAAAATAAAAGACTTGGGAAAATTGTTGAAAGTGTTGATGTTGTAGTTGATGAAGCATGAAAAAGTCCAAAACAAATAAAAATTGAAGATTATGAAAATGAAGAAGATGGGGATTATTTTCTCACATCAAATCACAATGATTCTGAAGAAGAAACCAATGAAGCACCAGAAGAAGAGATAACAGTGGAAGAAACGACTCCATCTAGGTATGTTCGGAAAAATCATCCAGAAACTCAAATTTTAGGGGAAAAATAGGCAGGTGTATAGACAATAAGAACTATTATAGAAACCTCAAGCTATCTAGCATTACTATCCTCCATCAAACCTCAAATTATAAATGAAGCATGCAAAGATGAATGTTGGGTCAAGGCCATGAATGAAGAACTTGAGAAAATTGAAAAGAATAATTCTTGGGAATTAGTTCCTAGACCTCATCATAAAAATATCATAGGAACTAAATGGATATTCAAAAACAAGCTAAATGAAAAAGAGAAGTTATTAGAAACAAGGCCAGACTTGTTTGTAAAGGGTATGCTCAACAAGAAGGTATAGATTTTGAAGAAACTTTTGCACTTGTTGCTAGACTTGAAGCCATAAGGATGTTTCTTGCTCTTTCTAGCTTTCAGAAATTCAAGTATGCCAAATGGATGTAAAATCTGCTTTCCTTAATGGAGATTTAGAAGAAGAAGTCTATATTGAACAACCAGAAGGATCCATTGTTGGAAATGATGCAAAACTTGTATGCAGACTCAGAAAGGCTCTCTATGGTCTAAAATAGGCTCCAAGGGCGTGGTATTACCACCTTGACAGATATCTACACCAACAGGGTTTTTCAAAAGGGTTAGCAGATAGCAATCTACATACAAAGACTGACACTGATAAATTGCTAATAATTGTTTTTTATGTTGATGATATTATTTTTGGTAGCAATGAAGAATCAATGAGTCAGAATTTTGCTTCAGTAATGCAGCAAGAATTTGAAATTTCCTTTCTTAGTGAACTTGCCTATTTTCTTGGTCTACAAGTTCAACAAAATAACGATGGTATTTTTCTTTCACAAACCAAATATCTCAAACAGATCTTGAAAAAGTATGGCATGGAATATTCTAAACCTGTATGTACCCCAATGGTAACAGGATGCAGTCTCACATCAAATGATGAATCAGCAATAGTACATCAACCAACTTACAGATCCATGATTGGTAGTCTTCTTTATCTAATAGGTACCTGACCTGACATCATGCATGCAGTAGGAATAGTTGGAAGATTCTAAGAAAATCCAAAGGAATCACACCTTCAGGCGGTCAAAAGGATTTTCAATATATTCAAGGAACACAAAACTTTGGTTTATGGTATCCTAGAGATACAGATATTACTCTTCATGCATATACAGATGTAGATTGGGAAAAAAGTGTTGATGACAGAAAAAGCACTAGTGGTGGCGCATTCTATATGGGTTCCAGTTTAGTGTCTTGGTTCATCAAGAAACAAAGTTCAATTGCGTTATCTACAACTGAAGCAGAATATGTGGCTGTTGCATCTTGTTGCACACAACTACTTTGGATGATGCAAGCATTGCAAGACATTCAAATCACATGCACTCCACCCATCTCCATTCTATGTGATAATACAAGTGCCATCAGTATTTCAAAGAATCTAGTCATGCACTCCAAGACCAAGCACATACCCATCAAATACCATTTTCTACGTGGACAAGTGCTTGAAAAAATGGTCAAATTGGAATATGTTCCCTCCAAAGAACAGGTTGCTGATATATTCACTAAACCACTACCCAGAGAGACATTTGAATATCTCATACAAAATTTGGGAGTACTTTCTGCATCATCCTGTTGTTAAATAAAACTTTTCAGAGAAAAGTGATTATATGCGTGTGTCCTAAAGTGAAGTCGCATACACATGCAGGTTTCTATGGGTCAAGGAGCATATATGTTTTTCAGGAAAGAAAAATAGTGGGGCAGGCTCTGATATGGGTGCTCTGACTGATATTGATGATATGCTCTATTCATTAGTTTTATCTGACTAAAAAAGATGCCTTGATCTTTGACCTATTAACAATGCACAGGTAGCACCGGTTTAGGGGGAGAATTAGCCTTCACGTACATTCAACATTGTTGGCATTATGGTTGCTGAGTCCAACTATGGCTTCAGATATTTATACCATTAGCTGCTAAAGTCATGTAAAAGTCTAGGGTGTGATATATCTTCTCATACATTTGGTCCTCTTGGACAAATGATGTAATTTTTATCCCCACTTTACATGGGATGGATGATGTAATATTTCTTGTTTTTGTCATGTATTAACAATTGGTATATCCCGACTTGGTTAGGTGGATGAGTCAAATCTAGTATATCCCCACTTGGTTGGGAGATGGATGTATGTTTCAGTCATTGGTGATAGGAAGGTCATTGGTGATGTATGTATAGAGTCATGTTATTCTTTTAGAAAATCCTTTTGCATAATTTGCTTGTGCTCACGGGGAGCATGGACTCAATCATGGGAGCTCAATCAGTACATTTCAGCATATCAGAGAATTCAGCATGTACTCAGGGGGAGCATGACCCTTTTCCCTTGGTGTCAAAGGGGGAGAATGACTTGGTGTTGTTGTTGCCATCAAGTCCAAAGGGTAGATTGTTGGCATTATGATATAGGTGTTGTCCTTGATGGCAACTCACTCAGATGAAAGATCACAGTACAGCAGGTTAACAACAAAGAACTACAGATCAGACTACACATAATGAAGAAAGAGAGGTATACGTAGTTTCACCTTGACCAAGTTGTGTATACACGTAGGTTCACTGACCAGAAGTAGCATATACGTACACATGCACTTTCACATAAGGAAAAGTGTGTATACCTTGGAAAACTAAGTTTATGGTCTAAGGTATTTGGTCCATGGTATTGGTCCAAGGTATCTGGTCTGAGGTATTGACCCTAGGTATTTGGTCCAAGGTATTGGTCCTAAGAGGTTTTTTTTCCATGGTATTAAGAAAGACCTAAAAATATAAAAGGAGGAGAAGATCATTAGGGCAGTTGTGCAAGCATCGAATATATAATGAAGTGAGAGATCTAGTATGCAGGTTATTGGCTTATGGTGTTGTGCTTGATCTGAACCAAGGATGAACCTTAGCGGTTGATGAAGGATAAAATCTAATGATGGATCAGGATCTTAAGGCGTGAAATGAATTATCATTATATGGTTTAATCATGTATAGT
This sequence comes from Pinus tabuliformis, assembly GCA_031772625.1. Lineage (NCBI taxonomy): Eukaryota > Viridiplantae > Streptophyta > Pinopsida > Pinales > Pinaceae > Pinus > Pinus tabuliformis. Next base: position 839,204,575 of record CM062817.1, on the reverse strand, counting down.
CTAGATCTGAACCCGACGCATGTGTTATTCTGTAAATATTATGATCTAGGTATAACTGAAGTTTGGAATAGCTATAGAATTATGAATTAATATTTGCAGATGTATACGCTGGTTGGCTTTGAGAAAAGCATGTATACACACAGGTTCGACACATGGAAGTAGTGTATACCTTATAAAGTATGTTTCAGTTGTTTTTGTTTGCTGTTGTAGAGTTCTGGGTTCTGGTTACTGTATTCTGGTGACAGTATTCTGAATGATCAGATTGATTGTGATTTAACGATGGGTTGTCAAAGTGATTGATTGATTCGATTGTGGTTGATTCAGAAAGTGATGATTGAGTCTCAGTGATTGGTTGATGCAGATGTATTTGATGATTGAATTGCAGTTATGATGTTGTTGATGGATCCAGTCTGAAAATTTATGAAACGTGGTCCTTGGAGGAAGAAAGAAGGTCGTAGCCTTCTGTAGGTCGCCACCTATGTACTAGTAAACATATCGGCTAGTACAAGAGTTAGGGGGTTGTAGCTCCCTTCCAGTAGAAGCTGGAGAACAAGAGAAGGTTGTAACCTTCTGCAGGTAGAAGCCTGCGTACTAGTATAAGTCTGCACCAGTACAAGATTGTAAACAGATTTTCTTATTATTAAAAGAAGACAGAGATGACAGCAGCAGGTGGTTTTCACCCACATTGGGTTTCCACCTTATATCTTGGTGTTCATGTGTGTTGCTTATGTGTGATGCTTTATTCTGCTTTTACTGCACTGTCTAATAAATCTCTGATATACTGGTTAAAGTTAAATGCATGATAAATTAGGTAAATCAAAAGTTCTCTACATATACGTTGGTTGCTTTAAGTACAGTCGCGTATACACGCTACTTCACTTAGTTGAAGTAGCGTATACAAATCTTTTTGGGAAATTAAATTATTGATCTAATAATACTAATTCACACCCCCCCTCTCAGTATTATTTCCAACATTATTGACTAGGTACTTCAGCATGGAGTGATCTATATACAATTTAAAATGTCCAACCAACAATTAATGCCAAAACTTTTACAGCGTGTAGACCATCGCCATTCCTTCGTGCTCTGTAGTGGAATAATTATTTTTAGCCTTTAATAACTTTCTGCTCGCAAAGCCTATCAAATGATCAATTTCTCCTTCTCCTGCCTATGTTAATAGTGCACCAAGCACAATACAAGAAGCATCTACATGCACATGGAATTCTTTCTTCCAGTCTAGAAACACCAAAATAGGTGCAATCACCATCTTTTTATTTATCACATCTAGACTGTGCTGACATTCTTCATCCCAACCAAACATCGCATCTTTCTTCAATAATTTTTCCATCAGCACGGTTATTTAAGTATACACCTTGATAAACTTTCTATAATACCCAGTGTACCCCATGGTCGTGCGCCGCTGTTTTACATTCCTGGGAGCCTCGAAATTTGAAATCACGACGATCTTTGAAGGTTCCACCATCAATCCGTGCTTACATACAACATGGCCAAGAAAAATTCCAAAGGGCACACAGAATATGTACTTCTTCAAATTTAGTGCGATCTGATACCTTTGACATGTATCCAACATAAGGCGCAGACTTGCAACATGGCGCTTTACCAACCCAAATATAGTCTAATCATCAAAATAAACCTCCAAAAATTTATGAATAAATTCCTTGAATGCCACGATTAGTACCTAGGAGAAGATTGTATGCGCGTTCTTCAATCTGAATGGAATTACTGTATATTGAAAGTAGCCCCACTCCGTCATGAAGGTTGTCTTGCTTCGCTCTTCTGGCGCGATCTTTATTTTTTAGTATCCTGAGAACCCATCGGTAAATGAATAAGCCTCATGTCCACCAATATTCTCTAATACTTCATTTTTAAATGGTATTGGAAACAGATCGTGCACGCATGCATCATTCAGATTTCTTAGATCTACACATATCCGGATTTCACCTTTTTGTTTCTTCTCTTAGATATCCATTGGGCTTACCCAATCAGATTCTTCTACTGATTCAATAATACTGACATTCAAAATTTTATCAAGCTCTCCACACACCTTTTCTTTATACTTTTGACTTAGTTGATCAGGTCTCTACCTAACGGGCTTCGCATCTGGTTTCAACATAATCTTCATAACACTCAAATCTCCAACGATCCCCTTTAGATACGCAAACTTTGTGGGAAATAAGTCCTGATATTAACGCAGCAGTTTGGCCACCTTATCGACTATATCTTCATCCCAATAGTCTCATATCTACGCAAACTTAGGCTCTGCCTCAGATCCAATATTTACTTGTTTAGTTTCAAAGGCTCCGATATATCCAAGTTTTCTACTTTCAGTCCTTCGACTTCACATTGTCCCTCTATCTCTGAAATGTTAATATTCTGCGGGTCTTCTTCTTCCTCTTCAGCAATGACATTGTAACATTCCAGCACATGGCCCAACTGTGTACTCCAATGCGACTGAGCCCATTCAATCGGTTCCTTATGCATTCTTAATATAGTTGTTTTTATCTCCTGGAGCACTTCATCAATGCATTCAAACCCATCCTCAAAGCTGAAAGTCAATAAGAAACTCTCTTTTAAGATATCCCATTTAGTTGTGCCATGGTGAAGCACCATTTCCAAATACCAATTCATTGGGATTGTATTTAAGGTAGACAAAAATATGCACCCATTCTGGTTGTGGTTATGTTCCCCGGGCCTTAGTCCATTGTGCCAGATGATTGCACAGATCATCCTTCCCACTGTAATTTTCTGTCATCCGAGTATTAGCATACCCAAACCTTAATATCATCATTCCTCTATGGTCCTCCCGTCCAGTGAAGCTCTCCCTGTGCGTATCCCACCAACGAGAAAGCGTAGCGTGAAATGCCAACTCTAGTGCTTGGAAGCGATGTTATTTAGGTACTTCCCTTTCAAATTCATCTAAAAACATATCCACATCAGTCAAACCATCATAATGTGGAAGCTTCCTTACCTCAGTTGAGACACACCACAGTGATTTGGTCATCATATTGCAATAGAGTGTAGATACTTCATGCAACTGATTCTTCCAGTGTTCAAGCTCTTCATCTGAGTCTGAGGTGCAGGAACTATCTCTGTCCCATGCAATTCATCCATCGGCCATAGGATTGATCCAATCTTCATTTTGCGTTGTGATCTTGTATATTTGATCTAGATCATCATCATCTTCCACAAAGTCATGAACAAGTTTTGTATAGCGTGCCCCCTCAACAGGGTCTAGTGGCACAACAACCCTGAGCGCCTCCCTTTCAAACGTCATTTTCTACTTCTTCAAGTTTATTTCCGCGTCCATATAAAAATCTCAGTCAATTCCCAGTAGTGTGGGGTATGGGTTACTATCATCCACTATTTCAATGACCTCAAAGTCATCCAGCGTGTTGGCTCCCTCAATTTCTACTGTTACACCATATAAGCACCCCATTGGAATAATATTATGTTAATTTTACATGTGAAATTGAATAGGATACCACTGCAGTGCAGGTCTCCCCATCCTTTCCCACGTCTGCTTGGGCAGCACATTCGCATCAAAACCCAAATCCAGGATGACTTGATCCATTTCATATTCTCCTATCGACGTAGTCATCCTCATCTCGTGTCCCGTTCACTTCTTATGCTTACCAATTTTTCTCACAGTATGTTATTCATAAGGGGTCTTTTCTTTATTTGTGCACTTGTTGATTAGCTCTTGCATCCCTTCTACTGCTTTCTTATCGCCCAATAACTTCATACAGGTCTTTAGAAAATTAGCTAATATCAAAGGATCTACCTCTTGTGTTGTACTAGATTCCGGGATTTCCTCCTAGCTTCCTGAGGTGGAGGCCTCAGCGAAGTTCTTCTTTGCTTCCATGAAGGTCTCTTTAGCTCAATTAAGATCAAAGTCTATTTCTTTCTCAGCAGCCTTGCGTACCCACCCATCAATCTCAGGCTACTTTCCCTTATCTGTACCAATGGTCATACCACTTCTTGTTACTATATTTATGCTATGATCTTCTTCGCGAGGCTCTTCTCTCATCATTTGGATGTTTTGTGTAGGTTGTTGGGGTTGTGTCTTCTTTTCTTTCATTTTTTCTAGAAGGACCAGACATTCCTCTATCACATGGTCAAATTTTCTACAATACCGACATGACAGATGCATGGGGTTTGGGAAATCTCGTGCGAAGTGTTCTACTTCGCCACAGTTATATAAAATTATCTGCCCTCATCCTCTGCCAGCTCTACCCCCTCTTCCTCATCCTCGGCCTTGGAATCCTCCGTGCACTACTCCTGTTCCCTGATCCTGAGGCCAGTTTTCTACCTGCATTTGTTATATACGGGTTCTATCCATCATTATCTCATAACTCCTATAATGGCATTCTTCATGACCTACAAATTTACAGAAATTGCAAAACAATTGCTGAAGGGTTTGTACAAACTTTTGTAGTAAATGGAAATTATCAGTCACATGTTGTCCTGTAACCTGACAAATAGTGTACCATGGTGCAAATCCCACACTCAGCCCAATGTTATTCACTAGTTTCAGGGGAACAGGCCCTCCCCCAATAAGATAGTTCTTATAAACTGGGCAATGGTCCTTATCATGCCCATGACCCTTGCATTTCAAGCACAAGACTTCAGCGTGCACCTTCGGCTGGGCTTCCTTTCCTTTCTTTAGGCTTTGCAACTCCAAGTGTAGGCTTTCCAACTGTGAGTGAATATGTTGCACTCCAAGGTTTGTATCTTTTATTGGTAAGGCTTTCAGCCTCATCTCAATTTCTAAGGCTTCTACTTGTGTTGCTATCTTTTGTTGTGACAGCGAAAATCTTAAGCATGGCAAGAGTGACGCAATATACCAATATCGATGTTGGGAATCTATAATCACAATATTGGCTTGCCTAATCAGGCATTTCAAACTTTGATCAAAATCCTAGGGTGTCTCATCTATCTTTTGTCAAATTTCTTCAAACTCAGTCACCAACTGCGCCTCTGACTTAGGCTTCCTAAACTCCTTATTCAGAGTTTGTTGGGTTTCTTCCAATGTCACAGTGGGGTTGTTAGTGTAGTACTTGATGTACCATGTTAATGCTCGATCTTGTAAGGCTATGACCAGCTGCGCTTTCTTGATGTTATCATTGTAATCTGTTGTGTCATCCATAAAGCTCCTGCAACAAACCAGAATTTTTCAAGGTCTTTGCTCCCTATCGCTTTAAAAACCAGCGTCTTCATCATGTTTGCCATGTTGAATGGTGGTAGTGGAGGTGGAGGTGGAGGTGAAGGTGTCAGCGTATGAGGCGGAATTGTAGGTGGAGGTAGAGTGGACGAATGAGGTATCCTCAGGATACCTTGCTTAATCAATTGTACTGCACTTCGTGGTGTAGCCAGCATTTTCCCTTCATCATCACTTGAAGGGGGTTCAATGAGCGAACTGTAATCTGAGCTCGATCTTTCATTTATTCTAAATAATTTCCCACTTCGTGTAGCCCCAAACATCAAGGTAACTGCATAAACCTCTTTTCACATAACAACATTTTCATCCACATTTTCAATGATTTCAAATAATTACCTTGCAGTCACTTAAAGAGCTTACGTTCTGCTTTGCTATAGATGATATTTCTATCGATCGAAAACTTAGTCACAAAACTTCCAAGTGTGCGATCAATCCAATGATCCATGGCCCGCTCAATATTGCTTCTTGATGCTTCCATACATCGCACCAGTTCCAGAGTCCACACTATAGGTCTATCAAGCCTCCACGTCCCTTGACTATCCACCAATTTAAACAACCATTCATGTAGTTCATCAAGAAGAAACAAAAGAATGCTTCAGTTTTGTCTATGTATAAATATCTCTGCAACCACTATTCCTTAGATAATTTAGGGCTCCTATTCGCTTGAGCCACAAATGCATGCACTTTTTGGTCAATCGACTTATCAATCTCTTTCTTTATAGGAAACCATTTATCACACATCTCTTAGATATATCCTGACAATGGAACCATTTGTTGGCTTAAGGGGTCCTAACCCAGGTTCAGAGTTATTTGCGCCAACCAACAAAACCCTAATTGTTGTCCCTTTCAGCAAAAACCTGCATTCCGCAAGTTATAGTCTCAAGCAAAGCAGTATTGGGGAATGCTAGAACTAGGTTTATACATCTAGAGACCATGTGATGTGTATTATGAAGCCCTTGTACCTCAGATCTTCCTTCACGCAAATCTATACCTTCCTATGGTCTACTACTACAACTCTATCCAAATGACCCCCAGACCTTTACAAAGGTCTATGATCAAGATTTTCAGACCTAAAAGAAGAAAACTCACAACTTTTGCTTATTAAATAACAACCCTAGATCTGCCTTCGCACATCTAAATATCTAACAGATTCACACAAAGAATACACATTATTTCATAGAAAAAATATCATTAAGCGACAATGCATAAACTTAACAGAAATAAGAACAAGGCAGAGATGCAATAGATTCGGTCCAAAATTAGTCTTTATTATATTCAGCATTCAATTTACAAACTCTTCCACCCTATGCACCTAGCTGCAGGGGCCCGTGCACTCAGTTGCGGACTTGCCAAGGTCTTCATGCACTCAACTGCAAGAACCTTCCCCTTTCACCTAAGTACCAGAAAATAGAGCTTTCCTGCCTTAGCACTTTCCTTTTTACATGTTCTTCACCAAAATTTATTTTTCTATACTTACTATGACTCAAATATTTATAGCCTTTCTATTACAATACCATGGCTCGTGGCCTATGGGTGAGTCTCAAAACAATCCTATTACTTAACCATAGAAGGGGCTAAAGCCCCTTTGACTCTTACTTAGTTGCATGCTCTGCTTCCACACTTCACGGAGACTTTACATTCTTTACAAAATTCTACTCAAAAATTGATTAAACTAACCCAAACTGGACCCTAGGGACCCTATCCCAATAGATAATACAAATCTTGTTCTCATAAGGACAAATCCTACACAAGTATGATCAACTCTCTACCTCACAAGCCTGCACTGACCAACACTTAGCCAATTTATATTGCCTGTTGAGTCCCTATTTCCTTGCGCAATTCTTGAGAGGAATAGCCCATATTTAATTTGGAATTCCTTCTTCCATAAATGTGCAATGCAAATCTAGGTCCTCTTCTGATTGCATGCATGATCTGTACAACTCGGATCATTCTACAACTAATAGTACATTGTCCTTGCATTCTAGTCTCAATTGGGTCTTTCTCTGAACTGAAATTCATGGGTTTCTCATGAGGGAATATTCATTTAACTAGAGTAGCATTGAAGATGCACCAGTGCACCAATTCACTACTAGACCTCTACTAGTTCCACAAATAGTTAGAACTAGTTTAACTAACCATAACTCATTCAAACTAAGTTATATAATTACAACTCCAATAAACTCATCCTGAACCCCTAAAATTTAGGGATAACATATAAATGACTATAGAAAGACTTCCAACTCGAAATTCCTAAGCTAATTAAGTTAATTAAACTTAATTAACTATTTACAAGTTGCTATGAGAATAGAATTTGATTTTAATTCACAGTTTAATTCAAGGACAAATTAAACTGAATTTCTTGTTGCCATTTCTCAATGCTCCCTCTCAACAAGAAAGGGATTATCAGCTACCCTGATCCTGTCTCTATGAAACTTGAATTTACATCTTAACAATGTCATTTTCAAAGTGTCTGCATCTTTCTCCTTCGTGGGATTGTACTCCAACAATATAATTCGCCTCAATACACAATATCAAAGATGATGATATCAGATATCAATATGCTTTGACCGATCATGAAAAAATGGATTTTCTGAGAGTTTGATACAAATTTGATTATTGCATTAAATCATAGTTGGATCCATCTGCTATCCAAACAAACCAACCATAATATTCCTCATCTGAGTGGCCTCACATGTTTCTTGACTTGTAGCCATGTACTCTACCTCTGCCAAACTGAGTGTAACCGATCTTTGTTTCCTATTGTACCAAGAAACTATTGTTGACCCAAAACTAAAGATCCCTCCTGATGTGTTCTTCCTATCAGATGGACTCCTTACCTAATCTGCATCGGTGAAGCCTTGAAGCTTCACTCCCTCTATCCTTCTATACCACAATCCATACTGAATAGTTCCCTTAAGGTACCTCAACACATGCTTTTCCACCTTCCAATATAGCTTGGTAGGCCTAACCATCACTTGACTAAGTTGGTTAACTGCATAGCACATATTTGGTCATGTGTTCACTAATTACATGATTGAACCCACAAGTTTTCTGTAAATAGTAGCTTCCACTACTTCCCCTGAAATAGCATCCTCCTTCCTCTAGTTTCCTTCTAGATGAGTCTCCATGGGTTTACTACTCTCCATGCGGAACCTCCTGAGTATCTCATTGGCATACCTTCCCTGAGACAGAAAAAATTCCCTGTCACCTTGCCATACTTCCATGCCTAGAAAGTAATGCATGAACCCCATGTCCTTCATCTCAAACTCTCTTGCTAGGTCCTCTTTGAAAGACTCGATCAATTGATCATCACCTGTCAAAATGAAATCATCGACATACGACACAATGATCAACAATTTACCTTCCACCACTATGTGGTACAGGTTCACATTTGCTTCACTCTTGGTGAAGCCCAGCTCGGCGAAGTAGCTATCAATCCCGGTGTACCAAACACGGGGTGCTTTCTTCAGCCCATACAATTCCCTCTTGATATGGAACACATGCGACTCATAGTCGAAGGTATCAAAACCTTCAAGTTTCTCTATGTACACCTCTTCCTCATTTTTTCCATTAAGGAACGATATATTTACATCAATCTGATGTATCTTCCAAACCATTTGTGCTGATAGTGCCAATATAGATCTAATCTATGAGTACCTTGTGTTATAGACATATTTGGGCACTGCAACCCCAAACACATATGTCCATAAAACCAAGGGCTTCCAAGTCTCTAAAAGTGTTGTTTCATACCCTAAAGGAGCAAGGTCAACTAATTACATCATCTCCCAGAAGTTCTCCATGAAAAACTACTTAGAACTGGTCAAAACTAGACCATACAGACTGCTCAGTGCTAAGGGTGTGATGCATCTCACCTGCCACATGCAATAAGTGTGATGCATACTGGAAATCCCTTCTGTAGGGTGCAATGAGTGAGAGCAGAAAAATGGCAGAAGCAGTTTTCTAGGTGGAAACCCTGAGAATCTTCTAGAAGCTGCTTATTTGACACTTGCCTCTTTGAATTCGCCCAGGGATGAGTAAGAGATCATGAAATCTCCAAGTGGAACCAAGAACTATTAGAGATATGACACTAATCAAAATCCCAGAAGCTGACTCACCCCCTTGCAAACATCTATATATGGATCCCTCATCCTAGAGATCCAAAGGCTGGAATCTTGTATTTTGTAAGGAAGTGTTGTTGGTTTCTTTGTGCAACATTGTATTGTTGGGTGATCTAAGCTTTTCATGAGGTGAAGAGGGCTTTCATGCTTGGAGGATGGTGTTGGGTCAGACCAATGGGTTGTAATCCTCTCTTCTACTACTTCTATCAATAAAGTTATTTGAGTTTTCCTCCATATTCTTGTATATCTCTGAATCTTGCATTGATATATGCATTTGTATGGTTAATATACATTTGATCCTATATTGTTTATGGTTATAGATCTCTATGATTTGATGGCATTATGCTGCTTTGACTCTACAGGTGCTCTTTAAAGCGGGACAAGTAAGGAAGGAGTGGAGAAGTTCTATCAAAGGAGAAAGGAAACAAGAAAGGAGCCAAGCGAAAGACTGAGGTTGGTACTCTCTACTTCTTTCTCATCTATCTCTCATAAAGGAAAACACAAGTGACTTTAGTTTGTTTGTTTCTAAGATAGCTACCCGTCTTAGTGGGACTATCAGCACTGAATGGACACTAGTTTTCCCGATAACAAAATGGCAACTCCGCTGGGGAACGAATAGTTTGTTTGTTTTGTTACTGTTGTTTTCTTTATAAACCACAGACGGAGCCTGAAGTCAAGCCAACTAACCTTCGAACTACTTTTTCTATGCAACTGCAAAATAGATCAATGTTGCTTCAGTCAATCTCCAGGTTGGTTTATGAACTGAACATCTAGCTTGCAAACATCCTAAGTGCCCTAGTGGTAGCTCAAGTAACCTCATTAGATCAGCCCTTATACTTTGTGTTTACTGACAATCATTAGCTCAGCCTAAATACCTGAACTAAGCTGTAAACTATGACCAAAAACCAAGTGAAAGTCTCATCCCTGGATCATCGCAATGTCTCCTTTTGAAATTCTGGATGCATCGCACCTCCCGTGTGCAGTAGGTGAGATGCATCCTTGTTTCCCTGTGTTACAGGTGCGATGATCAGATAAGACTGTTTCTACCTCCAGATTTTGGTTTTTTCTTCATTGTCTTTAGCTTTATTCAGGAGTTTTGCTATCTGTGATCAGTGTACCACTGTGGAAACTCCCTTCCTTTGCATTATTTAGCCTCCATTGTACAAATAATTGTGAATGTTTTTATGTATTTTTCACCATTTATAGTTCTCCTTTACAAAAAGGTAGCTTAATCAAACTGTTGTATTTTGATTTGAAAGTGTCGCAAGTGTCGTTTTCAGTCAAAGAAAATAATCCTACACTTTTTGATGGTCGATTACACTGCTACTCTTGTATTTGATTTGAATTAATAGTATTTCAAGTGTCAAAAGCAGTTTTCAAATTGAAATTGAAAGTGTATCTCTTAGTCTCCCTTTCATTTTTCAAGTTCGAAATCACAAAGTGTCGTCTTAGCCTTCCTTTCATTTTTTGAATTCAAAATTGCAAATTAGTTTTCCTTTTGTTTTTTGAATTCGAAATAGCAAAGTGTCATCTTAGTCTTCCTTTCATTTTTTGAATTTGAAATCACAAAGTGTCGTCTTGTCTTCCTTTTGTCTTTTGAAGAGAAAATTGTTAGTACTGTTGCTTTGAGAGAAAAGATAGTTCAACTTTGTACTTAGCATTCTTTTTTTCACTCACACATTAAGAAAGCAGAAAGCAAATACATGCATGTGCATTTTCATTTAGACTACTTGTTGATTTTGATTTAGGAAAACGCATCTAGTGTGTTCTCTACTCTATATTGAAAGAATTTTGCTTCTCTTTCCTTAGTAGCTAGGATTTTCATTACAAAAAGAAGAGTAAACGACTGTTTATCATCTTAGATTGCATATTTAGGAGTTGTATATCTACATCACGTGGTGAACCTTAAAGGAAAACTTCTTAAGAAAGATCAACTGTAAAATAAATTCAATGAACATAAAAACGCTTTGGAACCTAACGCACAACATCTAGAAGTCTAGGCTAGAGACGTATTCCGGTGTCGTAAAGCCTGGTAACTGTCACTTTCATCGTAGGTTGGGTGATTCCTCCTCTTTGAGATGACAAGTGCTAGTACAGACTTGTGCTCCCACGTACCGTCGAGTATATATTGGGAGACCACAATAGGCTACATCCTTTATCCTTAGGAAGCCATGTTTGCCGCCCTATCGATCGCAATGCACTGAACACGGCATTCGAGAAGATTGACTGTCGTACCGTAAAAAGCATTCTGCAGTTTTTCGATTGGTTTGGTAATCCCTCTGTCTAGATTTCCAAAGTAGTCTCTTTCATTCCTTTTCAGACTCCTTAAAAGAAAAGGTCCATATAAGCACTTGTCACTTCAGGCTCATTAAAAATCGAAGGCGACTAGAGTCAACTTTAGCTTTTTCTCGACTCTTAAAAATTGAAAAAGCAAGTTGTGTCAAAGCGTCATAAAATTTATTTTAATCGGAATAATGTCATTGTTCCCTCATTGATCTTAGGTTGAGAAAATGGAGTCCACCAATCAAGGATTTCCCCTTGGGGGAAATCCTAGTCCCTTCTCCTCTTGGGGAGATGTTGGTGCACCTCATATGGCCAAATTGTCCCTTCCAGGACTGACAATTGGCCCGCCAGTATGGCTTTTCTCAACCTTTGTCATTCAAAACACCGTGATTCTTGAGTAATCAAATCAACAACCGGATGATGCTAGAGTTACCCCCCAACCTTCTACTTCGTTTGTTTCTCCCTCTCCTTCTTTCTCTTCGCTTGGTGAAGCTAGTAAAACTAAAAACCAAGTAACTGAGAAGAAGAAGAAGCCAACGACGAAAGGGAGCAACCATACATCATCTAGCGAAAATCCACACACTACATTGTCCAAACCTAAATCTCCATGTGTCATTTTCAAAGGGGACCACTATCATCGAGATTGTCCTTGCATCCCACTGATCTTAAGGGACTGGTCTCCTCGTTTGCACAATCTTGTGTCGTCAACCTCTAATGATCATGTTGAGAGTACACTGTCAACTAGTGAAAACGAAGTCGATGGACAGAAAGGAAGATCTAAATTTCCTTGTAGACTGTGTGAAGGTAATCATGCCCTCCACCGTTGTCCCTTCCTGGACGAAGCTAAAAGAGTCTTGGATAACCGTCCTATGTCACCACAACGACTTCCTCCTGGATACAAGAAACTCTTGCCGAGTCCATCGCTAGTTTAAAATCCTACTGACACACCTTTGTTGTCGGTCGAAGCACCTATCATTGAAGATAAACCCTTTGAGTCCACATCGGACCAAGTTCAACAGGTCGAGATGGCAGTCGACCCCATCTTGTCTTCAAAGGATCCACCTTCAGATGATATCGTCACCAAAGAGAATGAGAACGACACCATTCAAATTCTTTTTGTAAACACAGACTCAAATGAACATGGGGGAAATCTACCCATTCCTTTACCACAGGAAGGAATTTCGTCAAAGATTTATTTGGCCGTTTATTCGGTCCCACCTCCAAGAAACCTAGTCATTTCCTTCGATTGGAATCTACTAGGCAGCCCCCATCTATCATCTAATGTACCATTTCAAATCATAGTACAAGCTTACAGAATGATCATGGTTGGTACTATCATAGATGAAGGGGCTTCTGTGAGTATCCTGTCCTCAACTGCTTGGAAAGTGCTTGGTTCACCATCGCTTCTGCCTGAGATTCAAAATCTGACAGGCTTCAACAAAGGAACCAATCGACCATTAGGGATCCTTCCAAATTTTCCTATAACTTTTAGAAGGAAAACTATTCATCTAAACGTAATGGTAGTCCAAGGACCTTTAGATTACAATCTACTCCTTGGGTGTGACTACATTTATAGCATGGGAGCTATTATTTCCTCACTCTTTTGAGTGATGTGTTTTCCACATGAAGGCAGAGTGGTCCAGCTCATAAACCAGCTTTCATTCCCTGGTTCACACATAGCTAATAGTCAAATGCCATCCCTAACTAGTCTTTTTATGCAAGGAATGTCTCATCAATCTCTAATCCGTCCACCTGATGAGTGCGAGTGATTCGGTGATTATGACTGAAACCCACGAGGCATGCACCCTGGTCTGCTTCGGCAGGAAAACCCCAGTTATAAGGTAGGTTTCCGCGTAAGAATATGACTAGTCTAACACACCCATCCATTTAGGAAAATGAGATTAGACTAGAATAAGATTCCTCCATGAGAAGGCATGCCTTTCCTGACAAAGCCATGGAAGTGTTTTGTCTGTAAATTGAATGGTAACCTGGAAAGTCTACTTCATTATACCTGGGGGCATGCAAACCTTTTTGCATGAAAGTGAAAAGTGACCATTTATTTTCTTAGTTTGTAGGTTCTTAACCCTTTAAACTTGAAAGATTGGTCATTCCTATATACATAATGAAAGGATCTGGAGCAAATTTCGAATGGGGCAAGCTCCCTGAAAAATGAACCTATCGATGAGATATCCTTATTATATGACTGGCACAAGCAGTTTTACACGAAGTTCAAGATCGATAAAAAATAAACCTAGCAATGAGCATATGTTCCACCAGAGTTTAAGCTCATTAAAAAATGAACCTACCTCCAGTAAATAACCATTGCGATCACATTATTATCAGCTTTTGAGCCTTGGTCGTGTTCTTACCATCACCTCCACTCTTTTTTAGCCGATCATACGCCTCCATTTGAGTGTTTACCCCTTTTGAGGAACAGCTGTGACGAGTGATCCTATTAGCCACTTTCTCTACACTGTCGTGATTGAAAAAAGTTCCAAGCCTTATTTGGAACCAGCTGTTATCCAAAAACATCACTCATTCCTCAAAAAATGAGTCTCCTTTAAGCTCTTTTCATCTGACTTGTAAAATATGAAATGATTGTTGAGCAATTGGCCTCTCCAGCTCGTTAAAGTGATTGGAAGTGCCATCCCTCCTATAGATTTTGATCTTTTTGGACCTGAGGGATTATTACACAAAAATATCAAGCATTTGTCTTGTTCGGATCATTAAAACTATCGAAAAGTCATCCCTTTAGCATTGTTTTATACTTTTTCAGACTTAAGGGATTATATTACGAAAAAGGAATATTGGAGTTTCCTTTCCATCTCTTTTCAGACTCTCTAAAATTGAAAAGAACTGAGTTATCCTTATCGTTAAACTCATTAAAACAATAACGACAAAATTGTCCATGCAGACAAGAGCAAGTCTCACTGTTGCTAGGCTCTTTAAAACATAGCGACGGGTTTGCCCGAAGGGAAAATTATAGAACAAGCATATGTTATCCTCCTTAAGCTTGAAAAAAATAAAGAGGTACTGGTCAAAAATGACTGGAGAAAATTGGGAAGAAAACTTGAAGAAACTTTATTGGTAGCAGGTCGCTCTTGAAGATGACACTTTCACTCCATCACCATGATTGAGTCGGGTTGGGTTATTCCGTTCACCGGTCATATCACCATTGGTCCACCGTACCATCCACTTTTTGGGTTAACGCTACCAATCCATTTCAGTGTCACCAATATGTTCAAGAGAAGTCGCTCAGAGAATTCACTAACCCAGCTTGTGTCTCATCTGCTGCAATACCTTCACGCTTCATTCTTTCATGACCGCCACCCTAAACCTTGTATCATCAGATCGTTTTCACCTCCACAAAATCATTTGCTCCATTTCGTGTCGTAGATGTGGGATTCGTTAAGGCCCTCCTACGATGGGTCACTTCTTGTCGACATCAACTCATTATCCAAGAATTCAAATTAGGAACAACCCTTTCAGTACTTTGAAGCTTGCATGCCTCAATAACAAGTTTATCACTTCCGGCAACAAGTTTACATCAATGGCCTTCGACCAAAAGATTCTACGTGGTGTTTGACATCGACTCATGTATTCACACCACATGAATTGTACTACAGTACCTTGAGGGTCATCATCATCATCGGTGATTCCTCTCGCGCCTGTTAACAGATTACATCATTGGCTGGTAATTAGGCGATGTCTTTCCATGTTTGACATCAGAACATCTTTTCACATGGACCGACTTGTACTTCGGGAAAAGTTTGAATGATTTTTGAAGACCTCGGATCTAGTTTCATCCATCCGGGCTGCGATATATTCAGGAAAATAAAGACATCAAATGTACATCATTGCTGCACAAATAATCATCCAAGCCAAAGGATGATGGCTCTACCAGAATCATTAGTCTGCCACACAGACGGTTGTCTGTCCTATGTACATGAAAATGAATTTATAAAGCTGAGCATGGGAATGTCTACCTCAGCTAGATCATGAAAATATTATGAAGATAATGTATTGTATTGTATCTTATTACAGCTCACCTTCCAGTTTGAAAAACCTCGGATCCTCATGATAAAGCACTTCACCCAACATCAAAAATATTTACAACCTCATGCTTTAGGGGGCAACTGTTATAGACATATTTGGGCACTTCAACCCCAAACACATATTTCCATAAAACCAAGGGCTTCCAAGTCCCTAAAAGTTTTGTTTCATACCCTAAAGGAGCAACGTCAGTTGATTACATCATCTCCCAGCAGTTCTCCATGAAAAAATACTCAGAACTGGTCAAAACTAGACCATACAGACTGCTCAGTGCTAAGGGTGCGATGCATCTCACCTGCCACATGAAAAAAGTGTGATGCATACTGGAAAGCCCTTCTGTAGGGTGCGATGAGTGAGAGCAGACAAATGGCAGAAGCAGTTTGCTAGGTGGAAACCCTGAGAATCTTCTAGAAGTTGCTCATTTGACACTTGCCTCTCTGAATTCACCCAGGGATGAGTAAGAGATCATGAAATCTCCAAGTGGAACCAAGAACTATCAGAGAGATGACACTAATCAAAATCCCAAAAGCTAACTCACCCCCCTGCAAACATCTATATATGGATCCCTCATCCTAGAGATCCAAAGGCTGGAATCTTGTATTTTGTAAGGAAGTGCTGTTGGTTTCTCTGTGCAACATTATATTGTTGGGTGATCTAATATTTTCATGAGGTGAAGAGGGCTTTCATGTTGGAAGGATGGCA
Source organism: Pinus tabuliformis (assembly GCA_031772625.1). Taxonomy (NCBI): domain Eukaryota; kingdom Viridiplantae; phylum Streptophyta; class Pinopsida; order Pinales; family Pinaceae; genus Pinus; species Pinus tabuliformis. The sequence goes on along the minus strand of CM062817.1, from coordinate 839,188,180 downwards.
TCGGGTCAAACCAATGGGTTGTAATCCTCTCTTCTACTACTTATATCAATAAAGCTATTTGATTTTTCCTCCATATTCTTGTATATCTATGAATCTTGTATTGATATATGCATTTGTATGGTTAATATACACCTGATCCTATATTGTTTATGGTTATAGATCTCTATGCTTTGATGGTATTATGCTACTTTGACTCTATAGGTGCTCTTTGAAGCGGGACAAGTAAGGAAGGAGTGGCGAAGTTCTGTCAATGGAGAAAGGAAATAAGCAAGGAGCCAAGTGAAATACTGAGGTTGGTACTCTCTGCTTCTTTCTCATCTATCTCTCATAAAGGAAAACACAAGTGACTTTAGTTTTTTTGTTTCTAAGATAGCTACCCGTCTTAGTGGGACTAACAACTTTGAATGGACACTAGTTTTCCCAATAACACCTTGCAACAGGAGAAAAGGTCTCGTCATAGTAAATCCCCTCTACTTGTGAAAATCCACAGGCCACAAACCTGGACTTATGCTTCTCCACAATACCATCTGCAACTTGATTTACCTTGTAAAGCCATTAGGAGCTCACCACTGAATTGTTCTCCAGTCTCGAGACCACATCCCAAACATTGTTACAAACTATGGAGTCATGCTCCACCATGGAATCAACCCAAATTGGTTGTTGCACTGCCTCCTCAAAGGAATACGGCTCTATCTCAACACATCACTAATAAGAGCCATGTATCTAATGTACCTCTCAGGTGACCTCCTCTACCTATGCTGAAATATGGGTGCTCCCACATTCTCTCATGCATCATGCAATAACCTGTCATCCTCTCTGGTGTGCTTTCTCCCATCTCTGGAAGACTCTACCTGAGTGGATATCTCCACTCTCGGATCCTCTACAAGTGGGTGCTCCACATCAAATTGAGGCTCCTGAACCTTAGGGGCTAAAATCTCCTCAACTACATGTAGCTCAAGCTCCCACTTAAGGGAAACTCATGTGACCTTCTCCTCATTGAATCTGACATCCCTACGAACCATTGTCATCTTGTTGGTCAGAAAGTACACCCAATAGTTGTGAATTGTATCAGTGTACTCCACAAATATCCCCAAATTTGTTGTCGACTAAAGCTTCTTCCATGCATCTTTGGCCACATGGCAATATACCGATGACCCAAAAATACTGAAGTGACCAACATTTGGTCTCTTACCGGAATAAGCATCCTCTGGTGTCTTCATCCCAAGTATCCTATGCAGGCTATGGTTCTGCAAATAAACCGTTGTGTTGCATGCCTCAACCCACAAGTGTAGTGGTAGGCCCTGATCATGCAACATCGCCCATGTTTTCCCTGCAATGCTTATGTTCTTCTTCTTAGTATGGGGTGCCATCAACTCACGTTTAATCTATTCTACTACATAGGAGTTATTAAAATCATTTGATACATACTAACCACCATTATCACTCCTCAGATCTTTAAACTTCTTGCCATATTCTTTCTCGACCAATGCTTTAAATTCACCAAAATTTGTGAAAGTTTGATCCCTTTTTCTTCATGAAAAATATCCAACATTTACGAGAAAAGTTGTCGACAAATATAACATAATACTTGTGTTTGGATGTGGATGTTTTTGAGAATAATCCACATACATTTTAATGGACTCGCTCTAGAATCACCTATGCTCGACTACCTCCGTCGTGAAAGGAAGCCTTGGTGTATTTTCCCAAAGTAGACCCCTTGCATGTATCATCTTGCTCAAGCGTACCTTTGGGAAGACCAATAGAGATCTGCTACATGATTTTCAAAGCCCCATGATGCAAGTGACCCAATCTCCTATGCCACAACTCTCCAACGTCTCAGCTCTACACCTTCTCTTCTGTCATGCTCAAAGTAGCACAATCCTCTACCTCCAACTTATAGATATTCTTGACTCGAATCCCTATATTATTTACTTGACCCGTGTCTATGTGTCGAAGGAACACCTTTCCTTTCAAGAAAATCACATCATAGTCTCTATCCTCAAGCATGGCAATCAATACTAAGTCCTTATTCAACCTGGGCACATACATAACATCTTTCAAGGTGAGAGGAGCACCCTTCTCCATCTAGAAAGGAAATTTTCCCAATCCAATAGCATTATACCTCTCATCGTCACCCATCTCGATATGCATCTAGAGATCCTTCTCCTCTAGGTCACTGAAAAACTCCTTGTCACCAGTAATGTGGAATTAAGCTCCACTGTCAAGGTACCATACACTACCCATCATGGATGACACCATGCATGAAATGAGGGTAAATTCCAATTTGAATTTAAAGGCCAAAGCCTCACCTGTCGTCCTCCTAAGGAATTCTTCTTGGACTGCTTGAGTGGACAATTTGTAGCAAAATGGCCTAGCTCATGACAATGAAAGAACTTAACTTTCGTCATGTATTTCTTCTTACCTACATGGAAAGAATCCAATTTGTAATGGGACAGCTTCCCTTTCCCTTTCCTTGCCTTACTCACTAAGGCACAGATTTCCTCATCATTAGTCTTTGATTAGGAACCATCTCTAGTTTTTCTTCTGATATTCTCTTGCATCATATCCGACAATAGTCATTCCCAATCTGGAAGCTTCTCCCTCCCATTGATAGAGTCTAAATAGTTATTCCAACTCTTGGGAAGGCCTAGGAGAGCTAGACTCACCATATCATCTTAGACAACGGTTATTCCAACACTTCCAAGCTCATCACGATAATGAGTGAACTTGATCAAGTATTTTGGAATTATCTCGCCTTTCTCCATCTTGATTTTTTGAAAATTTTCTTTCAGTACCAACTTCCTATGGTCATTGTTGTTTTGGAATAGGTTCATCAATTCTTTCCACATAGCATACAGAGTTTCCTTCCCATGGAGACTTGAGACAATGTGATCTTGAACTCCCTCAAGGATTATTCGCCTCGCCTTCACCACACACTTCTTCGATTTAGACTAATTTTGTGCATCTGATGTTGTTGGCTTAGGAATGTCTTGATAAATGAATTCCTTGAGGCCATTATCCTCTAGCACAGCCTCCATCCTATCCTTCCAGGCTATATAATTTTATTTTCCTTCCAAGGCATACTCGAGCCTCAAACCGTAGAAATCCATTTGACGATCCTAAAGTATGTATTGCAAATTCAAATTTCACCTGTAACCCAAAAATCAAAACTTCTAAGTCTCCTCTAGTATATTGTCTTCAGCTTCGATACAATGTAAATTTTCCTGTAGATTCATAGCTCATGTAATGTACTAGAATCTACTCTACTCTTTAAACAGTGGAAACCAATGATCAATGAAAACAATAATTGACAAGAGGAAGATAATCAAAGACATATAACACAATTGTTTCTTGGGGGAAAGCCATTGCTCAAAACCTAGACTATCTATTGCATTAATCATAAATTTGAGTGATAATAAAATTCTTGTTCTCATAATAACAATTATTGCACAAGTATGATCAACTCTCTGCCTCACAAGCTCACACTAACAAACACTTAGCCAATTTATGTTACCTGCTGAGCCCTTATTTCCTTGCACAATTCTTGAGAGGAATAGCCCATATTTAATTGGGAATATCTTCTTCCATAACTATGTAATTCAAATCTAGGTCCTCTTCTGATTACATGCATGATCTGTACAACTCGGAACATTCTACAACTGATAGTACATTATCCCTGTGCTCTAGTCTCAACTGGGTCTTTCTCTGAACTGACATGCATGAGTTTCTCATGATGGAACCTTCAATTAACTAGAGTAGCACTGAGGATGCACCAATGCACCAACTCACTACTAGATCTCTACTAGTTCCACAAACAGTTAGAATTAGTTTAACTAACCATAACTTAGTCAAACTGAGTTATCTACTTACAAATCTAGTAAACTCATTCTAGACTCCTAAAATTTAGGGAGAACTCTACAGAAATACTTCTAGCTCGAAATTCCTAAGTTAATTAATTTAATTAAACTTAATTAACTATTTACAATTTTCTATGAGAATAGAATTTGATTTTAATTCACAATTTAATTCAAGGACAAATTAAACTGGAATTTCTTGTTTCCATTTCTCAACAGAAGTGGATCATCTTGGTTTCAAGAGTCAACTCCCTCTTACATTGAATCCTAAGATGATCTTAATACTATTAGAAATAAATTGTTAGTTTATAAAAACAAATGTCAAAGACATGCCTTTAACCAAAGAAGAGAGTTCAGGGTTTGCATCAGGTGATCATTAATTCAAGCATTTTAAACCAAGGGGACTTGCTAGAGTCCATATGTAGCTTTCTTCATTCTATGTCATGGGTATTCTCCTCAAGGTCCTCAAATAACTGAAAATATGCTTCTTCCTTAAATACACCATAAAGGAAGCTCACTTCACATCTATCTAATAATAATATGTTTATCAACAGAAGCTAGGATCTCATCATAGCCTTATTTATCATAGTTTGAACCATATTACGGAAGCATCATATATTGCTACATCTTAGTCATCTAGAATGTTCCTTTCATGAAAGACATATCACTCTTATGTCATATTCCGTCTACTCCATTTGAATAGGAAGCTTGTTCAATCAACCAGAGAAAATTCATTCCTTCCTATCAGATCTTGAGCTCTTGTCCATTTCATAAGTCATGGAATGGCTCTACATCATCCTCAATATTTGATATAAATGGATTGGTCCCCACATTCATCAGATATATCTATGATCCTAGAACAAGAGAAACAACAATAATGGAAAAGTAAATAATTATAATGAAAGTGTACCAAGTGATGAGGTAGGATGATCTGTTATCTCTAGATGTAAGAGTGGCTCCTTCATTTTCCTCCACCATATCCCTCTTTGAATTAACCCTTCCTACACTACTCTTCAACTTGATGAACCCCAAGATGGATAACATCCTCATCCAAGAATTTAGTGAAACAATCAAAATACTCATGCAAGAAGAATCACCAATAACAAAAAACAATAAATTCACAAGAATAGTGACACAAAGAAATGACTTAAGTCTTGACGGTACCTATAGTTAATGTAGATTATAGGAGGCTTTCCACTCCCTCTTTATCCTATCTCCCTCTTAGCCAGTAAGCATCATTGTCCATCGATCGTATGTCAATTTTTTCTTTAGAAGAAATGCATCCTCTTGAGCATCAATTGTATTATCTTTCAAATCCTTACAAGATAATCACTGCAACACATCATCTCTTATTGTGTAGGATATTATTTCTACTAGGGTTTCTCTAAATATGTCATAGGCACTTGAAGAACTCAATGAATTTTCACTGATAAAAAAAGATTCTACTTCAAACTAGGATTTCATATCCATTGTTACTTCAAGGGTTTCTCCCAAACCCTAACCTTCTCTTGTAAGAACAAATATTCCCTAGGGTTTCCTTCAAACCCTATAATTAGTTTACGTCTCTGCCATGTTCATTAGTTACCATCATCAATTCTCAATGACTTTTCTTCATCCCATCTTTGATACCATGTTAATTTTCTCAGCGCTAAATTGTTCTTTTCTTTAGATAATTATGTTTTAAACTTTTTCATAATTTTTGTATCACATACACCCCATAACATCTAAATATCATTATCAATTATGTAGAAATAGCAATAACATCAAAATTGCAATGGAACATAAAGGAAAAATAGAAGAAAAGCATACAAAATAGACATCAATATTTAGGTTAGAGACCAAGGCAAAACCCCGCAAGGGGAAACCCAACCAAATTATTCTTCTATTAGATATTCATAAATTGTTCAAATGATGTAAAAAGTACATCCATAATAATATACATCATTCACATCAAGTCTTCAAGGCCAATCCAAGTCAATTCACAAATTCATTTGTGAACTGAACAATATAGAGAGTTGCTACCATATCACTATTTATTAGAAACATACATCAGAGATACATTTCCTGTCTCTGCCATACACCAGATTTCTACCATCAAGGTTACTGCCATCACATAAGAGCAATGTCATGGACACATGAATCACATCATGATTACTATCACATGTATCCTGGGAGTCTTGTGTCATACATATTATAGAATAATAGTGTCAAATGTATCATAGCATATCCCTGTCATATGTACCATGAATATCATTGTCATAAATATCAAAATCTCTTGTCACGTGTAAGTTTTATTGTCATTATGGGCAGGGTTAGAGAATCCTATGAATCATGGTCATCACATAATATAAGCAAGATCACTGAGTAAGACAGGACACTACCATCATGCATCCCATATATAGGTTAATATATCATGTTACTTATATCTATTATTGCCATCATACATCAAGGGTTATACCTCATGTCTCACTGCCATCATACATCAAGGGTTATACCTCATGTCTCACTGCCATCAAGAGATGAAGATCACTGATATGAATTCAAAACATTGTCATATGTAATATAGGAATAAGAGCATTGTTGTATGTGTCAAAGGAAACCATTGTCGCAAGTGTCATAGAAGACCTCTATCATATGTCATCATAAGAGAAAGGCTTACAATCATCATGGTTACTAAGCATGATAATCAATGGGATTGTTGTAACAAATATCACATATATGAATCATTAAAATCAAGTCACTATCATATACAAGTGCGATCTTATTGTAAATCACTAAGATAAGATGCAAGTACCATTGAGTATATATATGTGTGAGAGCCATAAAATATAGTTCCCTATAAACTTGTCCACACCACAATGATTTTTTTCCATATAAATTCATCCAAACCGTAGTAGGTAAGTGTCATTTAGTATGCCTCTAGATCACAAAGATAAAAGGATACAAACTCATCTAGCTCACAATAAAACAAGTTCATACATACCTATAGACTTTGACAGGAGTATACAAACTCAGTTATACAATATTGTAGATAGAGACATAATATATTATACTTTTATATACGATCTTGTATCTGAGGTATATGAAGTTGCATACCATAGCCCATACTAAGATTTCAAACCATAGAACATTTGAATATTGTAGACCACAGACCATGCAAATATTACAGACCATAGACCATACGAAGATTACAGACCATAGACCATACGAAGTTGAAAATCATACACCATGTGAAGATTGCAGACTATGTGAAGATTATAATAGAGAAATCCACATGCCATAGAAAGGAATCTGAATTTCTCCTCAAAACCATCTGAATTCTTCATGCCAAATGACTAAATCTATTAGGTATTTATAGTGATTTCGATATGTGAAAGGTCATGTTTCTTAGATAAGCCGATTTTACCTATTTGAATATTTAAATTATATTTTTCCTCGAATTGTAATTGACCCATAATATTGGATGGAGATAGTTTAAATTTAAATTTGCTAATGATATAATTTTATTTGACCATTAATAATAATAATTCCTTTGACCAATTAAATTATTGTTTTAGGTATAATGGTTTTCCCTTTTTGGGCAGAATGGTTTTCAAATGGAAATTCATCTTGAATCTTCCAATCTAGGAAAAATTAGGAAATTGATTTTTAGGTTTCTCTTCTTAATATTCAAGAAAAGAAACAAATTCTTGAGAAATAGTAGAATATGTGGCTTCTTATCTCTATCTTATATTTCTTTGCTTAACTAACTTCCTTGGATAAGAAAAAATTGAGACCTCTTATGGATTAGGGTTACTCCATATAAATTTCCTTTAAGTTGCTAGGATTCATATAGTTAAGTTTTCCAAGTGACAAAATTTAGCCAACCTATACCTTGTTCACTAGCAATAAAAGGTACATCCTTTATACCAAATACCAAGGCAAAATGTGTTTGTTTATTTGTTCCCCATCAACAATGCCAATTTGATGTTGTATCCTTAAGATAGTTCTTGGCTAGAAAACTATGCCAAGGCACTAGAATTTTTTTTTAAAGGAATGGTTATCATTCAAATTAGATCTTGTAAGATTAACTATAGGAAAATATATTTTAAATTTCTAATCAAAAATCTACCTCACAACGAATACAAAAAACTAAAATATGATTAATTCTAGTCACAGAAGAAAAAATAAAAGGTTGTAAACATTTTACAACATCCAAGGAATACTTCGATATCTATCATAGGAATCATATTCCAATGATTCAATAACATAGAAAAACTTAAATTACATGAAATATTAGGCAACAATCTAACCATATAACAAGATGTATGCTAAAAGAAAATGGATTCTACCATAAAACTATATGTAAAACATATTTCCGGATGTAATGGAAATTGATCCTCAGTTTATCCTCTTAGGATATCTCATATAACTTCAAATGTTTCATAGATGAAACATATGTGCATAAATTACAAGAGAAACACTATAACGCAAGAGTACACACTACCAATAGATGAAATGAGAATATTTTGATTTAAAATTTTAATAATATTATCCATAGATGCAAAAATACAATCCCTCTTACAAAATCAGAACACCTTTCTTCAACTTTTATACAGAATCATTACAACAGATATATGTTGCAAATGAAACTTTTCAGGAAATAACTAGTAAAAAATAAAAAAGAATTTACAAGCCTCAAATAGTCTTTGTCCACACATCTCAATCTTCAGCTAAATTTTGTTGTTGAAATCATAAAGGTCTATGGGAAAAATTTAGCCAACCATTCCCCATTTGTTTCGACTATATAACTATATGATATCATCTTTGTATAAGAGATATCCAAATCTGTATATTTCACATATGTTTGAGTAGTTGGGAAAATAATTTGGACTCTTGATAGTGGAGACAATAGTCATCTATTAGTTTACCTAATACAGTTGGCCCCTTCAATATTCCCATCATATCTAAAAACTTGTTTTATTCTCTATTGTCCTTAACATAGATTTTCTATATGCATATAGAGACATCAACTTGTTATTCTAATCCCAACAAGAAGGCATACCCATTTCTCTCAAAACACTAAACTTGTTATTGAATTATTCCACCTACTTTTTAACTAACCTGCACTTGTCTTGACCTTTTTGGATGAAGTTTCTTTAGTTGAAACCTTATTTACCTCCATTACAACAGAATTCCTATCTATTGTACCAAAAATAGATCTGATATAAGGAGTTGTTGCGCCACGTATTTTGCCCATAATCTACCAAACCGTGTGTGAAGAAAGTGTTATCACCTAAAAAGCTATCAGCTAGCCATATTTCTCTAGGTCGATTGTAATACACCATGTAGTATAGGTTTTACGCATTAAAACTCACTTTCATCATAGGAAATAATTTAGAGAATCAATTTTCCTAATTTATTTCCTTTTAATTAATTTACGCACATGAGAATAACCCATAAATTCTTTTAATTTTAAGTTATTCTCATATTTTTACCCATTAATGTGAAAATAATTAAATTTGTTTTCACTCACATTTTTTGTTTCCATTGGAATAATTTATTAAATAATTATTTATTTATTATTCCTTAATCATTTCTACATTCTCTTGGGAATAATTTATTAAATCATTATTTAATGATTATTTCTAACCCATTTAACCTTTTTCACCCAAAAATAATTAATAAACTAATTTTTGTTTATTAATTATTCCACGCACTTTTATTAGTTAACTGAATTAATCATTATATTTTGAGTTAGTTGTCTAAATAAAGGTTATTAACCATTTCTTTGACCTTTCCTATCCTAAAAAATAATAAAATACCAAAACTGATAAGATCTTGATTTAGTCCAACAAATATTTTATTATTTGACTAGATTAAGTCTTATATACCATGTTATTATATTTAGAGAGGTTTTCTCCACTCTCTTTACCATAACCATTTTCATTGTCGTTATTTTGATCTTGTCACTTTAGAACTCTCCATTTTAGTTACACACTACCATTTAGCCCATAGCATATCACAAAAAAGAGGAACACCATCTACAACCATAGGAAAGGGAGAAAATAACCCTCCCACGGAGGAGATTGCAGTGACCCTTGTTCATTCTTCTCTTCCATAGATGTATTATGTATTAATGAAATAAAATTATTTTTCCATTGGAAGTGGTTCATTGATGTATGTTATATTTTTCAGGTTCTTATTTTTTTCACAATTTTTTACTGGTTACTTTTTTGCAAATCTTATATATATATATATATATATATATATATATATATATATACATATATAATGGCATTACTTTTTAAGGTTTAGATCCCATTTTTGTTGTTAGACTACTTTAAAACACAGTAGGAAGGATTTTTCTGACCCTTGTATGAGGTCCTAATCCTTAGTTCCCTTTAAGACATCCACTTACACCTGCTTTATGAGTTAGGGTTCCTCCACTAGTCCACCTTCAAACTCTATCTCTTCTAAGTCTTCTAGTTCTTCCTCAACATTTGAATCCTTTGAACCCCAACATGCTAGCATTGCTAGTGTTAAATCCATTGGTCATGTCGGCCCCACTTCAAGAGCCAAAATCGGATGTTATTCTAGCACTAATGTTGGTTATAACACAGGTCCTAATTGTTATAATGTTTTCTTATCATAGGTGTAGGAAAAGAAATCACCTAAGATTGTGGATGACAAACAGTCTCAACAATATAAATGGTTGCTAAACATTGTAGATCTAAAGCAAATGATAAAAACAAAACTTGCCAAAGTCTTGATCTATGCCACAATCATAGTTAAATAAGAAAATGAAACAGTAATAACTCCAATAATCTAATGGAAACTAGATATACAAAGAATAGATTTTATTATAACACCTGTGAAGGGAACAAATAAATGTTACCAATACCCCTCTATGGGATGGGTTCTTGGCTATCCTCAAACGTCTTCAGCTCATGTAGAGTCTCTCTTCTCTATAATGTGTAAACCCAAATAATAAAATTTTTGAGCTCAATGGGAACTCAAATGGAAGAAAAATGGTGTGCAACAATGATAATAATCAGAGTTATAGTAGTGAGTGCAATAATGAAAATAATCAAAAGTGAATAATGAATGGAAAAGCCTTCTATTTATAACAAAATATTGAGTTATCCTCGAATAATGAGCAATAATAAAATATTATCAACCCCATTCTTGGAATGACCACTCGGAATATTTTATTATATTTGGTTAGGAGGAAAAAAGTATTTAAACTTTTATTTAGAAATAATAAATAAATAAATGACTTATTTATCATCTCAAGAAATATAGTTAAGGAATAATAAATAAATAATGATTTATTTAATTATTCCTGAGGGATTTAGTCAAACTTGACAAGGAATAATAATTAATTAGTGATTAATTAATTATTCCTAAAGAAAAACAAGAGAATTAATTATTTATATGTTGATTTTTCATAATTGGGTCAAATATGACAAGGAATATTAATTAATCAATGGTTTAATTGATTATTCCTAGAATAAAATTAACTAAATAGTGATTTATTTAATTATTCTTCATGGGTTTAATTATAAATTACTTAACAATGGTGGTTTATTAAGTAATTTCTCACACTGAAAACAATTTTACTATAGTAAAATTGGCTTTACATGGTGTACTTCAATCCATTTAGTAAATTAGGCTAGATTATCAATTTTTTGGTGATAATTGAATGCCCCCCCAATGTATGAGTGTTAGAATAAAAACGTATGACCGAAGTTCGTTGTAGAGACACAATCACTAGACAATAAAGTGGATTCGGAGAGAGAGAGAGAGAGAGAGAGAGACCAATAGAGTTGAAGAGAAAGAGGATATGGACAAAGGGGGCAAGACAAATGAAAGTCTCATTTTATGTGGTACCAGACCTCAATGAGGTAGGGGAGGCATACCTATACCTACCGAGATAACTTATTACAAAAATAATGATGCGCCCAGAAACATAAAACTGAGCAATGAAGTACATGTTGAATGGTACATGGCATGCTAGCATAACTGAGCCAGAAAATAATACAATGTGTCCCATATACATAATGCACCTGGAAAAAACATGAGCCAGGATTGAATACAATATCATCTAAGTACATGAGATATAATGGCCCTTCCCTCAAAAAATGGGTGGGAGGGAGGGTAGAACAACCGAAGAAGCCCTGTTGAACAGGGAAGGGATCTGCAAAACTAAATGGATCATCTGAAGGAGACATGCATGCTATGAACATTGTGATCGGTAGGAACTGAACCCATCAAATCTATGGAACTGCATCTGAGGTTGTAGCATAATAGGAATGCATCCGGGCATGTGGGGGGCTACCTGAAGGGCCACCCCTCATGAGGTCTGAAACATCTCACACACACCCGGGAATCACTGGTACAATTTTTTGCATCACTGGACCATCAAGTGTATGGATCACGAACATGAAACAACCAAGTCAAAGGGCAATAATGAGTCCCTCTGCTCAATCTGAGGTACCGAACAAGAATGGAAGATGGAACCAAGATACACTGCCCTCTAGGTCGTTCTTCTGGAATAAATGAGCTGATGTTGACAGAATAGGGCCCACGATAGGTGAGGCAATGAGGATCCTCAACTAAGGCATGAGGGAAAATAGTAATGTGGCTGATGGACTGACACCAGGGATAATGGAAAAATTGGGACTAAGGGGCAAACAGGAAACTTCCCTTTTCAGAGCATAAAGTGCATTCTTGACCTGGCAATGACTGACTCAACTCCAGAGGGGATGGGGAAAGTATGAATAGAGGCGAAAATGGGCAACACAGGATGAATGGTATGAAAATATGGATGGAATATTGTGACATGATATAATGGGATATGAAACAGACTCCATGAATACAAAGGTGACTCATCTCGGATGCTCTGAATAAGGGTGACTTGATGATGTTGCCACACAGAATAGGCCCAGTGAGGACCATGAAAACATGAGCGAATGATGGTTACTCATAATGAAAATCAACACGTGAGATGAAAAGAATTAGGGGAAGGTGGTCCCTAAGGTACAATTGTGGTGAAGTAAAATTCTAAGTGCGAACACAAGCAATTCCTCTAGCCCGTTAGCGGGTCTAGCCACAAACAAGACATTCTATGGAAGATTTCCTTAGGTTAGAACCAATTAAGAGGGCCTACCTTTTAGTATGTTATCCTGTTTGGTGATGAACTTTCTTGCTCGCTCTAGCTATCTCTCGTTTCCTTATTCGAACACCTGAAACAAGTAAACAACTAAAAACAACAACCGTGATAATAAACAAATTGCAATTCAACCTACTTAACAAGTTAAGAAAGATTAATCCATAAACATGTGAGATGACATATTATGTAGGAAGTCAATCGGTAGTTGCATTTATATTAAATCAAGAAGAGATTACAACCGTTGTCTTGGTGTTGTTGTTCTCCTCCAACAAATCCAGGTTCCCACACACTTTTGTTAGCATTCCATGATGGCCTCAATAATGGTAGTTTTAAGGCTCTTCCCTTTAGTCTTCACACTAAACCAAATTCACACTTCTCCCTCACACACAACTAGAGAGCTACAACTATGAATAACTTGCTGATTACTCCAAACTTAATTAGCACTAGCACACCAACACTAGCTTGTGCTTGGGAAAAAGGGATGTTTATATAGCATGAATGGATGGGAGATGGTTCCTCTTCTCATGGGAGAAGGTCTTATCTCTTGAGGTAGTTCCATCCTAATAGGGGAAAGGAGCCCAAACTGACATCCTCAACTCCATCCGGCCTAACCATTTACCAGACTTCCGTTACGAAGCTTCTAGATCTAGAAGCTTCGGCTCCTTATTTAAAAAAAATCCAAAAGAGGATTGGCGTGAGAATAACAAGGCTCAGTCACTCCGGTTAGCACTAGGGACAGTTATATTTCCTGCATAGTGGCACGAGGAGAACATGGGCCATTAGCGTCGGTCTTGTAAACTGGGAAAAACAAAATATTTTTGGGAAAATATGCAAAAGGGAATTGTTCTGCTCATGAAGAGGGACACAATGGGAGTTTCTTCATGAAGGGGAAGCATGTCGGGTTCAGTGTAGAGGTCCTCCAAGATCATGGAATGGGGAGTACAAGGATAGTGACAAAAAATTTTGTAACAGATGCCCCCTAAAGTGTGAAGGCAAAACTAGAGTGAATGGTGAAATGCTTTATGAATTAGTGCAGGGAACCAGAGTTTGTCGTCAGAAAACCTGCAAGCAAGTACATATACATACACGTAACTGAAAACTCTATCAAATGATACATGAATCGTGGTATGGACGTAGCCATTGAAAGAAATATCATGCAAATGGATCCAAGTATGGGCGCAGCCATCTGATAAAGAGGATCATATCAAAACCAAGGTATTGTCACAACCATCCAATAATGAGAAGGATCACATATGACAACTCATGGTATGGTCGCAGTCATCCATCTAAAAGAGACATGTATATCAACATGATCATGTCACATCACCTTGCAACCTGGAAGTTTGTAATCTGAGCCCAGGGTCTTGCGCTCCAACACGACCCGATCAAAGTACAAATTCTAACATGTGAATAGATATGTTGATGTCGAATCATGCTAGAAAATCACTTGATTACCAGTCGATGATGTAAATTGTTAACAAGCGCGTGTGAAACCATGAATAATGACAATGGTCCTCAAGGTACTATCAGCACAATTCACAGAATGTGAATAAAGGAACTGAATTCGAACACCCATGAAATCAACTGATCGAAAGCTAATGATGCGAACTTGTTGTTGAGGGCGAAGAACTTGCCATTAGGGCATGCAAGATCTAAGGTACTGGAACGGAGTCTCTCGGTCAACTTCATGGATAATGAGATAAAATTGATAGGAAGAGACCATGTCGAAGGAGGGCCATAATGTATCCCACATCATCGACATGAGACAAAGGGATGAAATATGATTTTGGATGATACACAAAATGAGGAGTAAGTGTAACTGTAGAAGGACAACTCTTGAACATATCGGCGACACAACTAGAAGTTTGGCAGCTTTTGGATCCATAGGATCGGTGGGCATCATGACGTGGTAGAGATCAAAAATAAGGAAAAAATAAATGACCCAACCAAGGAAGGTCAATGATAAAAGGAGGATATCCCAATCGACACAAAGCAGAAAGTTTCATGTTCAAGAGTGAGCTGCCGACACAACTGATTGAATTTCCAAATTTCCCCCACAATTTTGGCAAGTACCCCAATTCTTTTTTAATCTCAAGCTTGAAGGGGATAGCATATGCTTTCATTGTAAGTCCATCCTTCGGATGAATCTGACCTAGTAAGTTTAACGAGCGCTAGGAAGGAGAAGCTCATGTTCTTCATGGTGACGAATCCGATGTCATTGTATGTTTTAACGAGTCCGAAAAAGGTGTACCTCAGTATCTTTTTCATGTTTAGAGAGTTTGAAAAAGACATGGAAAAGAAAACTCCACATGGTCCCTTTTCGTACATTTTTGTCCCTCGAGCCCGAAAAGGTAGAAAACATTACTTGAGAGAACCGCTTGACCATTTCAGTCAAGGAGTACCTTTTTCGTAAATAGTGCATCCCAACCCAAAAAAGGGGTAAACATATACTAGCACATGATGTTTCGCATCCGTTAACAAGTTCAAAACGACAAGAGCTCGGAAATATTTTCATGTTTAAAGGGTCAGAAAAGAGCTTGAAAGTGGACCCCCCATTTTATTCTCTTTTACGAGTCAAAAGGGAAAAATACTCGACAATCTTTTCATTTGAGTTTTATGAGTCAAGAAAAGAGTTGAAACGTGACTCGGCACCATCGTAAAACATATGTCACCTTTTTCTGCGAAAAACAGGTAAATGCATTATCCAATTCTTGAGGAAAAATAGGTCAAAAATACTTAAAACCCCTAATATTACATGAAAAACTATAAATAAAAGGAGAGAAAAGTAAATATTTTTTTACCATTTTACCTTGTTTTGAAAAACTTTTCACCCACTTTTGCCCTAATTTTCCCATAGCAGAATGCAGGAGATCCGGGAGGTCATTCACCAAGCCGCTAGTTGTAGGTAAGAGCCAATTCCTTAAGCTCAATTTCCGTATTATTTATTCCTATTTTTATCCATTTTTTAGACTTCTGAGGGAGGTTTTTCCAAAAAAAATCACCTTGAGTCAGCGCAATTCCCGGGCACTGAATCGCACCAGCCGAGGGTTGCTAAAATGCCCAACCGTGCCATCGGCGTAACTGTTTTTAAAACAGGCACATCTGCATCGTGAACAAAGAAAAAAAACCATTTTTCTCTCAAATCCACCATTTGAATCCAAATTTTACTTGCCAAAAATGATTATTGACTTGAATACATGGTTTTTGCAAGAAAGAATTGTCAAAAATGGTAGACTAGAAAGAACGTGAGCATGAAGATGTGGACACCTAGGAAATGAATGATCCAAATTGATTGGACACCTTGAGGAACTGTGGGCTCCTCAAGTTCTTTCTCACACTAGGGATGCATGCTCAACCTGAGCTGCTTCGATACCTGATTAGTCTCTGGGACATAAATCAGGAAATATTTATCATTGGTGACCAAGAGCTGGAGTTGGAAACTTCAGACATCTACTTCATCATAGGACTGTCCCGGAGAGGGGAACCAGTCAACCTATATGGGTCACAGCCGATTGGGGCAAGCATATCCATGCTACTTTCCAAACATTGCCTAGAAGCCCTCAAATCCAAGAGCAACAAGATTGAGATTGCCACTATGCGAGATCTGACACTGAGAGTGCTATTGTTGATGATCAACAAAGTGGCTGGGTCCCAAGCAGAGCACGAGACTAACAATTCAAAATTTATATATGTTATCGACTGTACAACACCAATGATATTCAATTGGGTGGAAGCCATGAAGATCAACATGAAACACTAGCTGTCAAAAGCTAGGGGCGGGGAATCTAAAGCAATTTTTCTTCATACCTGTACTAGTGACCTTCTTCTTAGAGTGGGTTTCATTGGTCCAGTACCAGTTGACTGAGGTAGATCCATCAATGCCACGAGACCCACGGATGGTGCATTGGAGTCATTTGATGCCTAGGATCATTGGGGGCTAGCATATGTCCTACAGGCCCTTCATGTCTACAATGACAGCTGATCATAGTGGAGGATTCGCCATACAATGGTACCGACTTCCGTGGAGATCTGGATATGTTGCTTCCATATGGGGAGGATTTCGATGATGAAGGTAAACAATCAATTTTTAATTTTTTGATTTTTCAATTGTTTTCATATATATTTGTTTATAAAATTTTGTTTTATCAATGCAGATGTTGAACCAGAGTGCCCTACTGGGATGTCCCCGACAGTCAAGCGCATCGCTCGCCAATTTGATGTCGCTCCTTATCAAGAGGGAAGCGACAACAAGGAGGACATCGCGAGGAACCTTGAGGGGTTGACTCATGGTATCCTAGAGTATTCTTGGGTGGGAGACATTCCATGCCAGTACCAGAGGCATACGGTGGGGGTATCGGATCAGATCCACTGATTGCTGACTCATGTAGCACAAGAAATTTCATGTTACCATGATCACCATGTTGATTAGCTCTTAGGTCCAACATTTACATTTTTGAGGCCTGCGTGCCACGGATATATGAGGCCTACAAGCCGCCGATGTTATTTGAACACACATATTATTTTTTGGGGTTTTGATGTATCAAACATTATCGCCATATATATATATATATATATATATATATATATATATATATGTTGTATTTTCTTTCTTACTATGGTACAAATGATTTTTTTTGGTTTTTCACATGTTTCGTAAATGTCTATCCAACACATAATTAGCTAATGCATCTATCAATGTATTCATGTGTCTAGGAATATGATGATATGTAATGTAATCAAAATCTCTTTCCAGTAGATGAATACATAGATACACTCTCAATATCTGAGGGTTTCTAACGAAATATTGCCCGTTGAGTTGAAGGACAACAAGCTGTGAATCCAGGTTAACAACCACTTCCCGAATGTCAAGAGCAATGGCCTCTAACAACAATTCGATAACTGCATTGTATTCAGAAATGCTATTAGTTGTGCAACCTAAACAGATACCTTGAAGATCAATCAACTCACCATGAGGGTTGTAAATGGCCCATGCCACAAAGGATAAATTTGGGTTCTATGGCAAGCACCATCAGCGAAACCAATGTGAGGAGTCATAGACATCTACAAAGCAAGGAAAAACATAGTAAACAGGAAAGCTATTTGAAAGCTAACACACCAAACCACACTGCACAAAAATGGATGACACACTAATGTACACAAGTAACCATGCAATATGACCTAATCATAGTACTTTTTGAGCGAATCCATGCGCGGACTCGGGTAATCAATCAACATAGATGAACACCAGAGTTTTACCATTGACATGACGAGTAAGCATCGACTCGGCCAAATAATAGAGTAGAACTCATATAAGGCTTTGCCCCCATGCCCCTTGGGCGAGGGAGGGTTACGAGTCAGATGAAAACCCCATTGCAATAATGGGAAATTGGTAAAAACTCAGGGAGGGAGAAAAAACCTGAATCCATGAGGGGATAAAGGTGCCCTCAGTTGAAATATCTTGACAATGGCAGGTGAAATTGACATGTCAATAGGCAGCGGAGAAGAGAACTTCTCAAGACACATAGACATGACTATCAGGCTAGGTAGGAATGAGGAATGATGATGAGTATCATTCCATGGTGGTTCCTCTAGAGACATTACTTCCATGATACTTTCGTAAGCAATAAAAGTCTCAGCTAAGGGATCAAGGGATTCTGAAGCACCAAGCCATGGGGATTGAGAATACATATCAAGAGATGTCCTCGAAATATGAAAATCAGAGGATACGGAACTTGAGGCTGAAACAATTTCCACATAATTGACTTCGGCAGGACTAAGTGGCATATCCTCACCCCAGGATTCAACAAGATTCGGTGAAGGTATGACCCAAGGATCAGATTTGACCGAGATCATGTTAATAGAGGCAACATGAGGAGGTGGGAGCAAAAGAATTCCCATCAAGGTAGAATCTTTAAAAATTCCTACCCCCACACTCTCATAAGGAGCACTGGTGTGCTTGACATATGGAACATTTCCATCTAAGGAGGAAGAGCCAAAGAAGGACAGTTGGTCGACCGTGATGATATTCCCTTGATGGGGAAAATGAATCGTGCAAAATAGGGAGGAGGCTACAGCATGCATGGCATGGGTCCAGCTCCGTCCAAGTAGAAGATTATAACTAAGATTAACGTCAACAATATCCACCTCGACGTGTACTATCTTGCCCTCCAAATTAATGGCAATGTTGGGTAAGACACCGAAGGGTCGTGAATCATGCTCGTCGAAAGCTTCCAAAGTGTTAGGGGATTGGTTCAAAGTAGGAGAACCAATTTCCTTTCATCAAGCGACTAACATGATGCAGGTAGAAGCACATTCATCGATGATGATCCTATGAATGGTTTTCTCATTTATGATTACCTGAATGAGAAAGGAAATTTGATGAGGTAGGCACAGAACATGGTTCTCTAGATCAAAACATATCAGATTGGAATCGGTAGGATCAATACCCCCAATAGCCAACAACAATGATTTCCGCTGAGACAGATAACTTTGGAGTAGCTTGAGCGCAGACATAGCAGATGGTGACTGAGCCAAATCATCAACAATATTATAGTGTTGAGCGGCTTGAGCATTGGGATTGTACGAGGAATTCCTTATCACACCTCAAGAAGGTGGTTGAATAGCGGAATCAGGGTTAGGGCACTCGATATGAAGAGGGCCAGAACTCGGGGAAGAAGAAGAAGGGGTGGCCTCTTTCTCTTTCCTGGCTGTCGAAGCAGGAGTTTGATAATCTTTTGATCTAGTAGCCACATTAATAGGCATACTCATCATGAACACTTGAGATCCTAAGAAGCAGATGATTTAGGTTGGTCTACCATTTGAGTCTGTTGAGACAGAAACGTCTCTTTCAGGACAGCGGAGGTCCCTTTGAGGAAACGACTAACTTTAGACCATCGGAGACAATCCTTAGTGTAGTGATCCTCCTCACAAATGGAGCACGGATACTTAAGCTTTTATTGTGAAGAATCACCAACAGACGACTTAGGAGAATCCTGTTTTGGGGCATCGGCTTTACCCAAACCATCCGTGGGTCTCGTGGCATCGACAGATCTACCTCAGTCAACTGGTACTAGAACAGTGGAACCCACTCTAGAAAGAAGGTCACTTGTACAGATCCAAAGCAAAATTGCTTCAAATTCCCCGCCTTAACTTTTGACAGCTGGCATTTCATGTTGATCTTCATGGCTTCTGCCCAATTGAAGATCGTTGGTGCTGTGCAGTCGACAGCATATAGAAATTTCAACTTGTTAGTCTCGTGCTCTGCTTGGGACCCAACCACTCTGTTGATAGTCAATAGTAGCACTCTCAGTGTCAGATCTCGCACAGTGGCAATCTCAATCTTGCCGCTCTTGGATTTGAGGGCTTCTGGGCAATGTTCAGCAAGTAGCATGGATATGCTTGCCCCAATCAGTCGTGACCAATATGGGTTGACTGCTTCCCCTCTCCGAGACAGTCCTGAGATGAAATATATGTCTGAAGTTTCCAACTCCATCTCCTGGTCACCAATGATAAATATTTCCCGATTTATGTCCAAAGACTAATCAGGTAATGAAGCAACTCAGGTTGAGCCCGCATCCCTGGTGTGAGAAAGAACTTGAGGAGCCCACAGTTCCTCAAGGTGTCCAAGCAGTTTGGATCATTCATTTCCTGGGTGTCCACATCTTTGTGCTCACGTTCTTTCTATTCTACCATTTTCGACGATTCTTTCCTACAAAAACCATGTATTCAAGTCAATAATCATTTTTGGCAAGTAAATTTTGGATTCAAATGGTGGATTTGAGAGAAATATGTTTTTTTCTTTGTTCACGGTGCCAGAATGACTGTTTTAAAAATAGTTGTTCCAACGATGTGGTTGGGCTTTTTAGCAACACTCGGCCGACACGATTTCGTTCCCAGAAATCGCACCAGCCGAGGGCGAAAATTCTAAGTGCAAACACAATGAATTGCTCTAGCCCAATAGTGGTTCTAGCCACAAAAAAAGACATTCTATGGAAGATTTCCTTAGGTTAGAAACAATTAAGAGGGCCTACCTCTTAGTATGCTTATCCCATTTGGTGATGACCTTGCTTGCTTGCTCCATCTATCTCCCGTTTCCTTCTTCGAACACCTGAAACAAGTAAACAACAACAAACAACAACCATGATAATAGACAAATTGTAATTCAACCTACTTAGCAAGTCAAGAAACATTAAGCCATAAACATGTGGGATGGCATATTATGTAGGAAATCAATCGATATTTTCATACATATTAAATCAAGAAGAGATTACAACTGTTGTCTTGACGTTGTTGTTCTTCTTCGATAAATCCGAGTTCCCACACACTTTCGTTAGCATTACATGACGGCCTCAATAATGGTAGTTTTAAGTCTCTTCCCTTTAGTCTTCACACTAAACCAAATTCACACTTCTCCCTTACACACAACTAGAGAGCTACAACTATGAATAACTCGGTGATTACTCCAAACTTAATTAGCACTAACACACCAACACTAGCTAAAGGGAGGTTTATATAGCATGAATGGATGGGAGATGGTTCCTCTTTTCATGGGAGAAGGTCTTACCTCTTGAGGTAGTTCCATCCTAATAGGGGAAAGGAGCCCAAACTGACATCCTTGACTCCATCCAGCCCAACCATTTACCAGACTTCTGTTACGAAGCTTCGGCTCCTTATTTAAAAAAATTTCCAAAAGAGGATCGGCATGACTGGAACAAGGCTCAGTCACTCTAATTGGAACTAGGGTCAATTTTAATCCCTACATTTGGTGCAAGGAGGACACTGGTCATTGGCGTCGGTCTTGTAAACTAGGAAAAATAGAAGATTTTTGAGAAATTATGCAAAAAGGGATTGTCCTGCTCATGAAGAGGGACACAATGGGATTTCCTTCATGAAGGGGAAGCATGTCGAGTTCACTGTAGATGTCCTCCAGGATCAAGGAATGGGGAGTACAGGGACAGTGACAAAATTTTGTGTAACAAATGCCTCGTAAAGCGTGAAGGACGAACTAAAGTGAGGGGTGAAATGCTTTATGAATCAGTGCGGGGAACCAGAGTCTATCGTCGAAAAACCTGCAAGCAAGTACAAATACATACACATAACTAAAAACTCTATCAAAGGATACAGGAATCATGGTATGGACGTAGTCATCCAAAGTAAGATCATGCAAATGGATCCAGGTATGGGCGCAATCATCCGATAAACAGGATCATATCAAAACCAAGGTATGGTCGCAACCATCCAATAATGAGAAGGATCACATATGAAAACTCATGGTATGGTCACATTCATCCATCTAAAAGAGACATGTATATCAACATGATCATGTCACATCACCTTACAACCTGGGCTTTTGTAATCTGAGCCGAGGTTTTTGCGCTCCAACACGACCCAATCAAAGTGCAAATTCTAACATGTGAATAGATGTGTTGACATTGAACATGCTAGAAAATCGCTTTATTACCAGTCAATGATGTAAAGTGTTAACAAGAGCGAGAGAAACCACCAATAATGAAAATTTTCCTCAAGGTAGTATCAGCACAATTCATGGAATGTGAATAAAGTAACTGATGTCGAACGCCCGTGAAATCACCCGATTGAAAGCCAATGACGTGAACTTGTTGTTGAGTGCAAAGAACTTGCCATTAGGGCATGCAAGCTCTAAGGTATTGGAATGGAGTCTCTTTGTCAACTTCCTGGATAATTAGCTGAAGTCGACAGGAAGTGATCGTGTCGAAGGAGGGCCATAATGTATCCCACATCATCGACATGAGACAAAGGGATGCAAAACGATTTTGGATGATATAGAGAATCAGGGGTAAGTGTAACTGCAAAAGGACAACTCTTGAACATATCGGCGACTTGACTGGAAGTTTGCTAGCTTTTGGATCCATAGGATCGGTGGTCATGATGATGTAGCATAGATCAAATGGAAGGAAAAAATAAACGTCCCAACCCAGGAAGGTCAACGATAAAAGGAGGATATCCCAACCCAACACAAAGTAGAAAGTGTCATGTTCAAGAGTGAGCTGTCGACATAACTAATTGAATTTCCAAATTTTCCCCCACCATTTCTGGCAGGTACCCCAATTATTTTTTAATCGCAAGCTTGAAGGGGATAGCATATGCTTGCATTGTAAGTCCATCCTTCAGATGAATCCGACCTAGTAAGTTTAACGAGCCCTAGGAAGGAGAAGCTCATGTTTGTCATGGTGACAAATCCGATGTCGTTGTATGTTTTAACGAGTCTGGCAAAGGTGCAACTCAGTATCTTCTTCATGTTTAGAGAGTTTGAAAAAGACATGAAAAAGAAAACTCCACATGGTCCCTTTTCATAGATTTGTGTCTTTCGAGCCCGAAAAGGTAGAAAACGATGCTCAGGAAAACCGCTTGACCATTTCAGTCAAGGAGTACCTTTTTCATAAATAGTGTATCCCAGCCCGGAAAAGGGGTAAATGTATACTAGGCGCACGAAATTTCGCATCCGTTAACGAGTTCAAAAGGATAAGAGCTCGACAATTTTTTCATGTTTAAAGGGTCAGAAAAGAGCTTGAAAGCGGACCCACCATTTTATTCTCTTTTATGAGTCAAAAGGGAAAAATACTCGACAACCTTTTCATTTGAGTTTTACGTGTCAAGAAAATATCTAAAACGTGACTCATTACCATCGTTGAACATCCATCACCTATCATTGCACAAAAAGGCAAAGTGCATTATCCCATACTCGAGGCAAAATAGGTCAAAAATACTTAAAAACCCTAATATTACATGAAAAATTGAATAAGAGGGAAAAGTAAATATTTTTTACCATTTACCATTTTACCTTGTTGTGAAAAACTTTTCATCAACTTTTGCCCTAATTTTTCCGGAGCAGATTGCAGGAGATCCGAGAGGTCATTCCCTAGTGGAGTCACCAATTTGTGGTGAAGTAAAATTCTAAGTGTGGACCAAACAATTCCTCTAGCCCGATAGCGGGTCTAGCCATAAACAAGACATTCTATGGAATATTTCCTTAGGTTAGAACCAATTAAGAGGGCCTACCTCTTAGTATGCTTATCCTATTTGGTGATGACCTTGCTTGCTCACTCCAACTATCTCTCGTTTCCTTCTTCGAGCACCTAAAACAAGTAAACAACAGCAAACAACAACCGTGATAATAGAAAAATTATAATTCAATCTAATTAACAAGATAAAAAGCATTAAGCCATAAACATGTGAGATGACATATTATGTAGGAAATCAATTGATAGTTGCATATATATTAAACCAAGAAGAGATTACGACCGTTGTCTTTACGTTGTTGTTCTCCTCTGATAAATCTGGGTTCCCACACACTTTCGTTAGAATTCAATGATGGCCTTAATAATGGTAGTTTTAAGGCTCCTCCCTTTAGTCTTCACACTCAACCAAATTCACACTTCTCCCTCACACACAACTAGACAGCTACAACTATGAATAACTTGTTGATCACTCCAAACTTAGTTAGCACTAGCACACCAGCACTAGCTTGTGCTTGGGAAAAAGGGAGGTTTATATAGCATGGATGGAAGGGATATGGTTCCTCTTCTCATGGGAGAAGATCTTATCTCTTGAGGTAGTTCCATCCTAATAGGGGAAAGGATCCCAAACTGACATCCTCGACTCCATCTGGCCCAACCATTTACCATACTTTTGTTACGAAGCTTCTAGAGTTGGAAGCTTTGGCTCCTTATTTAAAAAACTTTACAAAAGAGGATCAGCATGACTAGAACAAGGCTCAATCGCTTTAGTTGACACTAGGGAAAGTTTTAATCCCTGCATATCAACGTGAGGAGGACACTGGTCATTAGCGTCGGTCTTGTAAACTAGGAAAAACAGAAGATTTTTGGGAAATGATGCGAAAGGGAATTGTTTTGCTCATGAAGAGGGACATAATGTGAGTTTCTTCATGTAGGGGAAGCATGTCGGGTTCACTGTAGAGGTCCTTCGGGATCATGGAACAAGGAGTACAGGGATAGTGACAAAATTTTGTGTAACAAATTCCCCCTAAAGCATGAAGGTCGAACTAGAATGAGGGGTGAAATGCTTTACGAATCAGTGCGGGGAACCGGAGTATGTCGTCGAAAAACCTTCAAGCAAGTATAGATACATATACATAACTAAAAACTCTGTCAAATGATACATGAACCATGGTATGGATGTAGCCATCCAAAGAAAGATCATGCAAATGGATCTAGGTATGGGCGCAGCCATCCGATAAAGAGGATCATATCGAAACCAAGGTATGGTCACAACCATCCAATAAGGAAAAGGATCACATATGACAACTCATTGTATGGTCACAGCCACCCATCTCAAAGAGACATGTATATCAACATGATCATGTCACATCACCTTGCAACCTTGACTTTTGTAATCTGAGCCCAGTTTCTTGCACTTCAACATGACTTGATCAAAGTAAAAATTCTAACATGTGAATAGATGTGTTGATGTCGAACATGCTAGAAAATCGCTTGATTACCAATCGATGATGTAAATTGTTAACAAGAACGAGAGAAACCACCAATAATGACAATGGTCCTCAAGGTACTATCAGCATAATTCACAGAATGTGAATAAAGGAACTGAAGTCGAACACCTGCAAAATCACCTGATCGAAAGCCAATGACGTGAACTTGTCGTCGAGTGTGAAGAACTTTCCATTAGGGCATAAAAGATCTAAGGTACTGGAAGGGAGTCTCTTGGTCAACTTCCTAGATAATGAGCTAAAGTTGACAGGAAGCGACCATGTCTAAGGAGGGCCATAATGTATCCCATGTCATCAACACAATACAAAGGGATGCAAAATGATTTTGGATGATACAGAGAATCAGGGGTAAGTGTAACTGCGGAAGGACAACTCTTCAACATATCAACGAAATGACTGGAAGTTTGGAAACTTTTGGATCCATAGGATTGGTGATCATGACGACATGGTAGAGATAAAATGGAAGGAAAAAAATAAACGGCCCAACCCAGGAAGGTCAACGATAAAAAGGAGGATATCCCAACCCGATACGAAGCAGAAAGTTTCATGTTCAAGAGTGAGTTGTCGACACAACTAATTGAATTTCCAAATTTTCCCCCACCATTCCTGGCAGGTACCCCAATTATTTTTTAATCTCAAGCTTAAAGGGGATAGCATATGCTTTCACTGTAAGTCCATTCTTTAGATGAATCCAACCTAGTAAGTTTAATGAGCCCTGGGAAGGAGAATCTCATGTTTTTCATGGTGATGAATCTAATGTCATTTTATGTTTTAACGAGTCCGAAAAAAGTGAAACTCGGTATCTTTTTCATGTTTAGAGAGTTTGAAAAAGACGCAAAGTAATTGGTGGAGTAATTGGTTTAGTGTCCCAGACCCCTACCAAATCTTCTTCCAAATAGAAGTCAGTCTCAAACACTGCTTCCAATAGTTCCTCCAATAATCCACCTGGCCCTAGTAAAACCTCAAAGGTCCACACTATTTAGTCTACCACAGCAGACAAATCCTCGAAAGGTATGAAGAAAGGCAGAGGCAAGGGTAAATCCAATGCCCCAAAATAGGGTCCTCCTAAGTCATTTTCTAGTGATTCTTCACAATGGAAGCCTGAGGATTTGTGCCTCATTTGTGAGGAGGATCACTACACTAAGGATTGTCCCTGACGGTCCAAAGTTAGTCATTTTCTCAAAGTGACCCCAGCTATCCTGAAAGAGTCATTTCCATCTCAACATACTCCAATAGTAGACCAGACTCAATCAGTTACTTCCTTAGGATCTCAAGTGTTCATGATGAGTATGCCTATTAATGTGGCTACTAGATCAAAAGATTATTAAACTCCTGCTCTAATAGTCGGGAAAGAGAAAGTGGCCACCCCTTCTTCTTCAGCCCCAAGTTTTGGCCCTCTTCATATCAAGCACCCTAACCCTGATTCCCCCATTCGACCACCTTGTCGAGGTGTGCTAAGGAAGTCCTTGTACAATCCCAATGCTCGAGCCGCTCAGCACTATAGTATTGTTGAGGATTTGGTTGAGGCACCATCAGCTATGTCTACTCTCGAGGTACTCCAAAGTTTCCCGTCTTAGCGGAAATCATTGCTATCGGCTATTGGGGTTATTGATCCTACCGATTCCAATTTAATATGTTCTAATCTAGAAAACCACGTTCCGCGCCTACCTCATCAGATTGCCTTTCTCATTCAGGTAATCATCAATGAGAAAACCATTCATAGGACCATCATTGATGAAGGTGCTTCTACCTGCATCATGTCAGTCGCTTGCTGGAAGGAAATTGGTTCTCCTACTTTGAACCAATCCCCTAACACTTTGGAAGCTTTCGACGGGCGCGATTCGCGACCCTTCAGTGTCTTACCCAACCTTGCCATTACTTTGGAGGGAAAGATAGTACACATCGAGGTGAAGATTTTTTATGCTAATCTCGATTATAATATTCTACTCATACGGAGCTGGACCCATGCCATGCATGCTGTAGCGTCCTCCTTGTTTTGCGTGATTCACTTTCCCCATCAAGGGAAGATCGTCACAGTCGACCAACTATCCTTCTTTGCGTCTTCCTCCTCGGATGGCAATGTTCTATATGTCAAGCGCGTCGGTGCTCCTTATGAGAGTGTGGGGGTAGGACTTTTTAAAGATTCTACCTTGATGGGAATTTTTTCGCTCCCACCTCCTCATGTTGCCTCTATCAACATGAAAGAATCGTCGAAAATGGTAGACTGGAAAGAACGTGAGCATGAAGATGTGGACACCCAGACAATGAATGATCCAAACTGCTTGGATGCCTTGAGGAACTGTGGGCTCCTCAAGTTCTTTCTCACACCAAGGGTGCGTGCTCAACCTAAGCTACTTCAATACCTTATTAGTCTCTGGGACATAAATCGGGAAATATTTATCATTGGTGACTAAGAGCTGGAGTTGGAAACTTCAAACATCTATTTCATCACAAGGCTGTCTCAAAGAGGGGAAGCAGTCAACCTATATGGGTCACAACCGATTGGGGCAAGCATATCCATGATACTTGTCGAACATTTCCCAAAAGCCCTCAAATCCAAGAGCGGCTAGATTGAGATTGCCACTGTGCGACATCTGACACTAAGAGTGCTACTGTTGACTATCAACAGAGTGGCTAGGTCCCAAGTAGAGCACAAAACTAACAAGTCAAAATTTCTATATGTTATTTACTGCACAGCACCGACGATCTTGAATTAGGCGGAAGCCATGAAGATCAACATGAAACGTCTGCTGTCAAAAGCTAAGGCAGGGAATCTGAACCAATTTTACTTTGGATCTGTACTAGTGACCTTCTTTATGGAGCATGTTCCGTTGTTCCAGTACCAGCTGAAAAAGGTAGATATGTCGATTCCATGAGACCCACGGATGGTTCATTGGATTCGTTTGATGCCTAGGATTCTGGGTTCTACCTGTCTATGAAACCAGAGACTCTGGGTTCGATCCCCAACAGAGTCGCCAATTTGTGGTGAAGTAAAATTCTAGGTGCGGACACAAACAATTACTTTAGACTGATAATGGGTCTAGCCACAAATAATACATTCTATGGAATATTTCCTTAGGTTAGAAACAATTAAGAGGGCCTACCTCTTAGTACGCTTATCCCATTTGGTGATGGCCTTGCTTGCTCACTCTAGCTATCTCCCGTTTCCTTCTTCGAACACCTGAAACAAGTAAACAACGGAAAACAACAACCGTGATAATAGAAAAATTGTAATTCAACCTACTTAACAAGTAAAGAAACATTAATCCATAAACATGTGAGATGACATATTATATAGGAAATCGTTGATAGTTGCATATATATTAAATCAAGAAGAGATCACAATCGTTGTCTTGATGTTGTTGTTCTCCTCCGACAAATATGGGTTCCCACACACTTCCATTAGCATTCCATGATGGCCTCAATAAAGTTAGTTTTAAGGATCTTCCCTTTAGTCTTCCACTAAACCAAATTCACATTTATCCCTCACACACAACTAGAGAGCTACAACTATGAATAACTTGTTGATTACTCCAAACTTAATTAGCACTAGCGCACTAACACTAGCTTGTGCTTGGGAAAAAGGGATGTTTATATAGCCTGAATGGATGGGAGATGGTTCCTCTTCTCATGGGAGAAGGTCTTATCTCTTGAGGTAGTTCCATCCTAATAGTGGAAAGGAGCCCAAACTGACATCCTCGACTCCATCCGGCCCAACCATTTACCAAACTTCTGTTACGAAGCTTCTAGAGCTGGAAGCTTCGAATCCTTATTTTAAAAACTTTCCAAAAGAGGATCGGTGCAACTCGAACAAGGCTCAATCACTCCGGTTGGTTCTAGGGATAGTTATAATCCCTGCATATTGGCGAAGGAGAACATGGGCCATTAGCGTCGGTCTTGTAAACTGGGAAAAACAAAATATTTTTGGGAAATGATGCAAAAGGGAATTATTCTTCTCATGAAGGGGAAGAATGTCGGGTTCACTGTAGAGGTCCTCCACGATCATGGAACGGGGAGTATAGGGACAGTGACAAAATTTTGTGTAACAACAAGCGTCGCATATGAATAAATTTGATTTTAAGAGGCGACGAAGTGATCCTTCTTGGAAAAATGGTTTCTGGGTGAAGTGTCAAATCATTAAAAAATAAGAAAGACCCATTATAATACTTGATGAGAGATTTCCAATGGTGCTAATGGTTTGTCAAACTGATCTATGGTTTGGTTGTAATGGGTGATAGAAAAACTATGTGCTTTTCTATTAAAGGATGTTTTCCCTCCAATTTGAATTCATTTTCTAAGTGATTTGTGGTGAATTTGGAGAGGAGGAAGAGGCCCTAAATCTTGTGGAGATCGTAGCGGAAAAAACGACCGTCAGAATTAAGATCTATGACTTTCAAGCAAGTGTCCTTACTTGTCTAAGGATGGCCTTAATGCTTCTTGGAACGATGGTTCCCAGTGAAGAATTAAGGGAAGAGGAAAACAAGACTGAACTACTAGAGGAGGTCTAGAATCATCCTCACCGACTAAGTCAAACATGGGGACTATGTGGACATAGAGTAGAGTATTTGAATATATGGTATCAAATGTTTATTATATGCGATGTTAATATGGCTCGCCGAAGAGGTCAATAGGACAAAATATCCAAAGAATTGGAGGATAATCGACCATACCTAGATCCATTGGGATCTAGGCCGAGACTTATGTTAACTAATTGAGAATATGGCCAGGGGAAAACCATCATGCCCCTAAGCATGGGATACTGCCCACAAACATCTGTGATGGAGGGGACTGATCTGGTATGCAAAGGTGGGAATGATGCCCCCTAGTAGGAGGAGTTTGTGGAGAGTCATTTTGTTTCAAGTGCTTGAAAAAGGGATTCAAGCATCTCGGCACAACTTGGCATGAGATCCTCTAAAGGAGATGTAGGGTCCTATGTGCTCCCCAGTACACTATGGGCATACTAGATGTATTTAGAGTGGTGGAATCTAAATATGGAAGGAAGTACGCATGATGGTTCATGTCATCTGAAGGATAATCAAGGGTATACATAGCTTCCATGATGTCCTCATCATAATGAAATAAGGGCGAACAGGAGGAAGATTGACTACATGATGCGGTGGAGGTACTTAGTGCATCATCCTGAGAAATAAGGTTCACATACACATCATCTGAACTGTTAGACGATGAGCTAGTAGATGGAAAATCTACTGATGTTGAGACCTGGGCTTCCGACAAAGGAGTTTCAATAGAATAGTGCGCAGAAACCTCAGAAAGGTTTCCCTGTGAGGAATTCAAGGATGACACCAGCTAAAGGATATGGCTTGTGGTGTCCTTCATCTCGATAATGGGGGGAGGGGTCATGATGGTGAGACCAGAGTCCCCATGTTATATTTACTAGTGGTACCAGAATCCACGAGTAGAGGAGTAGGTGTTCCACTACGAGTGGTCTCATATTCACGAAGTGCCTCAAGGCAATCATGAAATTTGTTGAGACGAAGGAAACAATGGGATTAGTGACCATGATGATCGCACAAGGCACAAGGCTGATTTGTGCGTAACATTATAAGTTTCTTGGGTGGACCTGGTAAGTTAACATGGACTTCAGGGATATTTGACTCAGGGAACATTTCATGAACCTAAGGTTTGAGATGAGGAAGCTCAAGACAATTATTGGTCGCATGCTCAATAACTTTACATAAAGTGCATAGAGGTAACAGCTTTGGGGCCTTGGGGGTTGGAGGAACTTGGGGAGCCTTGTCTGTAGGTTCTTTCCTCTTATCTTTGCCTCCCTATACAGATGCTTTCACAACATGTGTGGGTTCCTGTTTAATTTGCGATGGAACTGAAGTAGTAGTAGGGGCCATAGGGACCTGTTTAACAGGGGTCAAATCATGATAAGGTCTTAGCTGACCAGGCAGAATGATTGCATGGGGATCAATGTACCATACTGGGATCCCCAAATTCATGTTAGGAAGGACCAACGATGCCATGAGAGGGACAGAAAATATTCCCGTAGGGGGAAATAAGAAAGGTATCTAGCCTGCAAGGTAATGTCTCAGTGGAACAACGCCTAGATGGTTGAGACCTAGAGGAACATTTCCTGTTGGGAACATAGGAGAGGCACCCACAAACGGAGGAGGTCCTGGGGGGGTGGATATGGATGGCTTGGCTGAGAGGGTAACAGTAGGGTGCTAAGGAGCTAATTGTTGATCAGATGTACCAGACTGCTTGAGGGCAGCCCGTGACGCTTGTAACATGCAAACACTCAAAGAGTTAGGCTCTAAGATGAGAGGGGGAGGACCAAGGAAAGCACCCAACAATTATGAATCTTTGTAGACTCTGGGTGAAACACTGGTGAGAGGAGTTGGAGACTTCTTATCTAACATTGACGAGATAATCGACTCAAGGGAGGTCACCGATGTCATCTCATAGTAAGTCAATTGATCGATGGTGACAATCTTCCCTTCATTGGGGAACCACATCTTGCAAAAAACCGCAGATGCAACGGCTGACATGGCATATGTGTAACTATGACCCATGAGAATGTTGTAATATAAAGGGGCATCAATAACCTCAATGTCTACATGGAGAGTCTTGCCTGCAATATTCACTAAATAGTTGTGGTACATGCCGAGAGGCTGGGAAGAGTGACCGTCCCAAGCACGCAAAGTGATGGTGGATGGAGACATTTTAGGTGACTTAAGTTGTTTCCAAACAGTAACAAACGTCACACAGGTGGATGCACCTTCGTCAATAATGCATCGAGAGATGATGGCATTACGGACTCGGACTGGTATCTAGAAAGAAATGGATGAAGGTAATGGGGGATGTTTTGATGTATCAACTAGGAAGACAATCAAATGATCATCAGAAGGATCTACTACACCCAAAGAAGTTAGTAGAGATTTCTTTTGAGATGGGCATGATTGTACTCCCAGTGTCGATATGGCAGCAAATGATTGTGCCAAGTCGTCTACTATATTGTATGTATGGGAAGCTCGGTTAGAAGCCACGTTATGACATAATGGTCCCTTTGGTATCTTAGGAATTGATTCAACTTTAGGTTGAGAGATCTGTAGCAGACAATTTGGTGGCATAAGAGGCTCAGTAGATGCTTTGGTTATGGACTCAATGGTAGATGAAGTCGATGGCTTGTCATATTGATGTGACCAAGTTTGCAGGTTGATATCGGAGGGATTAACCTCATCAGAATTCATCATGAGGATCTAGTAGTCACCAGCACCAGAAGGTTGGGGGGGATGGGTGGCTTGACTTGGTTGAGGTTGAGTAGCAACAAATCCTTGCTGAGGGAAAGGATTTGTAAGAATTGTTAATTGAGATGGCACAGAATTCTGAGGTGATTGTTGACCTCTAGAAGTTGCATGAGCTTCCCACATTTGTTATATCTGGGGTAAGAGACACTCGTGTGTGTAATGGTCATGTACACCACAACATTCACAAGGCTTGTTCATGCAAATAACCTTGTTATTCTTGGGCTAGTTGCCCTGTTGTTGGTTGTTGGTGTTAGGTTGCTTCCCCTGGGGTTCACTAGGTTGATTACCTTAATTACCCTGGTTACCCTTGTTACCCTTCCCCTTATACTTTTTCTTCAAATTTTTGGGATTGGTTGCACTCTATTGCGCAAACACTTGACCCTAGGGGACGATGGATGTTGGGGCTAAGGATGCATGGGAGGTTGCGACACTAATGCTTGAGGGGCTGGAGCACTTAGTCGTGCATAAGGAGGAGAAACAGTATGGTAGATAGGTTGAGCATTGGCTGGCCCTAAGAACATGTTGCTAATAGGAGAGGCGTAAGTGTTGGAGGAACTGGTGCCCCCCTGTGGATATCCATAACTTTGTTGAGTATATGGCAAAGGGTGTGAAATGGTTCCACTGATACCATCAATGGTGTGAGATGCCCCTGGTGCATTGGCACCTCCAAGATAGGGGATGTCTGGAATGGTGGTATATACATAACCTAATTGCGCATAAATCAGGTCATATCGCATAATGGTTTAGAGAGTTTCTTCCTCTATGTGAGGAAAATGGGATGCGACATCTTTTCCAATGGGTGATAAAAGGCTTCGTGCATAAATTAGGTCATATCAAATAGCAGTTTTGATCCTCTGTCTAGGGAAAATGGGATGCGACATCTTTTCCAATGGGTAATAAAAGGCTCCTAAGAAACCAATCTAGATAGACAGTCTTCGAAGGGAAGGGCAAGGCATGTGCTCCTCCTTCTACACCATTCCTGAATATGATCGAAAGATGAGTGGTAGAGGATTGGCGGAATGAGGTCAATAGCTTTGCACCAGTTTCGTACCTTAAAGGTAAGTAAAAATATGAAAGGAATGCTTTAGAAAGCATCGCGAAAATGGAATAAGATGCGGCAGGCTAGTCTACATACCATTTTGCAGTGTCTCCAGTGAGTGTGCATTGGAACATCTGAAAAAAAATGGAGCCATCATTAATGGATTTGGATGAACACCACGTGTGGAAGGAATGGACATGATTGGTAGGGTCCTCTCCACAATTACCCCAAAATTTTGGATGTCTGAGGGAAGCTTAGTCGACATAACAGGCTAACCAGCATCGTGGTGTATAGAGTTGCTTATCAATTGGCTAAAATCCGGGATACTTAAACTAGCCATAAAAGGGAGAATGGGGGCTGCAGGAACGATTTCTGATACTGTTACACTAGATGTGACCACCGGAGTAGAACCGGAGCCAACACCAGCTGGCGTTCCTGCACCAGCTGTGGGTCCAGACATGGTGACGATATGCAGTGAAGGAGGCTCAGAATCAGATGAACCAGGAGAAGATTCGATATGGGGACTTGAGGGACTATGAACTCAAGCCCTACGGGGAGGAGTAATTTGCCCAAGCGGAAACTGGGGATGAAGGCCTAAGAGTCTCTGCAACAAACGCCTTAGTAGCGCAATGGTGGTAGACACACGTGACATGGAAATGGTGAAGGGAGATCAACAATATGCCTTTGTCTCTGTGAGGGGAGATAAATTTATTATGTTAAGTCTTGGCTTGGCGGTGTAAACCAAGTTCCATTTGCTTAAGGTGTGCTTGTGTGTGCAAGTGTGTTTATTGATTTATCCCAGATCTTGTTTTGAAAAAAGAAAAACGCTTGTTGAAAATAAACTGAAATTAACAACATAAAATGAATAGTAAATCAATTAACTAAACCCCACCCAAACTGGGTTTGCAAACGTTGTGCTGGTTGGTTTCAAAATCAACTAAAAACACACTAAAAATGTTAATATATCTAAGTGTCAGTGTGAATTGGATCAAATGACACTAGGCTGCTAGAAAGTGGTGCAGCTACAGCGAAAAACCAGAGAGGAATATCACTACAAAAATATAGGGAGATGGGTGAAAAACCTAGGGCAACCGATGGGACCCTAACGCCAATGACCAAACAAGGTTTAATACAAAACTATGGATGGACACAAGCCATCTTTGAAGATCTAAAACATAAGAGTACAGATCTGGAAAATATGGTTGAAAGTGTTGCAGAAACTCAGACTTCCTACTCAGATAAACTCCTCCTATAAAAGGTGGATGTGTACTAGAAGCCTTAAGGGGCTAAATTCCATTTCAATGAGTAAATCAGAGTATATCAAGGCCTAAGTGGGATGAGACAGAGGTCAACTAACACAGCAGATAGCTCTTGGCAAAACCTAGAAACAGATCTGACAAAAACCCGAAAACCCTAAAAATCGTGGGTACTGACTTGATTTCAGGGGGGATCACACTTTTTGGGCTGAAAGGTGCGCTCTAGGCTCCAAATCACACTTTTTAGGCAAAAAGTGTGATTTTTCTCCTTGATTCCCGGTCAGCAAATCTCGGAAAAAATTGTCATCTCTATCACGGTTGGTTCTTGTCACCTGTGAAAACACCAGAAAACTTCTAGAAGTCAAAACTTTGACAGATCTAGGGTTAAAAGGCTAGTAAACAACATTAAGAGATTGAAAAAAAGAAGAAACCCTAAGCTGAAAACTAAAGGTCACCCAAGTTTCTGGATCTTAAGTAAAAAACCAGTGGATTCGCAAATTTTATTATAGTGTTTTCTTCTCAAATGTGTATGAAAATAAATCACCTAAGGCTGTGGATGACAAACAGTATCAACAGTATAAATGGCTGCTAAACAATGTAGATATGCAGTAAATGATAGAAACAAAACTTGCCAAAGTCCTGATCTATGCCACAATCATAGTTAAACAGCAAAATGAAACAGTAATAACTCCAATAATCCAATGGAAACTAGATATACAAAGAATAGATTTTATTATAACACCTGTGAAGGGAACAAATAAATGCTACCAGTCCCCCTCTATGGGATGGGTTCTTGGCTATCCTCAAACGTCTTTATCTTGTGTAGAGTCTCTCTTCTCTATAATGTGTAAACCCAGCAAATAAAATATTTGAGCTCAATGGGAACTCAAATGGAAGAAAAATGGTGTGCGACAATGATAATAATAAGAGTTACAGCAGTGCATGCAACAATGAAAATAATCAAAACTGAATAATGAATGGAAACCCCTTCTATTTATAACAAAATATTGATTTATCCTCGAATAATGAGCAATAATAGAATATTATTAACCCCGTTCTTGGAATAATCACTCAGAATATTTTATTATATTTGGTTAGGAGGGAAAAGTATTTAAACTTTTATTTAGAAATAATAAATAATTAAATGATGTATTTATCATCTCAAGAAATATGGTTAAGGAATAATAAACAAATACTGCTTTATTTAATTATTTCTGAGGGATTTAGTCAAAGTTGACAAGGAATAATAATTAATTAGTGATTAATTAATTATTCCTAGAGAAAAATAAGATAATTAATGATTTATCTATTGATTTTTCATAGCTGGGTCAAATATGACAAGGAATATTAATTAATCAATGGTTTAATTAATTATTCCTAGAAGAAAATTAAATAAATAGTGATTTATTTCATTATTCTTCATGGGTTTAATTATAAATTACTTAGCAAAGGTGGTTTATTAAGTAATTTCTCACAGTGAAAGCAATTTTACTATGGTAAAATTGGCTTTACATGGTGTACTTCGATCCATCTAGTAAATTAGGCTAGATGATCAATTTTTTGGTGATAACACTAATGTTGGAGCTAATACGAGAGCACCTCCATAAATACTATTACTCAGTCATTTCTCCCATTCATAGCTAGTTTGAACTTATCTGATTAAATTTAGGTCATTAATGATCCTCTCCATCACGATCCAAATTGGCCACCCATGCATACCAAAATTCCCACAAACATTCCCAAGTTTTAAGGGAATTATGGAGAATATCCATCTAACCATATTTGGTATTTCCACATGTGGTGTTCACCTAACTCTGTTATGAAAGACTATGTCTATCTTCAATTGTTTCAACACACACTCGTCAGTACTGTTACGAAATGGTATGTTGACTAGTCCCATGGATCTCACCAGGTGTTTTCTACTATTGCAAATTCTTTCCTTCCATATTTTCAACTATTTGTGGCATCAATATCTTAACCACTTTCCACCAAACCAATACCACCCACATCATTGATCACATTCAGGGGCGGTGCAGATGGAGGAGCTTGTGCAAAGCTCTGGAATTCGATGACCATTTCTTTATGGATTGATTCTTTAAATATTCACTTCCTCCCATCACTAAGGATGTTGCTTCGACATTCCATATAACTAAGGAAGAGACCATTTAGAAGGCCATGAAATACAACTTGATCTACACCCAATCAAGGTATCTTTACACCGTTATCCCTAATGTTTCTCACACTCGCATAGGTGATTCTATATCGTGGGCATCTCATCTTGCTAACGATATTATTGGGTTGGTCTCTTACCAACATCCTTACTCATATCCACAAAGACACATGCGATATGGCCAGCCACATGGGGGGTCAATACCACTTATGCTTATCCCCCTTTACATCCTTGGTGTGTTGCTTCACAAGGGGGCACAAGTACCTCTTATGCATATACCCATCCACATCATCTTGTGTCTGGGCTAGCATGTATTCAACCTATCTATCATAAAATAATCATAAACCCCTATTATCCATATGCATTTTTTAGAGCGCCAACTCCTCTGGCACTATGATCCCCACCCCCCATACCTCAGCAGGGTTAAGTGTATGCTAATAAAAACATGTCAATCCCCCTAATTAGAAGAAAAGGAACTAAGACAAGGGAAAGTATAATGCTCAACCTAAAGTGAGCCTAAGTAAACAAGGCTAAAATCCTAATACCAACTATGGTTACAACTCTAATACCACGACCCACTAATAGGGAAATCAACCTAAGAAAAGCAAGGCTCTTTGTACAAATACTCATCTTGCACATATTGTGGTACATACGAACATTACACACATGTGTATTCCCTTCTCCCTGATATGTGAAAGGCATGGGAAAACCAAGAAGCTACATAAAGAGGGAATCAACCTATTCCTACTTATGCTCCTCCCCTTTGCAACTAGCAGTGATTTAGAATATGTTCCATAATCAAGGGTATGTTTCCACCCCTAATGGATAGAGTACTCCCCCCATTCCACCTCCCAATCAAATTGGACACAGAATTTATCATATCCTCATGATGGACTCTCTCAATAACTTATCAGATTCTGATGATGGATTATGTCAATAACTTATCAGATCCTGATGATGGATTTTGTCAAGGTCAACTTCTCCACTTAGCTGCATCAATATGGTACTCCTAAAATTCAACTGACAATGATGATAGAGCCTCTGTCATCATCAAATGGTAGTCTACATATCCCTTGATCAATAGTTAAGGTTCCCCTTAAGATCACCAATGGAGAATTATGTCAAAATGCTACAAAGTCTTGATTCACCCATTATTATAGCATAGGAGGTGACTTGGCACAATCTCATGTTTCCTTGCTCGTGTTGGAATTCCTCCATATGTACCCTTCATAATGTAAGGCTCTACCCTCTACTTTGGGTGTCCATATGTGTCCTTCACAATGTAAATCTCTACTCTCTACTTTGGGCATTGTGGATCTTTCATACGATCAAATTATTTTCTTGTACATTGATAAAGTAGACTATCCTCATATCTCCCCATCTATTTCTTTCTAGATACCAATTTCCATTACGAACACATTGTTCATCTATGTATCATTAATTAAGGGGCATCCACATGCATCATGTATACCCATATCTAGAAACAACTTGAATCTCTAGAATTATTACCATCTACATTCACCCTTCATGTGTATGATCATCACCCATCATAACTCATAGGATTGTACCAAAATTGCCCAATCAAATTAGCTAACAATAAATTATTGATTGACATTGAGGTTATTTATCACCCCCATTAGACTATAACCTCTATCTATGACATATTTTCATATATGTCATGAAGGCATTATGTTCATTTTTCTATCATGCCATGTGCTTCCCCCACAACAGGAAGATCATCATCATTGATCAACTAAATTACGATGCTCCTAAGCTTTTGGTTCATCCTAAGAATGTCATATCCTTAATAGGTGGAAATACCACACTTCCTTACTTCACTGAGATTAGTCTAAGAATCTATAAATATTTCATGTTTCTTGGGGCATATTATGGCCCTCTACCAATTCTGTCTACACCTATTACCTCATAGGTTTGCATGGTTTCCAAGTCTCAAGTTACTCAGAAATTTGGTCCCTCATTCCAGCAACTAGATCAGCAGAAATATGCTTTTGCAAACTCAAATAATGCACCATGAGGGGTTCCCCCTAGTCATCATCCATTTGGTCAGATACCTTTCTTATTTCCACCGCCATGAATATTCAACACACCTGTGATGGCTACATTGAGGTTTCCAAATATTGCAATGGGAATTTTAGTTTGGTACCTGGATCATCCCACCATTACTCCACCGAATAAACTCAAACCCTATGTTTCTTTGACACTTATTCAACGATTTCCAACAACCCCATTTTTTCTTCATTTCCATTGCAAACTCTACAGGATTTTTCTCCTACTGCAAAAGCAATTGGAAAGGGGGGGAAATCAAAGAATAAGGGTGGAGGAACCATAAGACAACTTGGGGAGTGGGAACTCAAAATTCTTTACCTAATCCTACTCCACCATGTTCTTTACACGATCTATATGGCCATGCCACCAATAGTTGTCCCACTCTCCCCTAACTAAATGATTTTACTTCCTTGGAAAAACTTCAACAAGACCCAAGTTTCCTAAGGTGAAATTACCTCTACCTAAATCATCTAAGAAGAATAAAGGCTTATGCATAAACCACCCTTGTGCTTTGTGAGAGATGTAAAGTCATTACTCCCATCACTTCTCTCATCTATCACATTTTCAAAATACTCCCATCATTATTCATGATATGGATGTTGCTTGTAGTCTAATTTCAAACCCTCTACTTACACCCCCTGGCAACTCTTCTTCACCGATGTAGAGCTGTAACAAGGGCCTTTTTCACCTCTAGTTATCTCACATTACAAGTCAATCCGGGAGCGTTTTGTTATTGCAAAGGGTATCTCAATTTGAGGCTATTTGTCAGAGTAATGCTTCGTAGTATAGGCCTAAGAAATACAAGAGTAAACGGATGCTAAACTATGACTAGATTACTTTTGCAGAAAGGAATTACACGCAGCAACTTTACCAGTCGAGGGTGCGGAAGTAATAACCCATCCCTCTAGAAACTGTTTGAAAGAAAAGAACTTAGAGTATGGATCATGGTTCTGGGAGCATAGTAGCGTCTGCTGTGTCTCACGACAGCCTTGATCCTCCTCTCACACCACACCAATGAATGCGAGTAAAAAGGAACAGCAGGAAAGTAAAATGGAACGGCGATGCAGAAATGGAACGGCAGTAAAAGGAACAGCAGTAAAGAAACTAAGTCTCGCGAGTCCAACACTCTCAATCCTTTACATCAACTTATACACAAAGACAGAGCAATCTTTTATACAAGTAAACAGCTTAACCAAATGGAACAGCAAACCATCATAAATAGGAAACGTCAATCATATATAAAAGTAGTCAACTAAATCAAATAAACAGGAAACGTCAATCATATGTACAGATAATCTGACATGATCACCAGTAGTCCACTTACAACATTAATTCCACTTTCTTATGATCGTCACTCCAACTATATGTAGCTAAAGCATTCCACTTATAAATTCTGTAACAGAAGTGAACAACTCAGAATAATCGTTATATGACCAATTCTGGAAATATGATACAAGCTTGTTATAAAGATTTACAATAGGAAACTACTGATGAATGAATATGGAACAGCATGCAAAATATGTCAAATTATTAAGGATGATAAACAAACCACACAAAGCCAAATTGTAATGATACAATCAGCCAGTGTCCGTTGGAGCCGGGCCCTTAGCTTCCAATGGCACACCGCCGGAATTTACTTCAGACGCAGAGGGAAAATAATACCAAAGATATTATATTAACACATCAACGATAGTACAGCAAAACTAAGTCTCAAAGAGACTCGATAGTCTGAGTTCCAACTGACTGTGAAGTCTGTAAACAGAGAATAAAGATACAAGATAAAAATCAGCCTCCTTAAGTCTTCAATGCTACCCTTTTTATACTAGTGATGGCGGAGTTAACCAGACAACAAAATAATTGAAAGTAACGATCCCTCAGGATCAAAGATCCTGAGGGATCTGTTAAGCTGTTAACTCCTCTCTTTTCCTTGCCTAGTCTTCCGAACTGACAGCTCCTTATCTCGTCCCAGATTGATTTGCCGAGATTTGCTCGCCCTGGTCTGGACTTTAGTTAGTTCCGAAGGGACAACCGTTATCTTCTCATAGAACTCCAGTTTTGCACTGCGTCTTCCTCCTTTTGTCATTTCCTGCATAGAGAAGACAATTATTAATAATTGGTCATTCGTGCTCATTCTTATTACATTCTTCTTACTTTATAACAAAGAAAGGATTACAAACATTGCTTGAAACATCACTAAATTATGCATCAAAACATACCTTTCCAATGCTCTACACACCCCCCGGCTTACCCTGTTTCATGGCCTCATGAAAACGTTATAATTAACATGGAGAGCGGTAAGAGAATAAGCGGGAGAGGGTATCTCGTGAGGAGGTCTGCAACCATGGTGAACAACAAGATTATCAAAGAAGTAATTCAATTGATCTGCAGGCATGTCATACAAGGCCTGGTATCCAGGTGCAGGGTGCCAAATAATTGGGCTACGGAACCGGTATCCTAACCAAGACGGCCCAGCTTGCAAAAGGCGCTGGCCATAAAGGCTCAACCGTTCAGCAGCCAGCTCAAAATTCTCATAGTTGAATGGC
The DNA here is from genome assembly GCA_031772625.1 of Pinus tabuliformis. Classification (NCBI taxonomy): domain Eukaryota; kingdom Viridiplantae; phylum Streptophyta; class Pinopsida; order Pinales; family Pinaceae; genus Pinus; species Pinus tabuliformis. Next base: position 839,146,321 of record CM062817.1, on the reverse strand, counting down.
TCCCTGAGCTGGATGCTTGGGGTGGAAACCCGATAACGGAATTTGGCAGCATCCAGGGAAGAATCTTTAATAGCCAGAAAGAATTCCACGCTATTTCAGATCAAGTCCTCATGCATGGGTCCTAACAGTTCCATGACGCCCTGGGTTCTCATGAGGCTTTTGTGTGATTGCCATAGGTGAACTGGGTCTCTAGGCTCGGCCCTGACCCATAGATCTAGGTTGTGCTCCTGCCTCTGAAAGGCATTGTAAGCCCTGAGCCACTTTAACTGATTGACCCCAAACGAGACAAAGGCTTGGAGCTGTATATCTCCCACGAATGCAAGTCAAAACATCATCATACAGCAAACATACCGTGTCAAATTGTTTAATAACAGCATCTAATCGATGTGTTACCTTGGCAGCCTTTTCCTGTTCCTTCTGCCATCCTTCAAAGGCCTGACTCTCTGATTGACTCATGTTGCGCAGTTGCTGCTGCAATTCTTCATATTTTGCCCGAGGGATCGTTTGTTCTTTCAACTGCTCAGCTTCCTGCTGCAACTCCTCGTATTTTTCTCGAGGGATCATTTGTTCCCTCAGCTGGTCAGCCTCCTGTCGGGCTTGCTTCATTTTGTGGTGCAAGGCCTTGGTTTTTGGATCCCTTTTCCAAGAATTCTCAGAGGCAGGGAGTCTTACCTGTACCTTTACGTTTCGCTGCCTGGAATTCGTGTCCCGAATTATTCCTAACGGTGATGCCTCAGTTTGGACCTCTTTGTTTTCCTTTTCTTTCTTCACCTGGATAAAGGGGTACGGTGGCCCCTCTGTAAATGGAATATCGTCTTGCGGCTCGGTTTTGATTGGAACAGCAGTTGGTCCCAATGGGCTATTTGGTACAGCAGTTTGTTCCGGAATGGCACTCTGCTGTTCCATATCAGATGGAACGGCATTTGGTTCCTCAGTGCTGGTCGGACCAGCCGTAGGTCTATCAGCAGAGTATTGACCTACGAAACGCCTATAAGCCCCTTGCCTTCTCTTCTGACAGGACCCTGCTGCATTTGTTCTTCTTTTTCTCCTTACAGTCCTTCTTATTCTCAGACTGGCTTTCAAACTTCTAATTTTCTGCCGAAGCTGGGCTATAATATTCAGCAGTCTCTGCTGTTTCTTTCTCAATTTCTTAATTTCCCTTGCCTCGGCAGTGGGCGTATGAGTGGCCCTCAGCTCTGTCCCTCTTTCATCGAGGGTTTCTTCTGGCATTCTGGGAACGGATTGTTCCCGATAAGCATTCTCATTCCCCACATCATCAGCAGGTGGGTTTTCTTCTGGTGCCTTGGGAACGAATTGTTCCCGGTCGGTATTTACATTCTCTCCATCAACAACAGGGAGGTTTTCTCCTCCCGCTATCTCTTCATGCAATTCTTCATGTGCCTCTTCCTCAGAGGGTCCCTCAGGAGGGCTTGCTGGACTGGAAGGTGAAGTATAATCTCCCAGGCTGGCCAAGATAGTGGCCAGCTCTTCTTCCTCCATGGCGACCTGTGGAGGGCTGCCTCCCAATTGTTCCATCTCCTCCTCCTGAATTGGCTGCTCAATGGCTGCCTTCGGGTAGTCGGCTTCGGCCTCAGAGTCAGAAGGTTTCTTTCCTTCCTCGGCTTCTGCTTCGTCCTCAGTTTGTTCCACATTTTCCCTCGAAGGTTCCCGTTCTGGCATAGGTGGCTCATCTGTTATCTCGATCGGCTGGTCAATGCTTGGCTGGATTTTCTCCAGCCTGCCTTTTATTCTTGCCAGCCGAGCTGACTTCCTAGGTCTCTCAGGTCGCTCAGGTGTACTGGCCACCTGTTCTTCCACCACCACCTTTTTACGTTTTTTAGACTGTTCTGTCGTGCCAAAGGGATGCCTACGTTTCGAGGCAGCACGCTCTTCTGCAGCCCGTTCCTTATGTTTTTCTACATGTCCAGATGCCCTAGAGGAGCGTTTTCGTTTTGATAACTCCGTGTTTTTCTTGGGTTGTTCGGGTGTATCCGAGGGACGCTTAGGTTTTGGCGATGGTGATGCTCTGGGCTCCTTGGGTGCTTCAGAGGTACTAGCAGGGTGCTTAGCTTTTGGGGATGGTGATGCTACTCCCCCTCCAATTGCTGTAATAAGCTCCCCCCAGCTACTCTGCTGCTGGGTGAGACTGTAGCTCACTATCAGGCGGATCAACCCATGGTGGCTAACTACTGCGTCTTCATGGTGTGCCTTTTTCAGGCTCCGAGAGGCATCATGCAATAATGAATTTAACAATGCAGGGAGATGTACTGAACATTTTCCTTTTAACACAGCCAAGAGCTTAAGGTGTCGCGGTCTTACCACATCTTTTCGGCCCTCGCAGGTGATGTAGCTCTGCACTACTTTTGCCAATTCGCTCCAGGGTTCCCCCAACGTTGCCGGCAGCACTCCTTTTCCTTTTACTGTTAGATTCTGTCCTTCGTCTTGGAAAATCTCTATGATCTTCTGCAGCCTCTCTTTCTTTGTCGTCCATATTGGTCCTGAGGCTGGTAATCCTGTTACCTCCGCGATTATTTCCTCTGTGACCGTTATCTGCTTTCCACCCACTACAGAGTGTTGTTCCTGCAAGTTCTGCAGAAATTCCATGGCCACAGTTTCATTTGATTCACGCAGGCGGCTAAAATAAGTTAACCACCCCGCCCTTTCTAGGATCTCCCGAGCAGCTTCGGAGACTACCAGCTCACTAGGTTCGCTTCTGATAGCTTTGCCTCCCATGGTTCTGTTTCGGCTCCTAAATGGAACAGCAATTACCTGTCGCAAAGAACGTAATCGCAGCTAGAAAAAACACAGAGCATGCATGAAAAATCGATTGTAAATAACAACTTATTGCAAAAATAGTATTATCATGCCGTTAGCCCGTATCGTACCTTCGTACCATATCATTTCCGAATGGTGTGTTACCACGTGGCCGGTGGAGTAATGAGGTCACCTCCCCCCTCACAATATGATAGGTTGTCCCAGCCGTCAAATGGAGGAGGAGCCGCCATCCCGTCACCAAGTCATAAAGGAACAGCATGTAAAGTTTTTCCATGTTTCAGATTAGACAAAGAAATACCGAGATCGAGGCAACAGGTAGATCGCGTTCTGCATAAGCCTTCGTGATGTGATGCAAAACAGGAGGATAGGACGTGTGGCACTCATATAAAGTCTAAGGTAGTCATAGTCAATACCTCTGCCATGATTGGTAGTGATAGATATTCATGTGACGTATTCATCAAAATATAAGATATCATTATTACAAGGATAGAAGGAAGTATTTTAATATCATCCAAATTGGTGTATATATTACGACTCTGATACCACTAACAGAGCTCTGCTGTCGACAGGTGTTCGTAACCTTGGCAGAGTTGTTTATTTCACCCTGGAACCATGGTTCTTTGTGTGTTTTTGAAGACCAATTCTTGTCAAAATGCAGGCCATCATGCTGGCTTGGTAACCAGATAACCATGATGCTATTCACCAGAGAGGCACGAATCGTGGGCAGGCCGGCTCATGATGAGACCCCCTGTTCCAAGGTTTGTTTATATAGTGAACCTGTTGGACCATATCCCTGGTGTGGTGGCCATTATGGGAATGCCACTTCACTTCCAATCTTATGATCATAGTAGGCTGGTTCTTTAATGAAACCCCCTATCCTGCATTTGACAAATATATATATATATATATATATATATATATATATATATATATTAGATTGTGCTCTTGTATAATTACACATAAGAGTGGTTCAGCCCTCCTTAAGAGTGGGAGTGGCGGAAGAAGTCTTGTCATCTCAATTTGGAAGATATAAATCTTCTGTTCTTATTTCCAAGTAATAATAGAGAAAATTGTAGGAACTCAACATGATAAAAATATCCAACAAGGCAGAGGAGGTGAGACTATGACAGCAAAAAATTATGAGTGTGTGGATTCTTCCTTTGTTGTTGCATCAATACTAGGCTTGTTAAAGATAGCGATTCATGATATTCTGATCTCGATATGTCCTGACTTTTATATTCATTGCATAAAGGTATAGCTGCTACTTATGACCTTGGAAAGAGGATGGACAACACATCCTTTATGTGAAAGGGACAAGAGCATACTACTTGTTTTTGAAAGGAAGGGTGAGGAGGAGTTCATTTGATGCATTGCCTTTTAAAAAAAAAAAATCAGCAAAAGCACACAAATGCTGCTTCCTTTTCAAAAGGATCAGCAAAAACCCAAAAGTGTTGTTCCTTTTGAAAAGGAACAGCAAAAATTCAAGTGCTGTTCAAACACACAAATGTTGTTCCTTTTGAAAAGGAACAGCAAAAACACACAAGTGTTGTTCCTTTTGAAAAGGAACAGCAAAAACACAAAGGTGTTGTTCCTTTTGGAAAGGAACAGCAAAAACACAAAGGTGTTGTTCCTTTTGGAAAGGAACAGCAAAAACACAAAGGTGTTGTTCCTTTTGAAAAGGAACAGCAAAAACACACAAGTGTTGTTCCTTTTGAAAAGGAACAGCAAAACGCAAAAGTGTTGTTCCTTTTTGAAAAGGAACAGCAGAACACAAAAGTGTTGTTCCTTTTTGAAAAGGAACAGCAGAAACACACAAGTGCTGTTCCTTTTGAAAAGGAACAGCAAAACGCAAAAGTGTTGTTCCTTTTTGAAAAGGAACAGCAGAAACACACAAGTGCTATTCCTTTTGAAAAGGAACAGCAAAACGCAAAAGTGTTGTTCCTTTTTGAAAAGGAACAGCAGAACGCAAAAGTGTTGTTCCTTTTTGAAAAGGAACAGCAGAACGCAAAAGTGTTGTTCCTTTTTGAAAAGGAACAGCAGAAACACACAAGTGTTGTTCCTTCAAAAGGAACAGCACACACAAATGCTAAAACATATATACAAAATTTACAATTTTATATACAAAATGTGGTAATGAAAAGTAAATTCTTACTGATCTATAGGTGAGGAAGTTTTTGCTTCCTCGCCCATAATCTCAATGTTAGTATCTTGGCGTAGCTGCTGACAAAAAGATTCCCGAGTGAGCGGTTTGTGATACAGACGAACTCGATGACCGTTTACCTTAAATGTATATCCAGACCCATCGATTGTGGTCAGTGTAAGGGTCCCATTGTCATGGACTTTTTGAATCTCATATGGTCCCAACCAACGAGTCTGAAGCTTTCCCGGGAAATCCTGAAATCTAGAATCATATAATAGAGCCCAGTCTCCTTCATGAAATATCTTGTTTTTTATAAGCGCATCATGCCATTTGGCTCGCTGCTGTTGAATGAGTGCTGTGTTCTGTAATGCAGAGAGCCTTATTTCATCTAATTCATTAATTTGGTGTAATCGATTTTTCTGTGCTTCACTTAAATCCAATCCAACTTCTTGGGCTGTTCGCAGCGTTTGGATTTCGAATTCTATAGGAAAAATGGGCTGCTTTCCAAACACTAAGTGATATGGTGAATAGCCGGTGGTGCTTCTCCATGTGGTTCGATAAGCCCACAGTGCCTCGGGTAATCGGGCGGCCCAATCACGCCGATGCGAGGCAATTGTTTTTGTCAAAATCGACTCTATTGTCTTATTGCTGCTCTCCACTTGCCCATTTGCCTGAGGATGGTATGGGGTAGTAATTTTATGCTGGACACGATAATTATTGAGTGTTGCAGCTAATTGGTGCCCTACAAATTGTGGTCCTCCATCTGTAATTACTTCCCTTGGGAGACCATAACGTACAAACAAATGGAGCAAGAACTGTATTACCGAATCTTCTGTAGCTCTAATCAATGCCTCCGCTTCAACCCATTTGGTAACATATTCAGTTGCTACCAAAATGTAGGTTCTTTGATTTGATGGCGGGCTGATGGGGCCGACGAAGTCCAGAGCCCAGCGTTCGAAAGGTTCGATTACTAATTGGGGCCGCAAAGGCATTTCGTCGGCTGGACCAGGTCGTCCTGCACGCTGACAGCTATCACAGGCCTGGACAAATTTTTTCGCATCTTTGAAAATTGTAGGCCAGTAATATCCCGTTTGTAGTACCTTGTGTGCTGTTCTTTTTTCAGCAAAGTGTCCTCCACATGGCCCGTCATGGCAGGCTTTCAAAATATCAAAGATTTCGTCCTCCCGGATACATCTTCTGATTTCCATATCTGCTCCTGTGTGAAACAAATAGCCCCCGACCCACGAAAATCGATTGCTTCTCTGAACAATCTGTTTCCGTTCATTGGGAGTTAAATGTTTTGGAAGCTTACCTACTGCAAGATAATTAGCAACATCAGCGTACCAGGGAGTCTGAACAGCGACAGCGAATAAGTGTTCGTCTGGAAATTGGTCCTCGACTGCTGCTGCTTCAACTGACTTTGGTATTCGTGAGAGGAAATCGGCTACAGGATTCTCCTTCCCCGGTCGATCTCTGATTGTAATATCGAACTCCTGCAACAAGATCAACCACCTGGTTACTCTTCCATTTGTAACAGGCTTGTTTGCTAAGTACTTAATAGCAGAATGGTCTGTATACAAAATAACCGGATAGCCTGTAATATAGTGTCTAAATTTATTAACAGCGTGTATCACAGCTAAAAATTCTTTTTCGGTGACAGTGTAGTTTAATTCAGCTGGAACCAAATTCTTGCTGATATAATAGATGGCGTATGGTTTTTTATCCTCTTCTTGGCCCAGAACTGCACCGATTGCTGTGTCTGAAGCGTCGGTTGAAATCTGGAATGGTAAATTCCAATTAGGTCCTCGGAGAACTGGAGCTGTAGATACCAGCCTCTTTAATTCTTTGAAGGCCCGATCACATTTCTCTGTCCATAAAAAGTCAACATTTCCAGTTAATGCATGTAAAGGTGCGGCAATATGTGAATAATGTTGTATGAATCGTCTATAATAGCCAGAAAAACCAAGAAAACTGCGTACCTCTGTCTGATTAGTGGGGGTTGGAATAAGCAAAAGTATTTGGATTTTAGCCGGGTCTACCTGAATACCAGCTGCTGAAATATAGTGTCCCAGAATGAGTCCTTCAGTCATCATCATGTAACATTTTTCGTGACTCAAGCAGAGTCTGGTAGCGATGCAGCGTTGTAGGACTTTTTCGAGAGTATCTAGAGCTGGATCAAATTCCTCTCCATATGGTGTGAAATCATCCATGTAGACTTCCAATCCATCATTAATCAGATCTGCAAAGATGCTAAGAACAGCCCTTTGGAATGTGGCTGGAGCATTACATAAACCAAAAGGTAAGACTCGATAAGCGAACGTTCCCCAGGGGCAAGTAAAGGTAGTTTTATCCTGGTCTTCAGGGGCAATCTGAATCTGGTTGTATCCGCTGAAGCCATCCAGGAAAGAGAAAAATTTCTTGCCTGCTAAGGTGTCCAGTACCTGGTCTATAAATGGAAGGGGGAAATGATCTTTTTGCGTGGCTTTGTTTAATTCTCTATAATCCACACAGATCCTCCATTTCCCGTTCTTTTTAGGTACTACCACCAGTGGGGAGACCCATTTGCTGTCAGAAATAGGATAAATGAAATTAACATCTAAAAGTTTCTGAAGCTCATCTTTTACAACATCTTTTAAATGGGGGTTGAGTCTTCTTTGCGGTTGTCGAACAGGTCTTGCATCTTTTTCAATATAAATATGATGTGTACATAGCTGGGGGTCAATCCCTTTCATATCGGGATAGTCCCATGCAAATGCCTCCTGATACTTTCGTAACAGCTGGATGAGTTTTGTCTCTTGATCTGATGTCAGATTAGCGTTAATATTTAAAGTCTTCCCCGGTTCAATTTGCACTACTTTGCTATTAGCGACAGAAGTCACCGGTATACTTTGGTCATGTTCGTTCTTCAGGGGATCCTCTTCTAATTCGTTGTCAAATGCCGCCTTTATCATAAAACATTGTGTATACGATGTGGATTCTGTTTGATTAATGAATTTATTAATGGCATCGTCTTCGGTTTGATCTTTGAAATCTAGCACTTCCTGGATTGTTAATGGAGGTCTAATGTTGTCTGTGATATATGAGGCAGGGCGCAGGTTGGTTTTCATCATCGTGATGCTTGGCTGAGCTGGAGGGTACAAAATTAAATTTTTGATATCTGGCCCTCTGGTTATGGTCATGTTTCCCTGCCTGCAACCAATGTAGGCGTCAGTAGTAGCGAGCCACGGTCTACCTAGAATTAGCGGATGTCCATCTAGTCGAGTTTTCGGATTAATTATCAGGAAGTCGGTCGGGTATTCCCAGGAGTCTACTGAAACCATGACATCATACAGGGTGCCTTCTGGTCTAATTACTGATCGGTCAGCTAGTTCTAACAATGTGGAAGTAGGTTCTACCGATGTAATTCCGAGTTTCTGGCAAGCTGATGTTGTCAGGATGTTGACTGCAGCCCCTAGGTCAACTAAGACGTTGCTCAAGGTCTGCCCATAAATTTGAACAGTGACAATTGGGTTCCCAGGGTCCTCGTATTTCACTGGTGTTTCTTTTCCTGATAGGAGGTCGGATAAGGTGCCGACTACCTGGACTCTCGGGTTAGAAGTTATATTTCTTTTTGGTTTTCTGCTACACAGGTCCTTTATGGTTTTTGCATATATGGGGATATCCTGTATAGCTTGAAGAAATGGAATTCTTATATACAAATTTTGTAGTTCTCCCAGAATATCAAAGTCTGGATATTGCGTTGGTCGTGGAATGGCTAATCGTTCTGGGAACGGTGGAGGGGATGTAATTACTTGTTGATGAGCCTGGTCTTTATTTACATCTTCCTGTTGTGATGGCTGTTCTATAGGTAACTGATCTTCAATGTGAGTTGTTTTATGTCCCTCAGTTTCTATTATTCGCCCAGATCTTAACTGAAGATCGTTGCACTCCCGCAGATCAGATTCAATTTCTGAGGATTCTATAATTTGAAGAGATTGAACTGTTCTATTATTTGGATTAGGGTTGGGTTGGGCTGGGAGCTGCGGTCTCAGATTAGGCTGGGGGTTTTGTTGTAAGGCTGGCAGAGTCGGTTGAGGGAATGGAATTGATCCTGCTGGCTGATATGTCGATCTTGGCCAGCTTGTCTGCCAGGTTGAGCTTTGCGAAGTAGAAGGGGTCCACTGCGGAGGATATGAATTATTCTGCCAATATGGTGGAGGATAAGGGCAGTTTGGCCAACCGAATTGGGACATCCAAGGATTCGGAGTAGGAAACATTTGAGGTGACCAATTTGAAAACGGGGGTTGAGACTGGTTTTGCCACATATTCTGTTGCTGAGTATTGAACTGCGGGGGTTGAAAAGAAGAGGAGGGGTCTGAAAACATACCTGATTGCCTAGGCTGCCATTGACGACGCTGGTTAATAAAATATGCTGATTCTGGCTCCTCTTCTGCTTCTTTGTATACTGCCTTCAAACCAGGAAGTGAAGGGCAACTTTCGGTCAGGTGGTCCTTGGTACAGATAGCACATATTTGGACTGTATCTAGCGGGCATTCCTTGTGGCTGTGTTTCTTCCTGCATCGTGGGCAAAAAACTGCTAGATTCTGCTCCGCCTCGGCTTGCTTCTGTTTAGCCTGCACAATGTCAAGTTGTGTAGTTAATGTTCCCAGGATATCAGTTTTAAAATTTTCTAGCAAATTTCCAAGTTCCACCCATGTTACTCCCTCTGTTGATGTTCTGTTATCTCTGGGGAAGCGATCATATTCCGCTGGTTTTATCCTCGTGCTGCCTCTTGAGCTCCTGATACACAGATCAATGATATCAGCAAAATTTTCCTGATAAATGTCTCCTTTCCCCATAATGTTTAACGTTTCAATCCATTGTTCTTTCATACCTCTAATTAATGCAGTTTTCAACACGTTATCAGGCAGAGGTAGCGATGCATAAGGGGATCTTTGCAAGTTATATTGGAAACGTTCCACATATTCTTCTAGGGTTTCGTTTGGTCTAGCTAACATTTGAAAGATTTCATCTTTTAGTTCTCTCGACCTACAGTAATCTTGATATTTCTTTAAAAAGGCTTCTTTCATTTGATCCCAATTGTTAATAACCCCACCACCTAAGCCCATAAACCATCTTAACGTAGCCCCTTTTAATGTAGAGGGGAACAATTTCAGTTTCTGGGGATCGGTGGTGTAATCGTATCCTCTACATAATACATCAAATTCGAACAAGAATGCATCCGGATCTTCTGATGTAAGGCCATGAAATGTGGTAATATGCTGGAGAGGGATAGCTTTCATGGGCGCATTTGCTGCAGAATCTACTATGGGATATTGCAATGTGGAGGTCTGGGTGTTTGGCTGATTCTGCGCCATGGGATCGAATATATGCCAGTAATCTTCAGGAATTTCCAAGAGAGTGTTCCTTGGTTGAGGAGGGGTAGTCTTAACAGGGATTGTCTTGACACCACTCCCTTGATCAGGGATGATAATGGCCCCAACTTTTTGCGGTGAATGAATTCCTTCAACAAGGATTTTTACAGCGCTTCCCTTGTCTGGGCTATTTAAAGGCTGGTTTAATTCAATGGGAGATCTAGGTTCCTCGATTTCCCCTGTTTCTCCTTCTCCTTCACAAAGGTTACTTTGGGTCCCTTCGTGCAATGGTCCAGGAGTCAAATTTTCAATTTCTTGAAAATCCTGCTCCTCTGTTTGACTGTGCACTTCAGCAAAGGCTTCAGATGGTGATCCCGAGGCCTGAAGGGAACTAGTAGGCTGTTTAGAATTGACTTTCTTATAACCTACCGATGGCTGAGAGTCGGCTTTCTTATAGATTTCGTCTATGAAGGTCGTTCGTCCAAGGGTCACCGGCCCCTTGGCTTTGGATGGAGGCTTTTGATCTTTCTCTAACTTTTTCTGCTTAGTCATGCACTCCAATTAAACTGCTAAATCCTATTTAACCAATCAATTCTGCTAGGAAAGCGGACGGTGGAGCAGGGCTTTTACATGCTCCGTACGCAGGTTCTTACCTTTCGTTTTTAAAATCCAACTCTCCCCTAGCAGATTCGCACACTACCCTGTTTAAAAGACAAATGGCTATACCCTTCCCCGGCAACGGCGCCAAAATGTAGAGCTGTAACAAGGGCCTTTTTCACCTCTAGTTATCTCACATTACAAGTCAATCCGGGAGCGTTTTGTTATTGCAAAGGGTATCTCAATTTGAGGCTATTTGTCAGAGTAATGCTTCGTAGTATAGGCCTAAGAAATACAAGAGTAAACGGATGCTAAACTATGACTAGATTACTTTTGCAGAAAGGAATTACACGCAGCAACTTTACCAGTCGAGGGTGCGGAAGTAATAACCCATCCCTCTAGAAACTGTTTGAAAGAAAAGAACTTAGAGTATGGATCATGGTTCTGGGAGCATAGTAGCATCTGCTGTGTCTCACGACAGCCTTGATCCTCCTCTCACACCACACCAATGAATGCGAGTAAAAAGGAACAGCAGGAAAGTAAAATGGAACGGCAATGCAGAAATGGAACGGCAGTAAAAGGAACAGCAGTAAAGAAACTAAGTCTCGCGAGTCCAACACTCTCAATCCTTTACATCAACTTATACACAAAGACAGAGCAATCTTTTATACAAGTAAACAGCTTAACCAAATGGAACAGCAAACCATCATAAACAGGAAACGTCAATCATATATAAAAGTAGTCAACTAAATCAAATAAACAGGAAACGTCAATCATATGTACAGATAATCTGACATGATCACCAGTAGTCCACTTACAACATTAATTCCACTTTCTTATGATCGTCACTCCAACTATATGTAGCTAAAGCATTCCACTTATAAATTCTGTAACAGAAGTGAACAACTCAGAATAATCGTTATATGACCAATTCTGGAAATATGATACAAGCTTGTTATAAATATTTACAATAGGAAACTACTGATGAATGAATATGGAACAGCATGCAAAATATGTCAAATTATTAAGGATGATAAACAAACCACACAAAGCCAAACTGTAATGATACAATCAGCCAGTGTCCGTTGGAGCCGGGCCCTTAGCTTCCAATGGCACACCGCCGGAATTTACTTCAGACGCAGAGGGAAAATAATACCAAAGATATTATATTAACACATCAACGATAGTACAGCAAAACTAAGTCTCAAAGAGACTCGATAGTCTGAGTTCCAACTAACTGTGAAGTCTGTAAACAGAGAATAAAGATACAAGATAAAAATCAGCCCCCTTAAGTCTTCAATGCTACCCTTTTTATACTAGTGATGGCGGAGTTAACCAGACAACAAAATAATTGAAAGTAACGATCCCTCAGGATCAAAGATCCTGAGGGATCTATTAAGTTGTTAACTCCTCTCTTTTCCTTGCCTAGTCTTCCGAACTGACAGCTCCTTATCTCGTCCCAGATTGATTTGCCGAGATTTGCTCACCCTGGTCTGGACTTTAGTTAGTTCCGAAGGGACAACCGTTATCTTCTCATAGAACTCCAGTTTTGCACTGCGTCTTCCTCCTTTTGTCATTTCCTGCATAGAGAAGACAATTATTAATAATTGGTCATTCGTGCTCATTCTTATTACATTCTTCTTACTTTATAACAAAGAAAGGATTACAAACATTGCTTGAAACATCACTAAATTATGCATCAAAACATACCTTTCCAATGCTCTACAACCGAGGAAGGAAACTAGCCAACACACCATTGTGATTGGTCCTCCTGTTGTATATATGGTAGATAATACTATACATATCCGTTATTTTTCATCATATATGGTATTACCATCTTTAGACTCCCCAAGGGCATCTGATTATGTACCTTTTAAAACATCTTTTGTCTTTGAGGTCACTTCGGTCTCAACATTAGTGGATCTTCAACCACAAGTTGCTAGTCTTCCATTGTGTACATTATGCATGTGAACCATGTCTCCCATAGTATTGATTTGGATACTTCTTCACCATCTACATCAAAAGGTCCTTCCGAGTATCACATTTCAATCCTTCATTCTAATGAATACATTATGGATTCTTTAACCATGCCAAATTATCCATGGGAAAATATGCATCATCGCTCATATTTTCTCCCACAAAAACCAAGTACTATTGACCAATATTTTGTGGAATCAAAATAATTTATTCATAGTAGAGTAAATTGCTTCAAAAACCCCATATTTCAAACCTATATATTTGAACCACATCCACCTTGTGTCCATTACATTGCCAAACAATGTTTGGGTAAGGGGGCATCCATTTTTGTGGGTCTAGAACAAGAAATTCCCTCCAACCCTTGCGTTTCATCTATTTAATTCTCCCCCCCACCCCATTGCACTTCTTAGGCTGAATGGGAGGTGTTACTTTTAATTAACCTGATCTCCATGTGTTATCAGCCTAATTTCCTCCTCAAAGCCAGTGTTTATGATTTTTTATACTGATGGCCTCCTTCTTTGTTCCTGGCCCTTGTTTTGAGCTATTTTTATGCATCATCACTAGGATAGAGTGTTGATAAAGGCGAAGAAACTTGTCTTCACTGGGAACCTTTGTTATCCTAGTGAAAATCTCCTTCATTTCTCTATGTTATCCCAACGATGATGGTTGAGCTTCTAGAGTCTTTCTTTCCCTATGTGATTAGATTAGATGATCATGTATTTGAGTTGTCTTAGGTGAATTATTAGAGAAGATTCCTAACTTCTCTTCATCCAAAGTGTCTAGGTTCATCTTCTGAGAGAAGCCTCTAAGCCTATTTATATCAATGATTCTAAAGGGTCAGGTTAGCTAGTGAGTCTTGAGTAACTAATGGTGAGATTTTGAATCTTGAGAGAGCCATATTCTTTGGTACTTGAAGTATTATGCTCATCTAACTAAGATACTTACACCTAGAGGAGGAGGTCATGCTGTCAGTTTAAGAGGAGGTCTCACTTACTAGAAGGTATACATTTGATGTACTTTCATTTTGGATTAATAAATACATGTTAATTTCCTATATTTATATTTTGAATATGTTCTATGCTTGTATATGTTGGTTTTACAATGACAGATGCTCTATGGAAATGTCATTGCTTTCTTGCTTGGTGTTGTTATGTGTAGGGTATTATTTTATAGCAGGTGGAACGAGATCTTCAAATGTAAACAGGATTCCTCTACATCATGCTAAAGTGACTCCATGGACTTGTGAGGATACTAGGTTTTAGCTTATGATCTCCATCTGATCATGTATAAGTTTTGGATTTATTTATTTTCACAGAAAAGGGTTCGGGCTTGACTCTTTGATCTTGTTCATAATGACACGCAAATCTAGATCATTCTTTGATCTACTGGGTTAAAGTAGCCTGCTTTCTCAAGAAAAAAAATTCCCATAACAGATCTAGTGACTCCACTATGGAGTCAACCCTTAATCTTGTGGATCTCTTCTCTTTGTCATTTGTTTTGGTTTTCTTGTGCTTGGTTTTCCTTCTCTAGGTGTTTACAACCTTTTCTAGGTTGTTGTCTCTCTGATAAATCTTAGATCCTTCCTGATCTAGCTCAAATTTTTATTTTAGATTTGTTTTACCTATCATCATTCACTTGCAGGGACTTACAAAGTGATTATTATACTCGTCACTTAGTGCTAGTTCTTTTCAGAGTAAAAATATCACCTAGTAATTGACCTTATTAGAGCGACGATATCCTAGGAATAAGTTTTTTCAAGGCTTTTTTCCCAGGTCCGGATCTAAGTTTTTAGATTTGATCTCTTCTGGTCATCCTAAGTAATCTCTGTTATTACTCTCTTTCATATCTGATCTTTTGTTTTGAATTAACTCTTTCTTGAATGTTAGGGTTCCTAGTTAAGCCCATGTTGTTTGGATTTGAACTCTGGTATCTTGAATCGTATTTAAACCTTTTGGATCTGTGCATCAATATTGTTAATAGTGATTGATCCTGTCAAATCTGATCTTGTTCCTTATTTGCAAATGTGATCGATCTATTTGCTAAGTTTTAAAGGTTTTTTTAAGCCTTTCTTCTGCATGTTTTTGGGGTTCTTTTCCTCAAGAATTAGATCTCATTTCCAGATCTATCTTCATTGCTTTGTCTATAGTGCTAGTCCAGTATCAGATCTCCATTTGATTGGTGTATTTTTATTTTTATTTTGTTTTTACCTTCTGTTGAGTCTCTCAACCAATTCAAGTCATTACTTTTCTTGATTTTGTTTGTATTTGGTGGAGTTTATCTTCAATTGGTTATCATTGTGCAAATCATCATTAGAAAGGTTTGTTTGAGTGATTTTGATCCATTCTTACCATAATATTTAAGATTCTTTGATTACTCTTGTTTTAATCGTGGGATTAAGGAGTATTTTTAATCTCCCTATCATAAGTTGCTAAGTTTGTTTTATAGCCTTGGAGTAGTTTACTCACACACCTAACTCCAAAACCATAGCCTAAGCTAATGTTGGTGTACTACCAACAAAAATAAAAGACAATTCTAGTGATTTTATTAAAGCATTAATTTTAAATGGTTGTTATTTACTCACAAGGGAAATGGCATGAAACTTGAGTGGTGTGAATAGACTCTTGTTAGTAATACCCTAATGCAGCTATATGCAAATGCATAATTATCCTTTCAATTTGATGAAGGCTAACTATAGGAGGGTAGAGAGTATTTTCATGTTTCCAGTAAAAACGACTTCTACAAACACTCTTACTAACTTTTCATGAAATTTGCTAAGATGATAAAACACAAACCCAAAAACAATCCAAAGAAAATTCACTCAAAAGAGAAAAAGAAAGAGACCCCCAAGAAAGAACACAAAACACTCAAAATATAAAGACTTGGTTTTTACAAACAAAAATAAGAGCTCAAACACAAACAAGAAAGCAAATGAAGAGAAAGAAGATAATGAAAATCAAGTAGGGTTGTAGCTCAATGTATCAAGAGATAATGATATACAAAGGTTGAAACACTTAACCCTAACTCAAGGATCAACTAGCAGGCAATGAGAGTAGTCAAAGTATCTCAAATCTCATGGTAAGAATGGATCAAAATCACTCAAACAAACCTTTCTAATGATGATTTGCACAACCACAACCAAATGAAGACAAACTCCACCAAATACAAACAAAAGAAAGCAAAATAATGACTTGAATTGGATGATAAATTCAACAGAGAGTAAACAACAAAAACAAAACAAAATATACTAATCAAATGGAGATATGAAATTGGAATAGCACTATGGAAAAAGAACTGAAGATAGATCTAAAAAAGAGATCTAATTATTTAGGAAAATAACCCCCAAAACAAGCACAAGAAAGGCTTTAAAAAACATTTAAAACTTGGAAAATAGATGGATCACACTCGCAAATAACGAACAAGATCATATCTGATTGGATCAAGCACTTTCAACAATAGATACACAAATCCATATTGTTTAAATATGATTCATGTCAGCAAAGTTCAAATCCAAACAAAATGGGCTTAACTAGGGACCCTGGCACTCAAAAAGATCTAATTCAAAGAAAAATATTAGGATCTAATACAGAGTAACAACAAATCTTCACTCGGGACGAAAATAAGAGATCAAATCTGAAAACTCAGATCTAGGCTTAGGACAGAAGCCTTAAAAACACTTATTCCTAGGCTATCATCGCTCTGATAGGGTCAAGTACCAGGTGATATTTTTGCTCTAAAAAGCACTAGTACTGAGTAATGAGAAGAATCAATGCCCTATAAGTCCCTGCAAGCAAGCAATGATGGGAAAAATTAATCTAGATCAGGAAATATCTAAGATTTATCAGACAGATAACAACCCATAAAAGGTCACAAACACCCAGAGAAGGAAAATCAAACACTAGAAAACCAAAACATTGACAAAGAGAATATATCCATAAGATCAAGGGTTGACACCCCAATGGAGGCACCATATTTGTTATGGGAATTTTTTTCCTGAGCAAGCAAGCTACTTTTAACCTAATAGATCAGAAAATGATCTACCTAGATTTGTGTGTGATCGTAAACAAGATAAAAGAGTTAAACTATAATATTTTTCTATGCAAACTAATACATTCAACACTTGTACATGAGAAGATGGATATCATAACTGAAACCTAGTGTCCTCGCAGGTTGATGGAGTCTCTTGAGCCCGATACAGAGGAATCTCACTTACACTTGAATATCTTGTTCCACTTGCAATTAAATAATACCCTACACACAACACCACCAAACAAGAAAGTAATGGCCTTTACAAAGGGCCTATCAACTTAAAACTAACATATACAAGCATAAGAAAATATTCAAAACATAAATACAAGAGAGTAACATTTATTTATTAATCCAAAATGAAAGTACATCAAATGTATAAGAACCTCCTCTCAAATTGGCAGCATGACCTTCTCCTCTAGGTCTAATAATTTTGGTCACATGAGTGTTGGGCATGGGAACCCCCACAGCATGCTTTGGGGTTCAAAGCCCAAGTTTTTGTCAAATAATGTTGTAATACTCCATGAATTGCGGGTGCAGAACGTGAAATGTATGCTGAGTCATAGGGTTGTCCGCCCTAAGTTTTGTAATGCATTGTCGGCCTACCCATGGTCCGCGGACCATGGGCTTGTATAAATAAGAGCAAGGCTCTAAATTGTAAAGAGAGGAATCGATGGATTGATTAATGTAATGGATGCAATGATCTAGTAGCATATAGAGAAGAAGTCGAAGTGTCTTAGGTCGTAGTAGTAGGAAGAGGCTCTACAGCTGAGTACGCAGAGGCCTAGTAGAGTTCGCAGCTGAGTGCGCAGACCCCTGCAGCTGAGTGCGCAGGGCAGAGTCGAGTTTGTAACCCAAGAAGAAGAATAATAAAGAGAAGTTTGATTCCAAATACTGTGTATCTGCTTTTGTATTATTTTCTATGCATTTATACTATTTTATTTATCGCGTGCACTTATATGAATATTGAACACTGTTAAGTATAATTGGGCTCATACAGATAAGTTAAGTAATCGGATAATATCGAGTTAATAGTAAGAAACTTGGGCAATAACATGGATCACGCTCAAGAAGGGTTGCGCGAAGGCACCATTGCAGGTTGCAAGGGACTGATAGATGCGCGTAGCGACGTGCATGCAGGGTCAAACCACGGACCACCAAAAAACCATCAGACATCTCTAGGGTGCAGAAACCTGGTTCTATCACCCTCCCATACTACTTCAGGTGAGACCTTAGTCCGCACTCCATGAACTATTGTTGAAAGGGCCAATAGTACCGGGATTTCTTTGGCTAAATCATCTCTAAACCTGGGTTAGGCCCCTATAAGCCAACAATGAGGATAAGACCTTAAGTACAAAATAATATGGCTCTCTCAAGATTTAGAACCTCACCATTAGTTACTTAAAACTCGCTATATAGCTTTCCCCTTCGGAATCACTGGTATAAATAGGCTCAAAGGCTTCTCTTAGAGGATGAACATAAACACTTTGCATGAAGAGAAGTTAAGAAGATTCTCCAATAATTCACCTAAGATAACTTGAATCGATGATCCTCTAATTCGATCACATTGGGAAAGAAATACTCTAACAATATAAACTTTGAAACGGGAACTGTGAACTCAAAATGAGAAATCTAGCCAAAAAACCCCAAAAAAACATGAAAAACAACCCGAAAACAAAAAATGTTGATGTTGGGGTAACGTTTTTTTGGGGAAATTTTCAATATTTTTTAAAAATGACAGTAAAATCCAATATAACCCAATTTTTTTGTGCAAAAAACACCCTGAGAACAAAAAATGTTGATGCTAGAATAACATCTTTTTTTTTAGGTAAGTTTTCAACATTTTTTAAAAATGCTAATAAAATCCAAAAAAATGTTGGGAAAAATATTGAGGGTGGGGTGGGGTGAAACAGTATTTTAAAAGTCACTTAAACTTTTCTTTTCTTACTTATATTTTGTACACAGATTTACTTAAAGAAACCCGTGTATGTACGCGAGTGTCATGCAGACAACTAGCATATATCCAGTAAATTACTTTTCAGTTAATTCATCATCTATTTAACTTAAACCAGAGTATCGGTACGTTAATAAGAATTAATTAAATAGTAACCATGTGCAGTAACAATAGAATAAACCATCACACATAAACAACACATCAACACACATCAACACCGAGATTTTTAGGTGGAAACCCAATGTCGGAAAAAACCACAATTGTTGTCATATTTGTCTTCATCTTTTATTATAATGAAAAAATCCTACAATATTGTACTAGCACAGACTCATACCAACACATAGGCACCCACCTGCAGAAGACTATAACCCCCTGATCTCGTTCTCCAGCACCCACTGGAAGGGAACTCCAACCCCCTGATCTCGTTTACCAACACCCACTAGAAGGGAGCTCCAACCCCCTGATCTCATTTACCGGCATCCACCGGAAGGGAGCTCCAACCCCCTAATCCGTTTACTAGCTACCACAGGAAGGAAGCTTCAACTTCCTCATTGAAGGCGCCAACCCTCAACACTTTCGTGTACCACATTTCATAAATTTTCACACTGGATCCACTTGATACAAAACATCACAACTTATAGGCCACTTTTCATCAAATTTTCAGACTGGACCCACTATCATCGTTTAAGCCCAATAAGAAATATCGAAACTAAAATTGATCACTGCAAAACATCACTCAATCATTGAATCCACTAAATCAACCAATCACTGATCAAACTGAGACCCAAATCAATCAACTTATTCTCAACCAACCAAGCAGTTATATCACTGTAACCAGAATACCAATACTAAACCAATATATTGTATCAACTTATTGAACCAATTGAAAACCCTTATCAATTAAATATCAAAATATATATGCTACTTTACTTTATCAAACCCGCGTGTATACGTGAGTTCCTTGAACCATACCCACGTACAGATCTCAAAACATTAAGCCCTGAAATTAAATCATTGTCATTCTAAAACAAACATTGCGTTACACCCTAAACCACTAAGTTACACCCTGAACCACTGAATTACTTTGAAATTATCATAGAACCATCACAGATTTTCAATCACATACATCTAGCAGCATCATCACTTCTTCAATCATTCAATTCAAGATTCAAACATTACTATTAAACTCAAATCATCAGGTAAGACTTCATAGATAGACAACAGAAATGCAGCAAGAATGATTAAACTGTTTAGACATCTTCTTCAGCAAAACCCTAACTTATATACGCACTTTCCACAAAGTGTTTCCATGTGTATACATTCTTTTCAGGAATGTAACCCGCGTACAGATCTGAATAGGTGCACGACTTACCAACGTCAAACTAGCATATGTATGCACCTTTCAGGTTATAAACCACGCATACATATCTGCAATTACTGACACAAACCTTTGTTGCACAACAAAACTTCAAACATACCCATATCTTAGCATACATAGATGTTATATAGCAAATTGACCCCCTCATCAACTCAGAGGGAAAAGACATGATAGCTGAAGCAAAGACCAAGATCACATGCCTTGTTTCCACACTAATGCTAGCTATGCATTGACAACCTACTTTATAAAGCTTCTCTGCAAGCCTAAGGGAACGTTAGTGACCCAACTAACTCTAGTTGCTAGTTCGGGAATAGCATTAGTGGACCCTAATGAAGTTCTAAGGGTCAAAGGAGAGAATTGACTTATAAATATCTAGATATTTTCTCCTAGATCTACTCAAGAAAAGCAAGGAAACATCTCAAATTCGACCTATTTTGGGGATTTCTAATCCTAATGGAGGCAAATCGGAAAGAGTTGAAAAGCATGGAAACTTCATTTCCTTTACCCTAAGGAACTCATGGAGGAACTTGGCAACCCTAACTCAATTGCTACATAATCAAAGCTAGGGCTATGGTGATAGAGGTCAAATCATTTGAAAGGATAGCATACTTGATTGTTGAGCATTGTCTCAAATCAGAAGAAGTTGGTAAGAAGGGAGAGAGAGAGAGAGAAGTTGGAGGAGTAAGGGAATTCTAATGCAACAGATGGTTGTAATCACTCTTTTGACATTAATATAGAACTGCAGTTGTACTATCTACTCTGTGGTGTTGGTACTATCATTCATTTAGTTGTTTGTCCAATACCTTTTAGCATGAGTAGCTTAGCTATCAGTAAATAGATGTTCTTTTATGTATTCATGTATTAGTTATCAGAGTTGTATGATGTGATTATGCTTGTCTCTTCTATGTGCAGGACTTGATCTGGAGCCAGCTTAAGGGACTTCCACCTAGCTGCATTGTGCTCTCCAGCAAATCTACACGGAGGCTTGAGGTAATCTATTTGTCCTACTTTGATAGTTAGTTATTGTTTATGAACATGCATGTAACTTTGTGACAGTTGCAGATAATCTTACAGTCTTCCAAAGGTCCCAGGAAGACCTTTGAGGGTATCTCCATTCTCCATACACCGTGCATTTTATCCTATAGCAAAATTGGTGACTCCGTTGGGGACTATACATCTAGTTCCCAGTTTACCCGAACAGTTCTCAGTTTCCTCCTCTTTCTAAGACCTCCCTATACTTCTACATTCCCTTTTCGACCCACCAAAACCTTGCTGCATCCTACCTACATCTATTCATCATTGAATTTGATCCAAGAAGTCATATTTTGAACTGTTTTCCCACACTAACGTAGGTTAGAAGACTACACAGTGCTTTATAAAGCATTGTGTATGCACACATAGAGTGTTAGTGGACCCAGTAACTCTTTGTGGCCACTGCTACAGAGCGTTAGTCTCCCAAAATCTTGATTTCCAGCCGTGTCTGCAAACCTAAGGGGATAGGAAGCCTGCTCATGGACTGGAAAAGGGTCTGCAACTGAATTTTGTTAGTAAGATAGGTGTCCTGAAAGAAAAAAACTTAGGAAATAAGTTTTTTTCTTTCTTAAAAACATTTTTTACAAAAGAAAGATCCACATTTTTTATTCATTCTTTTGTTTCACTGGTTAAAAGCTACTTTATTTTGGTTTCAAGTAGTTGTTAGGAAAACATTGGAAAGATTTATGTTGGTTATGCATGTGTTATGATGACTAAGATGCATGGAACAAATATGAATATGTGAAAGACTCTCACCTGTAGAATACAGCTTATTTTCATCGAATTGAATATTTTTAAAAGCATTGTCATGTGCATGATTTTTGAGTCAGAGTCCCATCACATTTCATACGTCAACTCCCCTACTGAATAAAATAAAGAAGTACACATAAAATTCACCTAAATTCAATCAGTAACTCTTTATTGAGAAAATAAACATTAGTTCAGGCTAGGATCTTGGGATAGGCAGTGTGAGTAAACTGCCCAAGATCAGAAACCCAAACTAGTGTCATTAAAAGAGAGAAAATTCCTGCTACACTCATACTACTGGGACCACTCCAGTCAAAGTGGAGCTAAATACGAGACAACATTGGACTGTAAGTGAAGGTAGCCCACCTTCGCTTGCAACTCCTTTGGGTATTCTATGTATTGGGGATCCCTTCGGGGATTTCGGAGCTGAGTTGGGGACTCAGGTATCCTGCCCACACAGTGTACTATCTGCGACTATGTCCCCCCCGCTAGTGTCTATAATTTTAGGTATCCTTAGTGGCAAAGCTTTTAGGGACTTACACAAGGTGACTGGCGCGGGCTGCCCTGGTACCTAACACAGACAGACCTACTCTGTCTTCAGTTTTTGGGAGGGTGCTCCTCTTCACGAGAGTACTTTGCCCCTCAATTTGAGGTTTGAGCGAAGCTCAAGAGTAACCGTAATTGTACATTTGTCCAGCCCTCTTTGTTATTCATCATGATACTAGGTTTCATCTCCGGTGATCGGTGCTTATCTGACAGGGTCATTTCCCTCTGTTTGCTAATTGATCAACTCAGTGTATTTTTTATATTTTTTAGGCACCCGAGTGTTATCATTTGAGACTTTAACAAATATCACAATAAAATTTATTGATAAAAATTAAGAGTCATCGTGGGTAAATCTGGCCCTCATCGTCAATCTAGACGATTGTTACAACTTCCTCCACTCATTGTGGAAGATCTGCCAAGCTCCAGTTAACTAGATTCCCCATCATCGGGGAATCAGTCTCCTAGTTCTCACACGGAATCTATTTGGACAACTAATGATTCAAGTTTTCCGGAGGATTTCTTTACTGTAGGATTTCTTCCTCACTTTAACCCTCCGCTCATAAATCTGTTGGACCCACTCTTGGTTCCAGTGGCACCTATACTCCCAGTTTCTGTAGGTGGAATATTTCCATCCATCCCGTCGACAACTAACAGGTCATGGAACTTTGTGGACACTTTTGGTCCTCCACCACTTCCTCAGTCGGCAGTCACCACCACATCGTTGATGGCAAACCCTATTATCCCATTTGTCCCAAGTACAACCAGTAACATGACACCCTCCACGAGTGGAACCCATTCGATGCTAGGTTCCACCCCTTTAGTGTCAAACTACATACTTTCAACAAGTGCTACATATAACACTCCTTATAATGCTTAATATAGCACTATTAGCGCAGTTCCTGTCCACGAACAATATGGTCGGCAGCCATTGTACAATTAAAACCCGCAGATTCAAGTATCTAGGGGCATTCCCAATATGCACATACCAGTCAGGAATGTAACAGTTCCCCCTCCATTCTCAGGCATGCATGGTCAGTCATTGATTGACATGAGCATTCCTTATGTCAATCAAGGACATATGGTTAGTTCTGTGGCGGGCAGGAATCCTCAAGGAGGTCCCAACCAATCCATGGGGGCACCCTACTCACAAATTCAAATGAGTCAAGGGGGCACTGCTTATCCTGGGGGCAATTCTATACCCCAACATCAAATTCCCCATGGAAATCCACACTACAACACCATACCCCAAGGCAACTACTATACCACACAGCCTGTGTATAATACTGGGACTCAAACGATGGGAGGACCACAAGGTTCCTCAAGTCATATGTCATCGCCTTGGTCCGAGTTGGGGGCACCACACACTTTGCCTTTCTTGGCAACATTGGATATCCCCAACTTGTACAAACTTACAAATGACCCCATCTACCATAACTTACTTTGGTCGCCGATCCCGCATAAAATACCAACAGACATCCCCAAGTTCGAAGGGAAATAAGGGGAGGATCCGGGCACCCATATCACCACCTATCATCTTTGGTGTGTTTCCAACTCCATGGTGGACAATAGTGTCCGGTTACGTCTTTTTCCCTGCACCCTCACTGGAAACGCAACTAAGTGGTACATTGAGTTACCACACGCATCAGTAAATACCTTTGACGCTCTAGCAATGGAATTCCTAAAGCACTTCCAGCTACCCATCCGCTATGAGACTGGGATAGAGCTCCTCACTTCACTACGTCAGGATACCACCACCCACATGTCTGGTCATATACATGAATGGAGACGTAGGCAAAGGTTAGTTAAAGCTCCCCTCCCAAACTATCTCTTAGCGGACTAGTTCTGCAAGTCCCCACTCCTGCAAATCACTGAAGATGTCACTTTAGGTGGTGTGGTCAAAGAAGACCAATCCATACGTCGTGCCCAACACTTAGATCTGATATATTCATAGTCCAACACTCTTTACGACATAATCCCCAATGCCCCTCATAAATCCAATGTTTCCGCTACTCAGCACCCTGGAGCGCGCACCGATGGGATTATTGGTGCAACCTCTAGTGCTGTTGTAAAACAACTCAACAGTCACATTGCCTAGATGTCAGTGGACCCCTCTACCAAGTCGACTGCTCTTCCTACCACCATGATAAACTTTGTGCAATCAACGCAAAAACTCGGTGGTAAGAACAAGAAGAAGAAGAAAAAGACCGCTCCTTCTGAGGAGCAATCAACAAAGCAGCAAAACCAAAAATAGAGGTCGTTGCACCTCCTGACGATGGAAAGGATAAACCCACAAGATTCCCTTGCAAAATTTGTGTTGAAGACCACATGACCTATCCCTGCCCACGTCTTAAGGAATACACAGAATACATTGCTAAAAAGGATACTGGTAGGACCCCTGCTATCCTTTATAATCCTTTCCCCGCTCAACAGCAGCAAAACCTTATCACAAACCAACCCCAACCCCCGCAAGGGGGCAACGGTGGTTCGCAACATCCTTTAGCGAGTGAAGGATCTTCTACCATTTACACCTTTTAAATGGTAGATCTACAAACAAGAGCCAAATCCTATGAAACTCCTGTCGCTCATGCAGAGGAACCTTAAGTCAAAACCCACCGCTGCCCAATGATTTGCATATCGAAAGGCCGGTTGCTGACCTTGTAATTTTCCCCCCCCAAAGGGGCACTTCGATGCACAACGCACAATACATCTACACGTACCGCCCAAAACTATAGCATTGTAGAAGACTTGGCGCAAGCGCCATCGGCTATGTCGGTGCTCAAAGTATTACAAACATGCCCAGTACAAAGGAAAGATTTGCTTTCGGCTATTGGTGGTATCGACCTATAGGATTCCATGCTTGCAGTTTTCAACATGGAAAAGTGTAAACCTCCCCTTTCCCACCAACTTGCATTTCAAGTACAAATTTTTTCGAAAGGTAAAGGTATCCATAGAACTATCATCAACGAAGGTACTTCTACCTGTGTCATGTCGGCTTCATGTTGGCTAGCTCTAGGTTCTCCAACCCTATCCCCATCATTGAATTCCCTTAAAGCTTTCGACAACCACACTTTCATCCCAAAAGCTTACCTAGCTAGCTACCCCATCACTTTGTATGGGAAAACGGTAACGGTGGACATAGAAGTCGTAGATAAAAAACTCGACTATTATCTCTTGCTGGGTCGCGATTGGACATATGCTATGACGGCCATCGTATCTATTGTCTTTCACATCATCCTATTTCCATTGGATGGAAAGGTAGTTAAAGTAGATCAGTTGTCTTTCTACACCCTTGATTAATCCCCGTTACTAAGCGGCTCCGTACCCCTAGTAGGTGGTGTACCTAACTCTTACGTTAGTATCGGTACTAGTCTATTGAATGCTTCTTCCATCATGGGTTGTTTCCCTCTTCAGCCACCCAAGGTTTCATAGATGGTCAATATGATTTCATCTATTCCTCATGAACAGACCGATCCATGGATCCTATCGGCTCCTTCAGACATTGACACATATGGAGAACAAATGTTGTTGTCACCAGCTGAATTGGCCTACCAAGCCATTCAATCTGCATCCGCATCTCCAGTCACTTTGGTTTCGGCCAATGGTACCACTGACCCTACCATAAACTCTCCTTCTTTCGATCCACTCAATCAAGTCCTACTTGCAGATGAAGCTATTCGAGAAATCATGAGTTTAGAAGAGCAACCTTGGGAGGATTCGCACCATCATGTTTCAATATCTGATTTGGACACAATGCCTCTTCAAATCCTGTCCCCTGACATACCAGAAATCATTTCCTCACCCTATACAACCATCCAAACTTTGGAGGTGGAAGGAAACATGGGAAATATTTCAAAGACATTGCTCATCGATATTTCTGTCAAGACAAACATTGTGGAAAACATACAGATTGGAGCAGATTTCAATCCTAAGGAAATTTCCAGGTTCACCTGCCTTTTTAAGGAATTTTGCGATGTATTCACCTGGTCTTATGAGGAAATTGCTTTACGACAATGCAAAACCTATCCGTCAAAGGCTTCGACCAGTCCATCCCCGCAAAATGGCAGCCATAAAAAACGAAGTAGAAAAATTGTTACATGTTGGTTTCATCTATCCTGTTCCTTTAACAGAATGGGTTTCCAATCTGGTTCCTGTCGATAAAAAGCAAGGAACCATCCGCTTATGTTTCAACTATCAAGACTTGAATGCCACGTGTCCAAAGGATAATTATTTGACACCGTTCATCGATCAAATCATCAATGACTGCACCAGTTGTGAATCATTTTCATTCATGGATGGATTCTCATGTTACAGCCAGATTGCTATAAAACCCAAAGACCAGCATAAAACCACCTTTGTCTGCCCACAGGGCATCTTTGCCTATCGAAAACTCCCATTCGATTTAAAGAATGCTGGAGCAACTTTTCAAAGAGCCATGGACTACGCATTTCACAATATCCGGCATATCATTCAAGCTTACTTGGATGACCTTCCAACCCATTCCAAGCAATGAACGCAGCACCTAAACCATTTAAGAGAAATATTTCTAAGCTTCTGATTTTACAACATCCGCCTGAATCTGCATAAATGCATTTTCTTCGTCGAGTCTGGACGCTTACTTGGATTCATTGTCTCCAAGTACGGGATTAGGGTTGATCCCGATAAGGTAAAGGAAATTACTCAATTACCTAAACCATAATCTGTTCTACAGCTCCAACATTTGCAAGGGAAAGCAAACTTTTTACGACGATTCATCATAAATTATGTCGAATTAACGAAATGCTTCATGCGCCTTCTTAATAAGGGGTGTCGTATCTATGGGATGATCAAGCTCAACGATCATTTGATGCCTTTAAAAAGGCACTTATATCAGCCCCACTCCTTAGCGCTCCCGACTATAGCCACGACTTTCTTCTATACCTAGCAGCCTCGCCATCCTCTCTTGGAATGGTCTTGGTTCAAGCTCATGATGACCGGAGTGAACATGTGATCTATTATCTGTCCAATGACCTGGCTAAGCTCGAACTCAGATATTCACATGTGGAAAAGCTGTCATTGGCAGTCATCTTTGCTGTCAACCGATTTTGACACTACATACTGTTGCGACATACTACTATCATCACCTTGGAGAATCCCATGAGACATATTTTATCTCATCAAGTAATTGGAGGAAAATATTCAAAATGGATCGTGATCCTCCAAAAATTTGACCTGGTTTTCACAGCTGCCAAGGCGAAGAACTCCTTAGTCTTTGCCGAACTTTTGTTGGAACTTCCCATCGTCGATCCGAATGAGATAGCCCATGATCCTCTCCAGAATGAGGCTATCTATCTTATCGACACCACTGACCCTTAGTACAGGGACATTCTTGTCTGCCTCCAAGCACAACGGTTCCGCCCTGAACTATCGATAGGATACCATCGTCGCATCCGCCTCCAAGCACTACATTATCTAGTGATTAACGATACATTATATTGTCATAGTGCGTGTTGTGGAGGTAAATCCCCTCCGCGGACAGAGGCGATCCCTACTAGCCCAAATGGGGTCTAGCAACAATCAAACAACGCTAACACACAGGTTCCTAATTGCAAATCAAAGACCGATGATGAGGGCCTACCTGGATTCCAATGCTAGTACTTGTAGAAGAGTCATCGCTCCCGTTCCTTTGCTCCGGCTGGTCACAATCCCCACGATCCTCGTGAATGGACACCTGCACATGCAAAGAACGACACAAACACAAGCATAAAATCCAATAGATGCAACTATATATCAGTCAGAAAGGATATAACTCAACATCATCACAAATAATAACAAGAGTGGAACCATAATGATAGTCGTCTATTATTGATAAACAAAGAAGAATACAACCATAGTTCTGACGTCAAATCCTTCTTTGGCTGGGTGATCAGTAGCACATGCCTTGCAAAGCTTGTTGGGAATGGGGAACAAGCCTCTCTCTCCTTGGTCACTTGGATAAGAATCTCCTCACTTAAGATTTAGCCTCATGGGAATGAATAAGGCTCCTTGTAGCATGAACTTGGCAATTCTCAGACTTTGAGACTTAGAATTTGGAACTTGGAGACTAACTTGTCAAAGGAAAAAGGACAAGCTTTTATAGATAGAGGAGAAGTAGTTAGGGTCATCCACAAGATTCATGGGATTGGCTTTATCACTAAGAAGCTTCCATGAGAGGTGACGAACTAGTTCCCTTCTATGGAGATTCGAAGCCCAACTGAGCTAACTCAAGATGGAATCAGTTCATGAATAGGTTAGGAAGAACCTTCGTAAGTTTGTTTGTTAAAAACTTTACCCAACTGGGCTGGCGCGAGTGTGACTCTGAGACAGAGCGCCAGCTGGCGCTCCCTCTTTGTAGGATTTCCCCATTGGTGCGAGTGATACACAGTGGAACCGCACCAATGGAAAAAGAGATATTTTTATGGGTATTTTGCAGAAGGTGTCTTCAGGGCATATGAAGTACATACTCAAGGGGATACAATGCAAGTGTTTTCAGGTTATGTCACTTCTCATAGGTCCCGGAATAAGTCCTCCAATGTGCGGGAGAAGGGGTAACAGGGACGGTGACAAATTACTGTGTAACAGTCCGGATACAATTCTTCAGCATTGCCTCACTCATGAAGAATGCGGAACACGTTTTAAATGACTTCCATGCTAGGGAATGTGGCGGTCATATTTCTGGCATATCTACTGCACATAGAATCTTGCACGCAGGCTATTACTGGTCGACCTTGTTCAAAGATTGTGTCAAGGCCATCCGGCAATGCCATCCTTATCAAGTATTCACAAAGAAAAAGTGTGCTCCTCCAGCCCTCATGCACTCAGTGATCTCCGTTGGCCCCTTTGCCAAATGGGGGATAGACTTTGTAACTTGCAATCTCGTTTCCTCTGTTGGACATAACTATATCATAGTAGTTGTGGACTATTTCACGAAATGGGCCGAAGCCCTTCCCACCTACAAAGCCGATGGAGAAACCGTGGCACTATTCTTGTTCAATCAGGTTATCTGTCATTTTGGTGTACCCCACACGATCGTTACAGACCATGGATCTCATTTCTAGAACCATATGATGTCTGATTTAATGTCGTTGCTTGGTTTTCGTCAGGATCAATCATCCTCCTACTACCCCCAAGCTAATGGTCAAGTAGAAGCCGTCAATGGCATCTTAAAAACCATGATCCGTAGGTTGGTAGGAAATCATAAAACCAATTGGCACCAAATGTTATATTCGGCGCTATGGGCATACCGAACTTCAGTAAAAACTGCCACAGGCTTTACACCTTTTCAACTTGCTTACGGCCTGGAAGCAGTTTTACCCATCGAGTGTCAGATCCCTTCCCTGCAAATAGCTGTTGAACTCCTGCCCAGCACTACTGCCGAAGAAGAATGCTTACTATACCTTAATCAACTGGATGAAACCCGTCGAGATGCTGAATTGGCACTCGAGGCTCACAAGCATCGGGTAAAAACCCAATACGACAAAAAGGTCAAGCCTCGTTCTTACCAAGAGGGAGATCTTGTTTTGCTCTATGATCAAAAACATGACCTCTTGGGGGCAGGAACACTTCAACCCTTATGGCTAGGTCCCTATGTTGTCAAGAAAGTCCTCTCAAAAGGGGCATATGAACTACAGGACTGGAAAGGAATCCTGCTCGTGGAGCCCAGAAATGGGCTCTATCTAAAAAAGTATTATGCCTAGTATTGCACTAGGCATGTGCTTTGCAATTTTATGTATTCATAAGTTTTGCTTCCCTTTTTTTTGTCATTGGATTGTTTTGATATTTATTGGAGTACTTGTCTCATACATTCTTCTCACAATTCAGATGTCTTCGTTACCCTTAGCATACATAGGATACGCGGATGGTGTCAATCGTCACACATGGCACATTGCATCAGCTGCTTGGGTCATCTACACACCTGAGTCAGAACTATTTTGTTTCGGAGGAGTATTTCTTGGTACTGCCACCAACAATATTACTGAGTGCATGTCCGTAATTTCACTTCTCACAGAAGTGTCGTCAAGGGACATCTCCAATCTGGTGGTCAAGTTAGACTCCCAGCTAGTTAATTGACAAATCGTTATCACATTTGTAATCCAACCTTATTATGTCATTATTTAAGGGTACAACTCCTGGAACGTCAATTTGAAATAATCACATATGAACACATTCCTCGAGAATTAAATACGCTTGCTGATTCATTAGCTAACTATGTATTAAAGTGGCATCTGTCTCATTCAATATAGAAGCATGCATGAAAAGTAAAAATTTGCTGAGTTAAAAAGTTTTTACAAAAAACATTTACGCCATCAAAATACCAAAATGTTTGTATATATATAGATCAAAATCCAGTCCTTTACATCGAAATATTCCAAAACTTGGATGTTTTAAGTACAAAATGGCTATTAAGAACAGCTACAAACACACATTGGCTATGCCAAAACACCTTCTAAAATGAGCCTATTGCTCTTGAAATACTAAAACCTCTCTAGCTATCCTCCGAAGAGGAACTAGAAACCGCTCAGGTACACCGACTGTGTGTTGCTGCATATGAGTGGGAATCTCCCTCATAGGAAGGGGGGGGACACCCATGCTCAAGCCCTCCAAGTTCCTCAGAACCTCACGAAGACTATCAGCATCACCTCCCCCAGAAAGTAGTTGGCCTCCTCGTCACATATGGCGGGGTTTGCCTGCAGGTCGTAATTGCACCACATCTGTGTTAAGCATAAAGCTTCATGTCAGTACTTATTTCGCCTATAAAAACATACATAAATATTCAAAAGCTAAAAAATACTTGAAGTAATTTTAAAAATCATTGTCACCTTGAGGAACCTAGTTGGTCCTGTTATCACCCCAAGAAACTCTCCTAGGTTGTAGCTCAGAGATGCTCGGGAACATACAAATTCAACTTATTGTTGCAAATGGATGAATGGAGGGAATGATGCTTGTTCAAGCCAGATAACCACTTCTACTTCGCTTAACTCTAGACATGCGTGAACACCCCCAGACTACAAGGCTTTAGA
This sequence comes from Pinus tabuliformis, assembly GCA_031772625.1. NCBI lineage: Eukaryota > Viridiplantae > Streptophyta > Pinopsida > Pinales > Pinaceae > Pinus > Pinus tabuliformis. Next base: position 839,114,763 of record CM062817.1, on the reverse strand, counting down.
CCACCAATTACTCACATTTTAAGGATTGGGTGAATATGGAGAATATTGACCACACGAGCAGATGCACAAGACCATGTGATGGCCGGATGCAACCAGTAAAGAAGTCTGCAGATCTATTTCCCTAATACACAGATAGGATGACAGCTCTCTGGTACTAGGTGAAAAGAAACCTGAATATCTCATCCACTGATACATACAAGACTTTAACACAGAGATAGGATGACAGCTTCTCTAATGCTAAACATCAAGAGCTCAGAAATATAGCATATTAGGCACAGCTTGGAACAAAAGAAGAGTGGAAAGTGAGAAATTAACAGCAAAAGAAGCTTGTATTAGCTGAAAATGAAGACGAGACGTTGCAAGTATCAAAATAGTTACAGTCTCCAGAAGTTGAACCTTACATCAAAACATCAACCATCAACCCTGATTACATCTTGTTTCTGGGTATATATAGAGTTTCAATACAAAGGCACTCGGCCATTCTAAGTATGGAGGGGCCATAATTGGCCACCAACCACATTTAGTTGCCTGATGGAGCTTCTAAGTGCGTTTGCTTGCTGTAGTGGATGAATCTGATCTTTTTCCTATGCTCTGTTGTCCTCTTGGGTAGTTGGAGTACCGTATAGGATAAAGCTCCATAATTGTTAAATGTAGCTATCTGTCTGTGCTTCATCCTTTTCCTCCTCGGCCATACTGTCTATTGAATGTGGTCGTTGAGGAACAAATGTAGTTGGTACTGGTGAGACGGTTGTCTTCGTCCTTCGGGTGCACGGAACAGTCAAGGGACGTGGATTGCATGGTGAGTGTACTAGCAGGATGGAGGAGATAGACTGGCCGTTGGATCGGGAGGATAGACGACGGGGATGAGTCAATGGGGATATTGGAGGAGGCAAGAGTAGGATGACCATGGGTCATTGGATCTCAGGCGGGCAGATCCAACGGTCATCGAGCGGCGGAAGCGCGTGGTGATTAACGGGTGGGAATATGGGTTTGAGCGGTAAGTGATTTTGATCGCACCATTGTTGGTCATCGGGTGGTAAAAGGACAACGGAGCATTATCCCATTCAGCGCGTGATGCGTGGCAGCGGAGGCGAGGGGAAAACCACTCTCCATCGCGCGTTAACGTGTCGTTACTTCGCGAGCGCGGGAGAGCGGACATCGTCTGATCGTGGCAAAGATGATCGGACAACAAGGAAACAATCGTGCAGGTTTTCCATCGGATGTGACGGGGATGTGTTGGATTGGGCGTGATGATCGACGACGGAGGTTATAGGTGGGGAGTTTATGGAGGCGTGGAGTCATATGGGCGTGGGTTTATGGGGTATGGGCGTTAGCGCTCAGGGCTTAAGAGCCAGGGCCTTTTATATGGTTTTTTAACCAAAAAGCACGAGAAACAGAGATAAAGGGAGGGTTAGAGAGGTAAAGGGAGAAGGTGAAAACGACCGGTATAGGCCTCCTTTGAACATAACCAAGGACCAAGCTTATTTCTGATCCTCAACATATCAAAAATATGTAGCAGAGCTAACACTAGCTCCTTCTAGGGATGAGATCCTCCTTGCGAGGTCTCAAGAACTACAGACCAATGCCTTACCTGTCAAAACTAGAGGAGTAAAATTTCCTAGTGCTCCATTGGGCATGGAGTCTAATTGAGTCTACCTTAAAACTGATAAAATGACATATTTACAACTTTAAGGCTTGAAAACCTTAAACAAAATAAATTTTCAAAAATCGGTCGTTAATTGGGCCATCAAAAACTGTCTCTCCTTTCATGCTTTACAACATGAAAGTATTGTTCCCTTGGATCTGAGATATGATAAAAGGCCCTGTCCATAAAGCATCAAACTTCCCATGGTTGCCTTTCTTCTCTTTTAATGCATCCCACTTAGGAACCAAGTCTCCAACCTAAAAATTATCTGTTTTTGTCCTCCCATCGAAAGTTTCCTTGATCTTCTTTTGATGTGCTACAGACTTCTCAACCAACTGTTCTCTGATTTGATGTACTTCTGCTAAATCAATGATCCTTTTTGCCATGTCCTTTTCTTCATTCTGCTCTTCTTGCAAGAACTTTGCCACAGGGAGGGTTAACTAAATTCGGAATACAGCCTCAATGCCATATACCAGCTTGAATGGAGAATTCCCTATGGATTTCTTGGTGGTTACTTTGTCAACCCATAGTGCATACTTGAGCTTAGAATCCCAATTCTTTTTGTTGTCTTCCAACAGCTTTTTAATTATCCTTATCAAGCTCTTGTTGGAAGAATACGCTAGACCATTTCCTTGAGGGTAGTATGAGGTGGAATGGACTAGCTTAATGCCCATTGAGTCACACATGTCCATTAGTTATTTTTCCCTGAAGGCTGATGCATTGTCTGTAACCAATTTATGTGGATAGCCAAATCTGATGAAGATATTCTCTGTCAAAAACCTCATGACCACATGGTGATAAGCCTTTCTGGTAGGGATTGCTTCAATCCATTTAGTGAAGTAATTTGTGGCTACTAAGATCCATTTGTGCTAGCCACTAGAATGTGGATTGATTTCTCCAATGAAATCCAAGCCCCACTGCTGAAAAGGGCCACTAGCATGTATGGGTTTTAAGGGCAGGGACTTCAATTGTTGCTTCCCTTCAAATCTTTGGCACCTGTCACAAGATTTAACAAATGAAAAGACATTAGAAAATAAGGTGGGCCAATAGTACCCAGCTCTGAGGATCTTATGGGCTGTAGTTTTCCAATAATGATGCCCTCCACATAGGCTGGAATGAAACTGCTGCATGACTGCAATGGATTGTTCTTTGTCCAGACACCTCAACAGAATTCCAGAGGGGTCCCTCCAGTAGAGCAGGTTTCCATGAATGCAGTATTTTGTTGCCTTGAGCTTGATAGTTCTGGCTTGGCTTGAACTAAGGCCTGGAGGAATTTCTAGCTTCAGCAAGAATTGAGCCATGGCAGAATACCATTCACAAGAAGCTATATTTTCTGCCAATGACTGATTTTTCCCTGGTTCAGCTGTTTCTTCTGTTGCCTGACTATCTTTTGAATTTATGCTTATCAAATTAATGTCCAATATTTTGCAATTTTCTTCAGCCATTAATCTGGCAAGGCCCTGACCTCTAACAAGCTTGGTGGGCTTCAGTTCTATGTTAAATTCAATAAGCTTTGCAATCCATTTAGCCCTTCTTCCATCAGCATCAGGTTGTGTTAGGACATCTTTTATTGAAGCAGAGGGTACATATGCAATTATCTTGGAATGCAAAATGTAAATTTTGAAGGCTTTCAAAGATTTTATAAGAGCATAAGCTTGTTTCTCAATGATATCACACCTTAGCTCAACATCCCTTAAGGTTTTGCTGAAATATGCCACTGGATACTCTGAACCTTCCTCATCTGCTTGCATCAAAACTTCTGCAAGGGTGTCATCAGAGGCAAATGAAAATATATGGAATTCCTTGTTGTAATCTGGGTTGATTAAAGTAGGAGCTTCCATAATAGCTTTCTTAATGGATTCAAAGGATCTTCTTGTTGCATCAGTCCATTTGATTTCTGACCCCTTTTTCAACATGGAGGTAATGTGTTTTACAAGTTCTGCAAAATTTGGGATAAACCTCCTTATGAAATTTATCTTGCCCAGAAAGGACTGGATATCCTTCTTTGATCTTGGGACAGACAAGGTCTGTATTGCTCTTACTCTTCCTGGGTCAATTTTGACACCTGCAGCGGAAACAACATGTCCTAACAACTTGCCTTCTGGTAAAGCAGACTGTGACGTTTTAGGATTGACTGAAGTCCCAAACCTTCGGCACTTCAGGAACACTTTCTTCAAATGTTTCAAATGGTCTTGATGGCTGCTGGAGTACACTGTTAAATCATCAAGGTAGACAAGGACAAACTTATCCTTCTCTCCTACAAATTTTTTATCCATAGCTGTCTGAAAGGTGGCTCTAGCATTAATCAACCCAAAAGGCATCTTGGAATACATAAAATTACCCTGAGTGGTGAATGCAGTCTTCTCTTGATCATCTGGATGTACAGCAACCTAGTTATACCCTAAAAATCCATCCAGGAAAGACAACACTTTGGCTCCTGAGACTTTCTGCAGCAAATGCTCCATCTTGGGTAGAGGGTAATTGTCTTTCTTAGAGCATTTGTTTAAGTTTCTGAAATCAATGCAGAGCCTGATTTCTCCACTTTTCTTCCTCACCACCACAAAGTTGGCTACCCATTTTGAATATCTGAGAGGGACTATGATTTTGGCAGCCAGTAACTTTTTGATTTCCTTTTCAATCAACGGGAGGAGCAAAGGATTTATTGGTCTCAGTTTCTGCTTGAAAGGGATGGTGTCTTTCTCTAAAGGGATTTTATGTTGGATGATCTTTTTGTCATATGTTTTCAGGTCACTATATTCCCAGGCAAAGACATCAGTAAATTGCTTCATTAAATTGCAGTACTCAGAACTTTGGGCAGCAGATAGATGAGTGGACAAATTTATATATCTTGGATGATCTGGACTCCCTATATTATGCCTATGGACTGCAGATTGGTCTTCTTTTTGGGCAACCTTATAAGGGACATCATTCTGGTCAAACAGTTTTTCTAAGGAACTAGACCTTTAGGTATCTGATTGCTGGGCAGCTGGACAATGCTATTTTTGCCAATTTTGTTCTTTAGCTAGGATTGGGGGTTTTCTTCCAGAGCTTCATTCTTTTGGTCAATTTGCATTTCAGAGAATTCATCAATGACTTGAAGAAACCTATTTACCTCATCATCATCCTCAAAAACTTTCCAATGCTGGACATTATCAGGCAAGGATGGTCTATATTTCATCTGGACTTCATAGACTAGTCTGGGAGGCATGGGAGGGATAAACATGCTAGCAGACACAGCAAGGGAATCAGTGAGCTGATTTCTGACTCTAGGGATATATGAGATGCAAAAACTATCAAAAGAATCTTTGAGTCTCCATACCTCATCTCTATATGCTTTCATCCTTGGTTGCTCTACCTGAAATGTTTTGTTCACTTGCTGAATGATAAGATCAACATCTCCAAACACCTTTATGTTTCTCATTTATCTGTATTTAGCTACGTTAAGGCCCAATATCATAGCCTCATACTCTGCTATATTGTTGGTGACTTAGAAAGCTAGCTTAAAAGACAGATGGGTGCTTTCTTGTTTTGGAGATATTAGCGCCACCCCTGCTCCTGGAATCTCCCTAGAACATGCTCCATCAAAGAACATCTCCCAAACCCAACTTCCTTGCTCTCCCTCGTCCTGGACTACTGGTTTCTTGAGCTACAATGAGGCCTTCTGAGATTCTTCAATTTACATGCTCCAAAATCAGTGTCCACAGCATAAATGGGACGATTAGAAGGGTTCTTCTCATCACTGATGATGTAGGCCAGTTGTGCTTCTCTATAAAATCTCCTACTTTCCCCTCCAAAAACTGGGATAGTGGCATAAGATAAATAATTTTTTAATGTCCCACCTAGTCTCTTAATCCACCCTCTGGATAGCAGCATGCCAAACTTGGGAGGGACATCTACTACCACAATATCCATCATCATGCTCTTCATGGGCAGCTGAGTTAGGGTAACAACTAAATCTTTGATTAATCCTAGGCATTTTACCTTTCTCGAATCAAATGAAAATAAATCATGATATGGTCTGGTAATATCAAGGCCTAACTCTTCCATGACAGCTTTTGGCATCAAATTGTGGCTGGCCCCTGTGTCTAGCAGGAAATTATGGAGGGTTTTGTCATGAATGGTCAAGGAGACATAGAATGATGGGGAGCTATTATCAGCAGGTTCAGTCATTGGGCTAAGCACAACTACAGGCTTATCATCTTGCAAATTGACGTAGTCCGTGGAGGTTTGTGAGGCTTTCAGCTCAAGAGCATCAAGGATAGGCTTTCTAAAAACTTCACTCTTTGTAAGTTCTATCAAAGGCACAGATATTTTTAACTTCTGGACTTCTGATTCAAAGCTGAAAGGGGAAGGAGACTTATCAGGACCTCTTACCTCTTGAGCTGGTGCTTTGAGGATGACTGGATTAGCTGCTGGCTTCTTCTGTCTGATATTCTGTTGCTCTATTGGGACAGCAACTCTTTGGGCAGGATTCTCCTTGACATTGTTTCCTTTTGACCTCAGATTGTACCTTTGCTGCTCATCAGTCTGTAGAACAGCCTCTCTGTCCCACTTTTGACTGGTTTGGTCCTATAGTAATGATTCTTCATAGGCAGCGAATGTCAAAAAGGCAGCACTACCTTTATCTTCCATGCAATGAATTTCATCCTCTTCTTCAAACTGCTCCTCCTCCATGACTACGTTCTGGAAAGGAGCCTTAACTCTTTGCTCTTCACCGGCTTCTTTACCCCTCTGAATGATTTGCAATTGTTCATTTGCTCTTCTGAATGGATTTGGATTTCTTGGAGCAAATGTGTTTGGAAGCCTTGCCTTTCCAAATCTCTGCTCAACCTTTAGCTTAGATATCTCAGCAGCCAATGACTCTATCATTTTAGTCATTTTGTCTAATTTAGGTTCTGAAGATGAAGCAGAGGAAGAAGAAGCCTCACCTCTCTACCTCCTTCTATCAGCATGACTTTTGAGATTTTCTACAGCCATGATATTAGATTCCACCTCTAGGGTTGCATCCTGCATTTCATCTAGAGTGGCACATCTCCTTTCTCTCAAAAGTAGGCAAAAATCAGAGTCAAAAGCATTGGCATAGGTGAGTTTGGTAGAGGTGGGGGTAGGCTTTACTTCATCTGGTATCTTACTATACATGTGGTTAAATCTTTTATTAAAATCAGGCAATGATTCCCCATTCTCCCTCTTGAGGTTTCCAAACTCTGTATGGTAATAGAGCAGGTCTTTCTTATCTCCCCAATGCTTCAAAAACACATCATCTAAGGCTTCAATGTTTGCTATTGACCTAGGGGGCAATTCTTTGAACCATTTTCTAGCCTCTCCATCAAGGCTCTGGACAAACACTCTCATCCACACATCATCTTCACTGATATCTAGGTTATCAGCATAACTATAAAAAGACTCAAGGTGTTCTTCAGTCGCTACTCCCTTTGTACCGGTGAACTTATGCATATATTTCTGGTACTCTCCTTCAGACATGGCATTCAAAGGAACAGGCAAGACCAAGGGTCCATACCTAGCAGCTATGATTCTTTCCATCTTTATGGGTGCTTATTGGCCTGCCATGACTGGGCTAGGTGGAAGGATACTGGCAGTTTGAATAGTAGGGAGCAGTGAAATGGATGACAGAAACAAAGGAGTATGAGGGACTGTATGGGAGGCTTTCTTTGGACTGAGATCCAAAGGGGAACTGGATGAACAAGGAGCTTTATGAGTCTCTGTGGGTATTTCTTCACTAACAATGTTAGGCTCTAAATCTTCAAACTATATATCCTTAGCTATAATCTTCTCTTGCAGAGATACATAAGATTTCTTAGGCTTACCTGATCCTGATGCTCCTTTCTGTGATGTTTTCCTTTGCTTAGCAATCTTCTCAGGGTCAGGCACTAGGTCAGCTGGTGATTTCTGAGGATTCCTCTGGGTATGCCTCACGAACTGAGCCATAACTGTAATGTGGAGTCGCCACTAGGTTGGTCCTCCAGTAGAGTCGTCAGATAGATGATTACAACCAAAAATGTGTCCAGGCTTTGTCTATCATCAAAGCTAGAACCATGTCGTTCTCCCAGGGAAGCTGAGCTTCAATCTCCTCTCCCCGACAACGACGCCAATTAATGTTATCACCCCAAGAAACTCTCCTAGGTTGTAGCTCGGAGATGCTCGGGAACATACAAATTCAACTTATTGTTGCAAATGGATGAATGGAGGGAATGATGCTTGTTCAAGCCAGATAACCACTTCTACTTCACTTAACTCTAGACATGCGTGAACACCCCCAGACTACAAGGCTTTAGACCACCAATTACTCACAGTTTAAGGATTCGGTGAATATGGATAATACTGACCACACCAGTAGATGCACAAGACCATGTGATGGCTCACCGCAACCAGTAAAGAAGTCTGCAAATCTAATTCCATATACACATACAGGATGACATCTCTCTAGTACTAGGTGAAAAGAAACCTGAATATCTCATCCACTGATACATACAAGACTTTAGCACAGAGATAGGATGACAGCTTCTCTAATGCTAAACATCAAGAGCTCAGAAATATAGCATATCAGGCACAGATTGGAACAGAAGAAGAGTGGAAAGTGAGCAATTAACAGCAAAAGAAGCTTGTATTAGCTAAAAATGAAGACGAGACGCTGCAAGTATCAAAATAGTTACAGTCTCCAGAAGTTGAACCTTACATCAAAACATCAACCATCAACCCTGATTACATCTTGTTTCTGGGTATATATAGAGTTTCAATACGAAGGCACTCGGCCATTCTAAGTATGGAAGGGCCATAATCGGCCACCAACCACATTTAGTTGCCTGATGGAGCTTTTGAGTGCGTTTTCTTGTTGTAGTGGATGAATCTGATCTTTTTCCTGTGCTCTGCTGTCCTCTCGGGCAGTTGGAGTGCCGTATAGGATAAAGCTCCATAACTATTAAATGTAGTTATCTGTCCATGCTTCATCCTTTTCCTCCTCGGCCATACTGTCTGTTGAATGTGGTTGTTGAGGAACAAATGCAGCTGGTACTAGTGAGACGGTTGTCTTCATCCTTCGAGTGCACGGAATGGTCAGGGGACGTGGATTGCGTGGCGAGTGTACGAGCAGGACGGAGGAGCTAGACTGGCCATTAGATCAGGAGGATAGACAACAGGGATGAGTCAACGGGGATATCAGAGGAGGCGGGAGTGGGATGATCATGGGCCACTGGATCTCAGGCGGGCAGATCCAATGGTCGTTGGGTGGCGAAAGCGTGTGGTGATTAACGGACGGGAATATGGGTTTGAGTAGTAAGCAGTTTTAATCACACCGGTGTTGGTCGTCGAGCGGTAAAAGGACAACGGAGCATAATCCCATTCAGTGCATGACGCATGGCAGCAAAGGAGAGGGTAAAACCACTCTCCATCACATGTTAACATGTCGTTACTTAACGGGCGTGGGGAGAGCGGACGCCGTTCGATCATGGCAGAGATGATCAGACGGTAGGGAAACAATCGTGCAGGTTTTCCATCGGATGTGACGAGGAGCCGTTGGATCGGGCACGGCAATCGATGACTGAGGTTATAGGTGGGGAGTTTATGGAGGCGTGGATTCATATGGGCGCGGGTTTATGGGGTATGGGCTTTAGCGCTCGGGGCTTAAGAGCCAGGGCCTTTTATATGGTTTTTTAACCAAAAAGCACAGGAAACAAAGATGAAGGGAGGGTTAGAGAGGTAAAGGGAGAAGGTGAAAATGACTAGTATAGGCCTCCTTTGAACATAACCAAGGACCAAGCTTATTTCTGATCCTCAACATTTCAAAAATATGTAGCAGAGCTAACAGGTCCCGGGCGGTAGCATCAAGTCAGGGTTGTCGGTAAAATCCATGCCCTCATAAGCATAGTCATCAATCATCACAATTTGGCCACGAAGCCACTAGAAGAAATCTTCCTCGAAGAAATGTCAGATCGGTCCTCCTCCTGTGCGAGGATCGAGTGATGACCATCACCCCTGCCTCAGCTCCCTCGGATCAAAGGGACCTAAGCTCATCCTTGGGCGCATAACAAGTACCCTCTCAAGAATGAATGAAACTATGAGAGTACCATACCCAAAACTGTGTTGGGTACGAGTCTTGCATGCCGTTAACTTTGCCTTCAACTGGAAAAGCACTGCTTCACACCAGTTGAACATCTGTGGCTGGACACAATCAACTGCAAGCAACAGTTGGGCCTTTGTTACAACGTGGGGACTCTTTGACCCCACCAACCACACAATCAACCATAAAATTGCCCTCATAGACCTGGACCTTATCCTCTCTATGGGGACTCTGTTGCTGACTAGTCCGCTCTCAGGGATGCAGTAGGATTGCACCAGCTCTAGGGTAGATCGTGGATCTGGCCTACCCCCGGTGAGGTTTTCCTGTGCCCCATGGCATGACAGACCAGTTAAAAAGTATATGTCATCACGGTCAATAACCAGCTCCTGATCTGCAATCCTGAACACTTGCTCGTGTTCATCCCAGCGCTAGATAATCCATCTCAATAAATCCTCCTGCCCTTTCATCAACTCCAACTTTGCATACTTCAGTAAACCATAGCGGTGTAATGCAAGTATGCATGCTAGATCATTTTGCATCAGCAATTCCTAGCTATCATGGGCCCATTCTCTCCATAGACTAGTCATTATGGCCTGAAACCTACGCAAAATAACCCTAAAAACAGTCAAAATGGGGCAAAATAGCTTCAGGAATCCTTGCATGAGGTTTTAAACTGCGCCCTTCAGCTCTAACACTCCCCCCAATGGTACACAGGGAGGGTTAGCGCCCTCGAGTAGGTCATACATGGCGTTTAATGCTCCATACAGGCCATCTGGAGGGCGTTAGTGCGTAAACACTACTTTAGGGCACCTCAAATCTGCAAAAATCCACCAATGAAACTATCAAGAAAGGTTAAGAAATTCATAGAGCAAGGTTTTAGCCCCTACCTAGGACTGAAAGCACATCGAATGGTCACCCGGATCTCCTATAATGGTCCGCGGAAAATCTGCTCCTCTTTAGCTCCAAAATGCTCTCACAATTCTCAAATAGTGAAAATGGTGAATGTGAAAGCTCAAAGAACTTCCTTATATTTATTTTTGGAGACATGATTTTTGAAATCATTAAAGAGAAAGTAGTCCATTTCCCATGATTTTTTATCATGCATGAACCCATATGGATAGGAATTGTTACTTTTTATACTTTTTTCCGCTTTTGATGAAAGTACCTTCAAGAATGAAAAGCAGTAAAAGCTACATGCAATTCTCAAAGAGCACTTTTCTTTTATGGGATATTTTCTCACTCTAAAAAACTGAAAAATCCTCGAGTTTGTCATCATTGGGCTCGTTAAACACATACGACGACGGTCTGAGCAACTCTTTTTCACTCTTTTTCTAGCTCATTAAATTGAAAAAGACCATTAGAGCATTCTTTTTAGGCGCTTTTTTCTTTAGGCTTGTTAAACATTTATAAATATGACCTGAGCATTATTTTAGGTACTTTTCTCGCTTGTTAAACTGAAAAATCCCAAGTTTTTGTAACCATGCTTGTTAAAAATCTAAGGCAACAACAAAGAGCACTTTCTTTTTTGGGACCATTTCTCGCTCTTAAATCGAAAAATCCTCAAGTTTTTCCCCTTCTTCGGGCTTGTTAAATCTATGAAGAAGGAATGAGCAGTTCTTTTACCTCTTTTTCCTTAATAAACTAAAAAAGTTACCTTGAGTTTTCTTCATTTGACTCATTAAAATTTGATGAAGGTATTGAGTTTGTCTTCGCATGACTCATTAAAAATTCACAATGAAAAATGAGTTTATTCCATCTCCTCGTACTCGTAACAAAACAAGGTCAACATCTATTGAACATAGGTTTCTCTTTATCTAGATTCAATAGGTTAACTCACGGAAAAGTAACCACTTCGAGTCTACTATTAACCTTTTGTCACACCCGACTAACAACTATGACAAAGGGACCACCATGGAGTCGTTCTTTACAATCTTTTCAGACTCTCTAAATATGAAAAGACCACTGAGTTGTCTAGTTTGGACTCATTAAATTACACAGACAAGATATGGAGTCGCTCTTTTACGATCATTTTTAGACTCTCAAAACATGAAAAGGTCGACCAGTTTTCCTGTCTAGACTCATTAAACTAATCAGATAGAGCATAGAGCCGCTCTTTTTGCAGTCCTTTTCAAACACTTAAAAAAATGAAAAAATCGATGAGTTTACCCGTCTAGACTCACTAAACTAATCAGATGGGGAAAGAAGACAATACAACTACATTCAGTATTAGAAAGCGTGGTTTGGCAGCAGTCGTTCCCATGAACATGGCACTCCCTCAGATAAACCTTCCTTGTGGCAGCCTCTCAATATGAATCCTACCATCCTAGGAGTTTACCCTAAATACCCTGATGTTCTTGCATCTCTGTATCCTAACACTCTTTGGTGTTAATGAGTCTAGTGTTGCATGGTTAAAACCATTGTCATGCCTTCTATTGTTTAAGGGTTAACCTTTTGTTTCCTCCATCAACCCATCAAACATATCCTTTCATCAAGCCCTCCGTTGTTTAGACCCAATTCTCAAAGATTCCTCAAAAACAAATCATTCTTGTCCCGTTTCGTGTCAATTGATGTAGGACACATTATTTCCTACCTTTCAACAGGTATCTTCCTATCGACTTCAACACTCTATCTAGAAAGACAACCCAGAAACGCATTTAGTGCCTTGGTACTTTTAGACATTAATGGCAAGTCACGTTGTGTTTGATCAGGGGTTCTCATTATTGGCTCCTAGTTAAGCGATTCTACGGGTGTTTGACGATAAAAACATCTTTCACACTCATTAGATTGTACTGTGCATCTTGGAGACCATCACCATTATTGGTGGCCTTCCTCGCATCTATTAACGGTCTCCATTATTGACTGGTAATCAGATGATTTCGTGCATGTTCGACATCAACACATATATTCACATGTATCGATCTATGTTGTTCGGTGAAGTGGAAATCAAGACCTTGGGTAGAGGCTTGCATCACTCAGCCTTGTTTCCTCTCCCAAGTTGCGTATATTGTTTTTTGGAGACAGCTTATCAAGATGATTCTATTATGACACTGAATCCGCATTGTGCTTATCGGCGGCCAGCATCATCATATCTCTTTGGAGAAAATCACTCTGACATAGCTACTAAGCATGGGAATGCCCGACTCAAGACATGATTTTAGTAGTTTTATATATATGTGTTGTATCAGGTTTCCCGTACCACCCGAAGCTCCGATCCTCTCTCTCTTTTTGTCGAAGAAGGAAAATTACAGTTAAGTAAAGTATTTTGGCCATTATCACAGCCTCTGATCTCACACTTTAGGGGGCATCTGTTATACAACAAATTGACCCCCTCATCAACTCAGAGGGGAAAGACATGATAGCTGAAGAAAAGACCAAGATCGCATGCCTTGTTTCCACACTAATGTTGGCTATGCACTGACAACCTGCTTTATAAAGCTTCTCTGCAAGCCTAATGGAGCGTTAGTGACCCAACTAACTCTAGTTGCTAGTTCAGGAACAGTGTTAGTGGACCCTAATGAAGTTCTAAGGGTCAAAGAAGTGAATTGACTCATAAATATCTAGATATTTGCTCCTAGATCTACTCAAGAAAAGCAAGGAAACATCTCAAGTTCAACCTATTTGGGGGATTTCTAATCCAAATGGAGGCAAATGGGAAAGAGCTGAAAATCATGGCAACTTCATTGCTTTTACCCTAAGGAACTCATGGAGGAACTTGGCAACTGTAACTCAATTGCTACATAAGCAAAGCTAGGGCTATGGTGATAGAGGTCAGATCATTTGAAAGGATAGCATACTTGATTGTTGAGCATTGTCTCAAATCAGAAGAAGTTGGTAAGAAGGGAGAGAGAGAGAGAGAAGTTGGAGGGGTAAGGGAAGGCTGATGCAATAGATGGTTGTAATCACTCTTCCGACATTAATATAGAACTACAGTTGTACTGTCTACTCCATGGTGTTGGTACTATCATTCATTTAGTTGTTTGTCCAATACCTTTTAGCATGAGTAGCTTAGTTATGTGTAACTAGATGTTATTTTATGTATTCATGTATTAGTTATCAGAGTTTTATGCTATGTTTATGCTTGTCTCTTCTATGTGCAGGACTTGATCTAGAGCTGGCTCAGGGGACTTCCACCTAGCTGCATTGTGCTCTCCAGCAAATCTACACGGAGGCTTGAGGTAATATATTTGTCCTACTTTGATAGTTAGTTATTGTTTATGAACATGCATGTTACTTTGTGACAGTTGTAAATAATCTTACAGTCTGCAAAAGGTCCCAGGAAGACCTTTGAGGGTATCTCCATTCTCCATACACTGTGCATTTTATCCTATAGCAATAGAATAATCATGTGTCGGACATATCAAATCAATCCATTATCAATATAGTCATTTCAAATCTATTGGATCTTATCCATCATCAAATTCTTGGGTGCAAACGAGTTTCAGATTAATAAAATCATTAATAGCCCATTACATGCACACTTGCTTTAGATCTAACTATTCATGAAATATTCATCACTTACACACTAAAAACACTTTGATCTTTGTCTCCAGCTTAGCCGTTATCCAATAGCACAGGTCAAAACCACACTATTGTGGATGGTATTCTTTGACGAGGTCAAATATCTGTTGTTGGTTTCAATACTATGGCTCAATACCATGGTAAATACCCTTGGTATTTAGAATACCATGGTGAAGAAATTGTACGCTCCTTTTCTTCTTCATACCCGCATGTGTACGTGGATTTTCTTCATAGAACCTGCGTATACACGAATTTTCTTCACAAAACCTATGCATGCACATGGATTTGCTTCATAGAACCAGCATATACACGACTTTTCTTCACAAAACCTATGTATGTACATGACTTTTCTTCATAGAACCTGCATATACTTCTTCAAACTTCATCTCTATCATTCCTTTGTCTCTGAAATGATATTCCTTTATCCAATATTTCTTTCATATATGTACTGGCTTGAAGACTCATCCTTCTACCATCATGTTAACATGTTTATTAAGTAGGTTTCCATCAAAATACAATTCATCAAGTAGGTTTCCATCAAGGATAACACATTAGTCATAATTCCAACAATCTCCCCCCTTGGACTTGATGGCAACCATTTTGGTGTTTTGTCACCACCACCTGTAGATACATGTAAACGCAATTGTTAGATATACCAAGCATTCTCCAAATACCAAGCTTCTCTCCCCCTTTGACATCAAGGGAAAAGGGTTGGTAAATGCTAAATGAAGTCTTCTCTCCCTTTGTTTACATGAGCATTGTAGATTTGTTCTGTTGAGTATGTATATTGAATACTGACCATGCTCACCGTGAGCATATGCTAAAAATCCTGAAGGATAGGCAATGAAGTATATGAATCTTCCTATCAACAAGGACTTAATATTACATCAATCACCCAATCATAGTGGGGTTACATATTTGACTTCATTATTACATCAACCACCCAAAAATGGGATTACATTCATAATTGATTTGACCTCAATAGTTCAACCATGACTGAATATTACAATTACATCATAGGTCTTTACATGACCTTTACATAAAGAGACATATATGACATTTATAACTATGACCAAAGACCTCTATAGAGAGGTAAGAAGACCAAGATAGTCTTCAGCAACCATCATATACTATGTAGGATCTGCACCATAAGCATCTGTCAATAGAAACCTGCACATTTTCATCATCAATTTGCAAGATAAGACAATTTAGCTTTAATACCATCAACCTGTGACCAAGTATGCAACATAAGATTTTCCATAGATATCAACTCATCCTCTTGACCTCATCAAGCCCAAATTTCTCTTTCCCTTAGTAGGAAAAGCCTCAATCAATGTTCATCAAAGCAACATATATTTTCATGCATCGCCCATAATTAGCAACTCATACATCATCAGTCAAGGACGTTAGCAACATTAACAGTAGTAAAATTGATAAGCATCATTATGTACCAAGGAATTCTAAAGAAAACATAATTCCAACAATGCATTATTAGAATCATAGCAAATGCTCCCCGTGAACCTGTGCCAACTGTTCACTGTCAGATCTGATCATATATTCTCATATATCAGTAAGGATATCAAAGTATCTTCATCAATCAATTATCCATCAAGGCATCAACAACTTATAAAAACCAAAATCACTTCTAAATAGCATTAACAGACTGTAACCATCAATCATCAGAACAAGAAAGCTAAATAATAATTGTTTGAAGCATATCAGAGCCTTTTCCCGAGTTTGTCCCATTGTTTCTTTATCATATCAAAACATACGTGACTATTCAGATCAGAAATTGCAAATATACACGACTTATCTTCATAGGATACATGTATAGAAACTGAAATACTGAAACTTCACAACTTGAGCTCCCCCTGAGCCTGTATTGTATGTACATGTTTATTGTTACTACACCAAATGCATTGTTAGTAGTATAATCAATATGAATATCAAAATTAATCATCATCAAGAAAAAACATGTATTTCTCCCCTTGAGATTACACATCACCAATCCTGAGGATCTGATAATCATCTTCTATTCTCATGAGGTCATGTACCTCACATCACTTCTGCAGTCACTGTTAGAAGTATTATTTTAAGAATAATGGACTACAATGGGCACCATCTTCTTTTACTCTAAGTCTGAATCCTCCTCATATCTGCAAGAATTTCATTCTTCAAGCACATATAATTTGTTTGGGTTTCTATATCCTCTTGCTATGGATTTTCCAGTTTCTTCATCCATCACCTTGCACTTGGTTGATGTAAACACAATTATATTTCCTTTATCTACCATTTTACCTACACTTAGAATATTTTGCTTTATCCCTTGAACTAGTAAAGCATTAGCTGCTCCTCTATGTTTATTAATTCTAGCTCTACCCTTTCCTATAACTTTTTCTAGAGCATTGTTTCCAATAATAACCTTAACATATTGGTTTTTCTTGAGATATTCCTTCTTACTCTTATCTCCAATCGTGTGATGAGATCATCTGCTATCTATGTACCATTCATATTCCTTTTCAAATGAGAAAAGAGAAAGAACACACCTTATTTGTTCTTCTTCTTTCTTCTTATTATGAGAAATGTTGGTGGATTCATCTTTTTCAGGTCTTCTAACATCAATATTCTTATTTGTTTGCTTACCATGTTGTTTGCAGTGATCCATAGACTTGTTCCTATATTCTTTTGCTACATGCCCAAAATTCTTACAAGCATAACATATTATATGAGAAGAGGGATCATAATATTTATGTTTCATATTCCTTCTATTGCAATAAATGGCTTTGTGACCAAATATATTGCAATAAAAACAATATCCCTTAAACTACCTGGAAGTTTATGATCTTTATCTGAGGTGGTTATTAGCTTGAAACAGACTACTTTTGCAATTGGCTACAATGTGTCCATAATTAGGACATTTATAACATTCAACATTATTGATCAGAGGAGAGAATCGATTAACATTTATATAATTAGAAATAAATTATTTTCTCTGAAGGTTCACTTTCCTTGGTTGTTGATCAGGTTGACTTCTTATCTATTTGTTGAAAATTCCAATTTTTGCATTGTTACTCTTTAAATTCCTTGCCTCAACTTGTGAACTAGATTCTCCTTCAACAGTTTCATGAAAACCAACACCAAATTTTATGGCGGGAGACCTTTGACTACTAAGAATATTATCCAAAATCTTAGTACTGTCTTGAAATCGCAAATGTTTATCTTTTTCTTCTAATTTACCTTTTAGGATGTTTACCTCCACCTCCATTCTTTGATATTGCTTTTCATTTTCTAGATATTGCTTATTCAAACCTTCTTCAACCCTTCTTCCTTCTTCCACTTGCTACTTTAATTTTAGAATCTCTTCTTTCAACCCATTTTCTTGTTTTCAAATGCTTGAAGTAGTTCTTATTCCGCTTATCTTATTTTTCAAGATCTTCTCTTAGAGAGACGATTACAACTTCAATGCCTTCAGAATATTG
The DNA here is from genome assembly GCA_031772625.1 of Pinus tabuliformis. NCBI lineage: Eukaryota > Viridiplantae > Streptophyta > Pinopsida > Pinales > Pinaceae > Pinus > Pinus tabuliformis. Next base: position 839,097,047 of record CM062817.1, on the reverse strand, counting down.
TTCAGATTCCACACCAACATTTACTAACTTAATATGTTCCTTGTTATCATATGCCTACAACTTATCTTTAATATTAAAAATATTTTTCAAAGCAAGATCAAGTTTTGTTCTAAGATCAAAAATCTCTTCTAACATGTCTTCTTCTGAATAAGCAACTCCATTTGACATAAAAAAGGTTGACACATTGTTAAGGATAAGATTACCTGGTAGTTCCCTTGATGAGGAATCTTCCTTTAGGATTTCTTCATGGATTTATTGTAGTGTATCCCACACTTTCTTTGTAGTTGTACAATGCATAACCTTATTTAATGTTGAATTAGGTATGCTACAAAAGATGTCACTCAAAGCCTTACTGTTCTTTTGCACTTCCTCGTCTGATGGAGGAATCTTGGTGTAGCCATTGCATACTAGATACCAAACATCAAGGTTCATTAGATTATACTTCATATTTTCTTTCCATTGTTGATAATTATCTTTGCTTAGCATAGGCACATTTGCATTGTCCATTGTTTCTGACTTTCCTTGATCTTCTACTTCTAGAGGCATCATTTTTTAATATGTTTTCTCTTTAGAGTGCTTACTTTCACTTTTACCCATGAGTGCAAGTTCAATTGTTTCATTGTCATCATCATTATCATTATTGCATAGAAAAGGAAATGGACTATAGATAAAACAAAATCCCATACCTGATAATTCTTTTTTACCGTATTCTTCATTCTTGATTAATAGAAAGTGGGGTACTCCCAAACTTGAATATTTGCTGACATGTGTATTTGTCAATGCATATGATATATTACTGTCAAATTTTTCAATAAGAATATATTTTTCTTCTAGGGCATCAAACTCATTACTACTTCTATCTTCAAATTCGATAAGTAATTGACATTCTTGGTCAGACTCACCTTCTTCACCATTTGATACACCATCACTATCTTCATGTGTATAAAAACTTCTCTTGTTTTCAAAACTTCTCTTATTTATTTTTTTAGCTTTTCCCTTTCTCATGATTCTTTGTATAGGGACACTTAGCAGCGTAATGACCAACTCTACCACAAGAAAAACACTTGAAGGAAAGCTTACATCTCAATCTTCCAGTACCCACTTGGAGTTTCTTTACGACTTTTGCCTCTGCTTCTTATAATAGATAACTTGATTCTTTCTTTTCTTTTCCTTTTGTAGTAGCTTTGAATGCAGCTTATCTAATATCTGAGGGAAACACTTTTCTCATTTCTTAGGCTGTTAGAATCCCATGAAGTTGTGCAACAGTAAGATTTTTCAAGTCCTACATTTCTTCTATGGCATAAACTTTTGAATCAAATTTACGAGTTAGAGACCTTAATATTTTTTCAACCAGTGATGATTCTTTTATTTCTTCACCTAGATTCTCATAGAATTCACAATCTCATCTACCCTAAGAAAGAAACGTGTGATACTTTCATCATTGTACATTCTGAGAGTTTCATATTGAATTCTAAGAGTTTGAAGTTTGGCACTTTTTACCTTGGTGTCACCTTCGTAGCTTTGGATGATCTTGTCCCATATAGAATTTTTCGTATTCAGCTGCATGACTTTGACAAATTTTGATTCTATCAAGCTTCCTAAAAAAGTATTGACAGCCTTTGCATTGATCTCATACTTCTTCTTTTCTGCTCAATCTGTGGGAATGGAGGATGGATAATGATAGCCTCCTTCAACTATTCCCCATACATCTGCTCCAAGTGACTGCAAGTAAGCTCTTGTTCTTACCTTCCAGAAAAAGTCTAGATTGGTTTCATTGAACAATGGTGGCCTAATAGATTGTGTTCCCTCTTGATTTCTCATCTTGATGAATCTCCTTCGAGCAATCAAGCTTCTTTCAAAGGACCTTATCTAATACCAATTGTTGGGAAAAATACTATTGGGGGGGGGGGGGGGGGGGGGCGTGCGTGAATCAGTGTTTTAAGACTCACTTAAAATTTATTTTCTTATTATATTTATGTACACGAATTTACTAAAAGAAACTCGCATATGTACGTGATTGTCATGCAGACAACTAGCATATATCTAGTAAACATGCTTTTCAATTAGTTCATCATTGTTTAACTTAAAACAAAGTATCATTACGTCAATAGGAATTAATTAAACAGTAACCATGTGCAGTAAGAACAGAATAAACCATCACACATAAGAAACACATCAACACACATGAACACCAAGATTTTCAAGTGAAACCCAATGTGGAAAAAAACAACCATTATTGTCGTCTTTGTCTTCATCTTTTATTATAATGAAAACTTCTTACAATCTTGTACTAGTGCAAACTCATACCAGCACAGAGGCACCCACCTACATAAGGCTACAACCTTCTATCGTTCTCCAGCACCCACTAGAAGGGAGTTCCAACCCCCTTATTTAATTTACCAGCACCCATTGGAAGGAAGCTCCAACCCCCTGATCTCATTTACTGGCACCCACTAGAAGGGAGTTCCAACCCCCTTATCTGATTTACGAGCTTATCTGATTTACGAGCTATCACTGGAAGGAAACTTCTAATTCCTCATTGATGGCTCCAACCCTCAACACTTCAAAGGACCACATTTCATACATTTTCACATTGTATCCACCTAATACAAAACATCACAACTTGTAGGCCACTTTTCATCAAATTTTCAGACTGGGCCCACTACCATTGTTTAAGCCCAATACTAAATATCAAAACTGAAATTGATCACTGCTACAAATCACTCAATTATTTAATCCACTCAATCAACCAATGATTGAACAAACTGATACCCAAATAAGTCAACTTATTCTCAACCAATCAAAGTAGTTAGATCACTATAACCAGAATATGAATATTGAACCAATACATTGTATCAACTTACTGAACTGTCTGTCTTCTTGGGATAGCTCAATTGGCAATGGTCATGGAAATGAAGTCTCACCAAACCGAAAGTATTGGGTTCAAATCTTGTGTTATCCCAATGGTAGGGGTGAGAAGTTGGACATGATGAAGATGTAGTCCTACCAAGATTAATAATAAAAACTTACTGAACTACCTTAAAACTGTGATCAATAAAATATCAAAATATGTACGCTACTTTACTTTATCAAACCTGAGTGTATACGCAACTTCCTTGAAGCATACCCATGTACATATCTCAAAATATTAAGCCCTGAAACTGAATCAATGTCATTCTAAAATAGACACTAAGCTAAACCCTGAACCACTAAATTACTCTGAAATAATCACAGAACCATCATAGATCTTCAATCACATGCAACTAGCATCATCATCACTTCTTCAATCAATCAATTCAAGCTTCAAACATTGCTACTAAACCCTGATCATAAGGTAAGACTTCATAGATAGACAGCAGAAATGCAGCTGATCATAAATCTTCTTTAGTAAAACCCTAACATATATACGCACTTTCCACAAACCGTTTCTATGTGTATACACACTTTCCACAAACCGTTTCCGTGTGTATACGTGATTTTCAAGAATGAAACCCGCGTACAGATATGAATAGGTACGCGACTTACCAACATCAAACCAGCATATGTACATGTCTTTCAAGTTATAAAACATGCGTACAAATCTACGATTATTAACACAAACCTTCGCTGCACAACAAAACTTCAAACATACCCATATCTCGGCATACACAAAATAATCATGTGTCAGGTAGATCAAACCAATCCATTATCAATATAGTCATTTCATAACTATTGGATTTGATCCATCATCAAATTCCTAGGTGCAAGCGTAGTTTCAGATCAAGCAAATCATTAACAACCCATTACATGCACACTTGCTTCAGATCTAACTATTCATGAAATGTTCATCACTTGCACAACAAAAACACTTTGATCTTTGTTTCCTTATATAGATTAGCCCTTATCCAATACCACACGTCAAAACCACACGAATGTTGATGATATTGTTTGACGAGATCAAATATTTGTTGTTGGGCTCAATACTATGGGTTAATACCATGGTAAAGACCCTTGGTATTTAGAATACCATGGTGAGGAAATTGTATGTACCTTTTCTTCTTCATACCCGTGTGTATACGCGACTTTGCTTCATAGAACTTGCATATACATGACTTTGCTTCACAAAACCTGTATATGTACACGACTTTGCCTCATAGAACCAGCGTATACACGACTTTGCTTCACAAAACCTACGTATGTACATGACTTTTCTTCATAGAACCTGTGTATACTTCTTCAAACTTCATCTTTATCATTCCTTTGTCTCTGAACTAATATTCATTTGTCGAATCTTTCTTTCATATTTGTACTAGCATAAAGACTCATCCTGCTACCATTATGTTGACATGTTTATTAAGTAGGTTGACATCAAAAGAAAAATCATCAAGTAGGTTACCATCAAGGACAACACATTAGTCATAATGCCAACAAAAAAAACCATTTTTTTGTGCAAAAAACACCCAGAAAACAAAAAATGTTGTAAAAATAAAAAAATAAAAAATAAAAAAACATGAAAAAAACAATTTAAAAAAAAAAAACAAAAAACCAAAAAAAAAACAAAACAAATTAAGCGAAAAAAACACTTAAAATTAAAACCAAAACAAAAATAAAACATGGCCCCAAGAGCCCTAGGCAGGGAGATCTGGTGACTCCCCCGCCCAGGGCCATGGGTCGGCGGGGATGGGCAGGGAGATCCGGTGACTCCCCCGCCCAGCGCCATGGGTCGGCGGGGATGGGCAGAGGTGGCAGTTGTGCAGGTACCACCCCCGCCGCCCCATGGTCCTGGGTGAGAACAATATATATATATATATGTATATGTATATGTATATGTATATGTATATGTATATGTATATGTATATGTATGTATGATTTTTTTATTTTTTTTAATTCTTTTAAATGTTTTTATCCATTTTTAATTTTATTTCAATACATTAAGTTTTTTTTTATCGTGTGTTTTTCTTTTAAATATTTTTTTAATGTTTGTTTTGGCAGCTTAATATATATATATATATATATATATATATATATATATATGTTTTTATTATTTATTATATTTTAAATTTTCAATGTTTTTTTTAAATTGTATTTTGTTTGTTTTTTATTTTTATTTTCAAGGGTTTTGTTTTTTTTTTTTTAAATGATACGTTTTATTTTTTTAATGTTATTTTTACGTAAAATTTTATATGAATCATTTTATTCAAAAAAGAAAACAAAAAAACCTTCAAATGTCATCATCGATATAAAATTCATAAAAAACTTCATTTTTCCAACATTTTTTACTCAATTTTTTCATATTTTTTTCTAGCATGTCATTTTTAGTGAAAAGGTCTTGAAATACATATTTTTTTAATTATATCTATATATAAAAATTATATTTTTTGTCCAATGTTTAAAATTATTATTTTTTAGTGACAAATATTTTATGTGTATTGAAGTATTAATTAATGATATATAAATATATGAAAAATCCTAACCCTCAAATATTAGTGTTATTATTTTTTTTAAATTTTGCAAAAAAAATTAAAAAATTCATTATAAAAAAACATTGCAAAGAAAAACAAAAAACACATGTTTGTAAAACCCATAAGAAACAGACATATTAAGATGAAAAACAAGAAGAAGAATAAGACAACTTGAAAAATGGTTAAATAGTCAACATTTAAAAAAAATAGTGCATTCTTAGGACATACTAAATTTTAAAGTGTAAAAAATATGTCTTTAAAAAAATGCTTTTCAAAATCCACATGAAAACCACTAACATTTAAAAAAATTAATGACACTTAATGCACTAGAAAATTTTCAGTGTCAAAAATAAGCCCTCTAAAAAAAAGGGGTTGATGTTGCATCAACGCTTTCCAAAATTAGCATGAAAGTCACTAACATTTAAAAAAAATGTCCATACTTAATACATAAGAAAATTTGACGTGTCAAAAATATGCTCCAAACAAAAGGTGTATTTTGAATCAACACTTTTCAAAATCGGATGATTTTTTGCTACCTCAAAAGAATGAGTACTCGGTACAGTTCTCGTTTCAAAGTTTATATTGTTCTCTAGAAACTCAACCATCGTTGCTGGGACAGAACAGAGAAATGAAGGAGATTTTCACTAGGATAACAAGGGTTCCTAGTGAAGACAAGTTTCTTCACCCTGATTAGCACACTATCCTAGCAATGATGCAATAAAGTAGCTAAGAAAAAGGGTCAGACACCAACAAATAGGTCATCAGTATAAAGACTCATAAATATTGACTCTAAGGAAGAAATTAGGTTGATAAAGATCAAGAAAGAATATTTTTAAGTTTATCTTTGCATACATGAACTTGAAAGATATTTAAAATATCTCAGTTTCTGTAATTATGTGATGATTATTATTTTTCAATAGAATTATAAATACCATAAACATTGACTCTAATGAAGAAATTAGGCTGAGAAATTAGGTCAGAAGAGAAATTGATGGTCGAAATTCTCAATAGAACTCAAAGCTAAAAATGGGAGGAAGGATATAAGACTAGGAAGTTGGATTAGAGGAACTCAAGTGTTGGAGTCTCAACTCTACCAATAGCATCCCCAAGGTGGGCATACCCATGCTCAGTCATAAAGAGATACTGAACATGGTCACCAAACATACACTGCACATCCATGACATGAAATGTTAAAACATGGTTGTGAATGATACACAATGTATCCATGTGACACATCATAAAAATCATAGCCACCAATTAATACATTGTGGATCTATGTCACAGCATACATCAGTAGGACTAGAGACACATAATAGATAGGAGGTGTCATAGAATAACCCTGAAAGTACATAAATGATAAATAACTCCAATGCATCCTAAGAAGGGTGCCATATAAGAGTGAGATGTCCCTAACCTAGGGTCTTCGACACAACCCCGATGATACGAATCTACAACATGTGAAGAGGTGTGCTAATGTCGAGCATGGTAATAACCGCTTGATTATTAGTCAATGAGGTATATCATAACAAATGCAAGGGGGCCCACTAATGATGAAAATGGACCGTAAGGTACCTAGTACAGTACACTAAGTGTGAATATATGAGTTGACGTCGAACACCCATGGAATTGAACAATCAGGAGCTAATTATGTAAATCCACAGTTGATCGTGAGGAATCCTACCAATGAGGTTTGCAAGTTCAAAGGTACTATTGGTTCCTAGATCAAGCTCTTGGATAATGAGTTGAGGTCAATAGGATAAGATCTGTTGAACAAGGGCCTTGATTTATCCCCCATCAATTGACTTGGATTATACCAAGATATGATTTGAAAGGATGAAGTCACAATATGATGAAGTACAATTGACAGAGGGATGGCCGACTAAAAAAGGTAAACAAGCAACTGCAAATGGTCGACACAGGCTAAGACTTCCCTTGAACATATATCAACACAACATAAGAATGACTTGGTAGCATGACTAATGAGCACCACATGATATCGTGTAACAACACAAGTGGCATTGAGGCACATTACATAGTGACTAGAAGAGTAACCAACTGAAGGAGTAGATAAACTCATATGTATGGTATGACGCCTAGTTAAGCTAAAACCCAACTAAATTATAATGATGCAAAAAGGTGCCTTGTTCAAGGATGATGCAACCAATGCTACCATATTTCTAACTAACAAGAATGAATGTTCCTTTTCCATTTTCTCTTTTTAGTCTCCTTCATGGTTTAATGAGCACAAAAGAGAAGAAAAGTATGCTTAATAGGTTCCTTTTTCGTAAAGTTTAACGAGGCCGAAAAAGAGATAAAAGTGCATTCATACTTCTCACGATTTAAGGAGATTTGAGAATAGAAAAGATATCAGTCGTTGAATTTCAATTTACATAACGATTAGAAAAAGACAGAAAGAACTCGACATTTTCATTTAGGTTTTACGAGCATGAAAAGATGGAAAAGAAGCTTGGGATTTTCATAAGTTTAATGAGTCATGAAAAGAGGAACAAAATGAACTCAATGTTTTCATTGATTAACAAGGATGAAAACAAGGAGAAAAGGAGATCAGTGTCATTCATGGTGTAATGAGCATAAGAAGGACTCTAAGGAAGCTCTTCCTAGAGGAACAAGTGGTATAAAGGTAGCAACTAGTTTTGGTATGAGAGAACCATCCATGGAATAAGGAGATAAAGAGGTTCACTTAATAAGACCACTCATAATAGTGGTCCCTCCAGGAAAGAGTAAAACACCAAGTGAAATCAAATGATAGGACAATAAGATGATAACGATGGAATGAGGAAACCAAGGCTCATCATGCAGAAAGAGGCTAGTAAAGTGTGGCAATCACAAGGGACATAGTTGTACAATCCTTATGGGGTATGGACAGAAAATGACGAAGAAGAGAAGATGGGGCTTAGATGTTAGGTCATGGAAGGTCAAAAGGAGGAATTTTGAGAAGAATATAAATGACAACATGGATACCAATACACAAAAGTGTTGGCATTATGATACAAGTGTTGTCCTTGATGGCAACTCATTCACAAGTCAGTTCAGTTTTTATGAAAGGAAACCCACAGTGTAACAGATCCATTCAGAGGTAACAGGGCATTGGTACAGAAGAACAGGAAAATTGTTGGGTCCCTGTAATACTAGTGATTACCCCATTACTATTATAGTTATACCCCTTATTAATATTGTTGTGCCCCTATTGCCCCATAGAATCCCTCTATTGTTATTTTTGTGGCTTTATATTATTATTGTTAGGTCGGCTGGGTTATATTGTGACTCCTTAGACTCCTATATATAGAAAGGAGGTTTTTTCATTTGTATCATCCAAGAATTGTTCATTTATGTAATGTAAAGGAGGTTTCCCCCTTGAAGAGGCTAAATTCTAAGGCGTTGATCTGTCTTTTGTATCTTTTCTTGAGCTGGTTTCATAACATTTGGTATCAGAGCCTTGGATTCTAGGGTTTCGCTGCTCCCAACAGGTCATCGTGGAATTTTCACTATAAATTTTTTTCTGCGATGTTTCAAAAGCTAAAAAAAACCCATTTGAGAAGACATCACGCTGAATCTCAGGTCCAAATTTCAGAACTTTTCGCACTATATTTGCGGAGATATGATCTGAGGAAGTTGGTCTTCTTGTAGACTCCTGAATTACATTCCAAACAGGTGACCTGGGGAAAATCGTCATAACTTTCTTTCTAAGCATCAGATTGAAATTTCGTAAGGAGGTACAGAAAGAGGACAGACTGTAGTTTCTTGTATATATTTTTTCAGAGCCAAAGGTTGAAACAGTGATTCGTGGCACGTCGTACAAGTTGGCTCTACTGAACTAGTCTATAAGCAGGTCACTGTGGGAGATTTTGCATAACTCTTCCTTGGAGAATCCAATTTGGATCAGACTGGTGGCATTGGAAAGAGGATGCAGAAGGATACTACAGATCACAATTTTAGAATTGGATGATCCAAAATTACAGAGATACATCAGATTCAATATCAGGCTTCTACGAAGTGAAAAAAGGTGTGTAGTTTTTTTAAAATTTTTCGTAAGCTTGGTTTGAAGGAATTCAAAGGGCATAGTAAAGCATTATTATCGGTAACTGATGCCCCGAGGAAAGAAAATGCAAACACCTAGTAAGGAACCTGAAAGCTCCAGCATGACTCATGAAGAAGAGGAAGAAATGCTACATGATATATCAAAATTACAAGAACGAGTGCAACAAATGTCACGCTCACAAAAGCTAACAGAAGCTAAGATAAATGGCGTGGAATCTAAGATAAATGGCATGGAATCTAAGATAAAGGGCATGGAAGCTAAGATGGATGATTCGAAGATAGATTTGAAGAGAGACATGGCAGATTTGAAGACAGACATGGCAGATTTGAAGACAGATTTGACAAATTTTCTATAAGAAATACTTACTAATGGTGAAAAGGTTGTAAAGGAAACTCATGATGCGAACAAAAGAAATGTTAATCATGATTCCATAGACTCTAATGTTGGATCGAAGACCCACCATATTCCAAAAATCGATATGAGGCAGTTTGATGGCAAGGATCCCGCAACATGGATATTACAGATGGAGCAATTTTTTGATCTCAATAATGTGCAAAACACACAAAAGGTACGTATGGCAAATTTATATTTGGAACCAAATCAGTTTGTATGGTATCAATTTCTTTTCTCTCATAAACAATTTATCACTTGGGCAATTTTTACGGAAGAATTGATAGCACATTATGAGGATACAAAAAGCAACAATTTTTTTAGCCAATTGATAAGTCTCAAACAAAAGGGTTCAATAATGGAGCACATTGAGGAGTTTCAAAAATTGAACATAAGGGTAAAAGGTATTCTAGAGGAGCATAGGATTGATGTGTTCATAGGGTCTTTAAAAGATAATATCCAACATGATGTTCGCCTTTGGGAACCTGATTCATTAGAGAAGGCATTCAGGTTAGCAAGAAAAATGGAAAGCAAAATTATGGCAACCAGGAAGCATACCACTCACAACTATAAAGACGGAAGTGTTGTTGCCCCTAGTCTTCCACAACCTATAAGGTTGACACCACAACAATTGGAAGAAAAAAGAGCAAAAGGGCTTTGTTACAGTTGTGATAGCAAATACACTAAAGGTCATAAGTGTGCTGAGAAGAAATTATTCTACATAGATTGTGAAGAGGAAGAAGAAAAGGAGCAAGAAAGGTCAAAAGAAGAGGATATACTCCAGGAACAAAGCCTAGATGAAGAACAAATAAATCCGACCATATCTTGTAATGCATTGGGGGGAATTACCACTCCTCAAACCATCAAGATAGAAGGACAAATCAAGAAGAAAAAGATAATAGTGTTGATTGATTCAGGAAGCACCCACAATTTTATTCATTGTAAGGTAGCAAAAGAATTGAATTGCTTCCTATATCCAGCACCAAAGTGTCAAGTGATGATTGCAAATGGAGGAACAATAAATTTCTCTGGAAAGTGCCATAATATCAAGCTATCCATGGGAGAATATGTATTGACTAGCCCAATGCTTTCCATTCCAATGGGAGGTGTTGATGTTGTACTAGGAGTCCAATGGCTACAATCCTTGGGTACAATAGCTTTTAATTTTCAAGAACTTTTCATCAAATTTTCTACGGAAGGAAAGGAAGTTGAATTAAGGGGTATTGCAGGGAAACCAGGAAAGATAATCAGCTCTAATGGTATGACAAAGCTTCTAAAAAAGGAACAAAGAGGTGTAATTGCACAATTATGTTCGCTAGATGTTTCCACATCGGAATCATCTATTTCTCCAGATCTCCAAAAAGTCCTGGACAATCATTCCAAGGTATTTGAGACTCCCAAAGGTCTCCCACCTATGTGTGATCATGATCATGCTATTCATCTGATTCCAGGAAGTGTTCCTCCAAACATCAGGCCGTACAGATATCCCTATGTCCAAAAGAGTGAAATTGAATGTATGGTTGCAGAAATGCTAGAGGCTGGTATAATTCAACCGAGTCAAAGTTCTTTCTCTGCTCTAGTAGTATTGGTGCACAAGAAGGATGGATCATGTTGCATGTGTCCGGATTATAGGGAGCTCAACAAGCTCACTATTAAAGATAAGTTCCCCATTCCTATCATTGATGAATTACTGGATGAATTGCATGGATCAATTTACTTCACCAAGTTGGATCTTCATTCAGGATATCATCAAATCAGAATGAAGATTGAAGACATTCCAAAAACAACATTTAGAACTCATGAGGGTCATTATGAATTTTTGGTCATGCCTTTTGGCCTTACCAATGCACCTTCAACATTTCAAGGTTTGATGAATTCAATTTTCAAACCATTCCTTAGAAAATTTGTGTTAGTATTTTTTGATGATATACTAATCTACAGCAAGTCTTGGAAGGATCATGTTGAACATGTTGACAGGGTGCTACAACTATTGGAGGAGAAACAATTATATGCAAAAAGATCCAAATGTTTCTTTGGAGTCCAGGAGGTGGAATATCTGGGTCATATTGTATCTCATGAAGGAGTTAAGGTAGACCCTAGCAAAATTAAAGCCATTAAGGATGGAAAATTACCACATCCATAAAGCATCTGCGAGGATTTCTCAGGTTGACAGGGTATTACCACAAGTTTGTTAAGAATTATGGGAGAATAGCAGCACCTCTAACAACATTATTGAAGAAAGATGCATTTTCATGGACTCCGGAAGCAACAAAGGCCTTTGAACATCTTAAAGAGGCAATGTGCCAAGCACCTGTCTTAGCTACACCGTACTTCACAAAAACCTTTATTGTGGAATGTGATGCTTCAGGAAATGGAATTGATGCTATTCTAATGCAAGATGAAAGACCCATTGCTTTTGAAAGTCGTCCAATCAAGGGAAAGTTTTTAAGAAAAGCTATTTATGAGAAGGAAATGTTGGCAATACTCCATGCACTTAAGAAATGGTGACCCTACCTAATGGGAAGACACTTCAAGGTAAAAATGAATCATGATAACCTTAAATATTTTTTAGAACAAAAATTATCCTGTGAAGAGCAACAAAAGTGGGTCACAAAGATGTTGGGTTATGACTTTGAAATCATCTACAAAAAAGGGAAGCAAAATGTGGTGGCAGATGCACTCTCAAGAAAGGATGAGGATGTGGAAGCATTGTTGTGCTCCATTTCTATTATCCAACCAGATTGGATAAATGAAGCAAGGGAGGAATGGAAGAATGATGAAGAAGTGTGGGCACTTATTCGAAAGTTACAACAAGATCCCAATACATCTGATACATTTAGCTGGCAAAATGATTCGTTATGGTACAAAGATCGCTTATACCTCTGTAAGAATTCCCAGGTAAAACAAAAGATTCTTATGGAATTGCACACTTCTCCCTTAGGAGGGCACTCAGGATTTTTAAAAACTTACCACAGGGTTAAGAAGGAACTTTTTTGGGATGGCCTTAAATCATATATTCAAAATTTTGTGGTGGAATGTTTGGTTTTCCAACAAAATAAAGTTGAAACAATTAAGACATCGGGTCTATTACAACCTTTATCCATTCCAAGCCAGCGTTGGGAGGAGGTTCCATTGGATTTTATCACAGGTTTACCCAAGTCTGAGGGGAAGAGTGTCATCATGGTGGTAGTTGACAAACTTACCAAGTATGCACACTTTTGTGCATTATCACATCCATTTAAGGCCAGTACAGTTTCTACTGCATTTATGGAAACAATTCAAAAGCTACATGGAAACCCAAAGATTATTGTAAGTGACAGAGATCCCATTTTCACTGGAAATTTTTGGACAGAATTATTTTCTTGTCTTGGTACTCAGTTAGCTCATAGATCATATTATCATCCTCAATATGATGGGAAAACTGAGATAGTAAACAAATTTTTGGAAGGATATCTTCGTTGCTTTGTATCTGATAAACAGACACAATGGGTCAAATGGTTGCCTCTGGCTGAATGGTGGTATAACACTTCCTTCCATACAACAACAAAAATGACCCCATTTATGGCACTTTATGGGTATCAACCACCATCCATCACATCATATTTAAGAGAAAATTATAAGGTTCGGGCAGTGGAACATCACATCGAACATCAACAACAAGTCCTCCAACTCTTAAAGGATAACCTCGTGTTGGCACAGAATAGAATGAAACAACAGGCAGATCAACATCGCAGTGAAAGAAGTTTTGATGTAGGTGATTGGGTATTCCTACGGCTACAACCATATAAGCCAATGTCCCTCAAGCAAGCAAAGAAGGATAATAAATTATCACCAAAGTATTATGGTCCGTACAAGGTGTTGCAAAAGATTGGTACTATGGCATACAAATTGGAGCTTCCTGCAGCTTCTCGATTGCACCCAGTTTTCCATGTTTCATGTTTAAAGAAGGTTATAGGTGACAATCTCCCAGTTCAAACAATATTGCCAGAAATTGACGAGGAAGGAAAAATTATATTGGAACCGGAAGCAGTCACAGAAACAAGAACTCGACAGCTACGAAATCGATCAATTTCGGAGTATCTTATCAAGTGGAAGAACTTATCTGCTGAAGATTCCACATGGGAGAATGAGAATTTTATACAAAAGTATCCAGAACTACTCAAGCGTTGAGGAAAACACTTTTTTGAAGGAGAGGGGCATGTTGGGTCCCTATAATACTAGTGATTACCCCATTTCTATTGTAGTTATACCCCTTATTAATATTGTTGTGCCCCTATTGCCCCCATATTGTTATTACTGTGCCCCATAGAATCCCTCTATTGTTATTTTTGTGGCTTTATATTATTATTGTTAGGTCGGTTGGGTTATATTGTGACTCCTTAGACTCCTATATATAGAAAGGAGCTTTTGTCATTTGTATCATCCAAGAATTGTTAATTTATGTAATGTAAAGGAGGTTGCCCCCTCGAAGAGGCTAAATTCTAAGGCGTTGATCTATCTTTTCTATCTTTTCTTGCGCTAGTTTCATAACAAAGATGGAACTAAAGTCTACTAATCAGAATGAAGAAGTTGAAGGTAAAGGATGGTGAAAAGAAGTTCAAGATGTATATGCAGGGCCACTTAGTTAAAACAGCATTTACACACAAGTCCACAAAACAAAAAGTACGTATACATATACACGCACTCTCGCAAGAGGAAAAGCACATACATGTTGGAAAATCAAAGAATTTCAATAGTAGAGAATACCAGGGGTCAATACCATGGTATCAACCCACAATATTGAGTGGAGTAAAGACTATTTGATCTTGCCCAAGAATACCACGGGTCCTAAGTGGTTTTGGTCCAAGGTATTGAGAAAGGCCTAAAACTATATAAGGAGGAGAAGATCATATGGCAAAATGTTGTGCAAGTGAAAAGGGTTTCTAAGGAATACTTCTATCTGAAGTATATTTTATGTTGCAAGGGCTATGTTGGTGATTTGATCTGAAATATTTTGTGCACCTTGAATTCAATGTTGTATCAGGATCATGAGCCCTGAAATGACTTATCATTGAATGATCTGATATTGGTTGGGCCAGATCTAATTGTGTACACCTGTTTTATTCTTTGAATGTCACGATCTAGGTTTGTCTGAAGTCCGCAATAGCAGCGAAGTTATAGGTTAATATTTGCAGATATATACATTGGTTCACTTTGGTGAAGTTGTGTATACACGCTGGTTCGGCTCTTCCAAGTAGCGTATGCAAAAGAAAAGTATGTTGTTCAAAGATGATTGATCTATTTGATCAGTACTATTGTTTTACTGCTATCTGTCAATGAATTCTTCTTAGATCTAAATGTAAAACTAAATGCTTAAGGAGTTTGATATCTGATTGATTGATTGTATAAGTGAGAAAAGTGATCTCTACTACTGCCTGTGTAAAGTTCTGTAAATTGACAGTAGATGTTCAATATATTGTTGGTTGGTACAGACTTGATTCAGAAGTTTTATGTTTCAGTAGTTTTGAAGGTATATGCAAGTTTGATTAAAGGAAGTAGCTATACACGCAAGTTGGGTTTAGTAAAATAGCGTATACATTCTAATGCATGATTTTTGAGGTTGCAGCTGGTTCTGAATGATGATGCAGGTTTCTGGGTTTAGCACAGTTTTCTGGTGACAGTGATTTGATTGTTCAGATTAACTGATTGTTGGTCGATTCAGTTTGGGTTTCAAAGTTTTTGATGGGTCCAGTATGAAAATTTGATGAAATGATGCCTTCATGTGTATTGTTGTGTACTAGGAGCATCCAGTCTGAAAATTTATGAAATGTGGTCACTGGAGGAAGAGAGAAGGTCGTAACCTTCTATAGGCCGGCGCCTACATACTAGTAAACACATTGGCTAGTATAAGAGCTAGGGGGTTGTAGCTCCCTTCCAATAGAAGCTGGAAAAGGAGAGAAGGTTTTAGCCTTCTGCACATGGGTGCATGTGTACTGGTATGAATCTGCACCAATACAAGATTGTAAATAGGTTTTCTTATTATTAAAAGAAGATAGAGACGACATCAGCAATTGGTTTTCACCCACATTGGGTTTCCACCTTAAATCTTGGTGTTCATGTGTGTTGTTTATGTGTGATGGTTTATTCTATTTTTATCGCACTATTTAATAAGTTACTGATGCACTAGTTATAGATCAACACATGATAAATTATCTAAATCATAAGTTCACTGGGTATACGATGGTTTCACAAATCATGGTAGAGTGTACACACTAGTTTATTTTCACATAAGTAGCGTATATAAATCTGTTTGGGAAATGAAAAATTATTGATCTGATAGTACTTGTTAGAGTCGGTCTGGTCATCCCTCCGTCAGAGATCATTTCTCTTATTGCATTTCATTTTTAGGTGTCTCATTCAGCTTGACCATCTGCATTCCACTAGGAGCATGCCATAATCTGACGGAAGGGCCTTGTCACTCATTCCCCTCATGTTATCTGCCTGCTGGCTCTTCATTTAACAGTATTTTCATCAAAGTTGCAAAAGTTGTCTTTAGGGTTTTAGTGTCAAGTAGGTCTAGGGTTGCATTAGAATTTTGTCAATAAATGCTTCAGAGTGTCCAATTATCACCATCAGGCCATGAGGATTTTCTATCGCCAATAAATTTTGTTAAAAAGTGTTCGAAATGTGTTTTTCCTCAAAACTCTGTTTTGAGGAAAAAACAGAGTATTCAGCTTTATTTGTACAAAATCATGTAAATTTTGTTCTCTTCATTGTAAATTTCTTCACCTACACCCTGGTTCTTTTCCTTAGCCTAAGAAGCTCCCTAACCTGCAAAAACAAGCCAAGCTCGGGTCATTTCGCTCATTACAAAGTAAAAAAGCAGAAAAAAAAGTCCAAAACAGGGGGTGAAATAAAGGTCATCTACAAAACATTACAAAAATGGGTTTTTGACAAAATTAATTTGAAAAGCCAATGTATAAAGCATGTCTCCAAGTTTTGAAAATTCATTTGCATGCCAAGAACAAAGAGGAGGCAACTCAAAGTCATTTTGGTGAACGAGTGAGAAATTGGGCAAAAAATCGCTGCAACTTGCCGGCGCGGCGCACTGGGCAGAAGGCGCGACGCACTGGGCAGAAGGCGCGGCACACTAGGAGCAATCACGCAGTGCATTTTTGAATGAGCGCAGCACACTGGGAAGGTGAGGTGCATTGGGCAAGCTGCACGGCGCATATAGCTGAGTGGCCCAAAAAGTTCCAGAACAGTCTCCAATTGCCAAAACCGCATTCATTCTCTTGATTTCAAGTAGGTTGAGCTCCACTTTTGCTATTCATCCATCCAAGTTTAAGGTGTATATTATGTGGTTTTATGTGGTGAATGCCTAAACAAAAACTCAAACCCTACCATGTCAAAATCCCCACATGAAGATTGTTGTTTAGGGTTTCAAATTTATTGTTTGTCACCAAATTCATTCCCCCATCCCATTTCTCCCTTATTTTCATCATTCCTAAGTCTCCCTACTAAATCATCAAACCCCTATCCCAAATTCTTTGTCCCAAATTCTCAAATTCCAAACCCCAAACCCTAACCCTACAAAAACTCTCCTAACCCTATACATAAAACCCCTCAAACCCTCCTACATTTCCCTAACAAAATTTGTCCCAATAGTCCCCAATCCCTTACTATTTTTTCCCCTTCCTAACAGTCCCTGTTTCACTGTTTTCCCCTTGGTGGCAGAGTTTAGGCACATCACTAAAAGAGCAGTCCAACACAGTTTTCATACACCAACATCTTTTTCTCCAAGGCATTTTGTACAGCAGTCATGGCATCTGAGCATTCATCTGACTATGAAGTGGAAACCCAAAGTGATTCACCCATGGAGGAACATGCACCCCGGAGGCCTCATAGAGGTGGCAGACATATCAGAGAAGAACCAATCACCCTCACTGAATTATAGGCCTGCCCTCTAGCCATCTTCTGTTTTCAGCATCAGTCATGTTATGAGTTTTGTGAGAAGGTGGCTAATGTTCAATTTCATCATGAGTTGGCTCGTCTATTTGTGCTGCATTTACATGGAGATCAGGTTACTTTGGCTGGTGTCACCTTCACACTTACACCAGAAACCATTTCACTGGAAACTGGCATACCAAACATTGGAGAACCATGGAACAAGAGGAAGAAGATTGACCGGCAGCATTATGAGCCATATATTAAAACCGGTTTCTTGAGGCAACTCAAGAGAGTGTTTCCATTCAGATATCTTAAAGATGAATATGCTCCACTAATGAAATTAATCATGAAGTATTTCAGCTATGAGGGACAGTTCTCTCGTTTATATGCTTATCACATCAGGTTGCTCATGCATTTCACCCAGGTACGGATGATGAACATTCCATATTTCATTTGCCGGAACATAGAGAGGATGACCACCCTTGTGCAGCACAAAACCCCTCAATAGCAACTTAACAATGTTTATCATTTCGCTCTCATCAAGATTTTGGTGGTTCATCAGCTTGGATTACAAGGCATCACTTGGGATGATTTCATCTCCCGTGATTTCTTCAGAGCTTCACAGGGGCTTTTAGAGGTTGGGCATGAGACAGGTGGACCTTCTCATCAATATGAGCGCCATGAGACCGTCAGTGTGCTGGTATTCATCACATATCAGAGGGGCACTAGACATTTGTTTGCAGCAGCAAAGCGAGTGTTATCTCCACCCAGTGTGGAAGGGGCCTCGCTTCCTCCATCAGCACCACAGGTACAGGAAAAAGGCAAGAGGCCAATGCAGGACGAGGGGCCTTCAGGTGAACGAGAGACCGACTTCATTCTCATTCATGATGATGATACAGATATGGGCCCAGAAAGTGCCAAACTTAGAGATATCATCCAAGAGTAGTAGACAGAGATCAAAGCCTTGTCCCTCGACTTGGAGAGGGCTAAGTGGAATATTAAATACTTGGAGCAAAGGAATAAGAAGCTTGAAGATCAGCAGGCGATTATGGAATTACAAAACATCAGGGAGAATCATCAAGCTGCCTAAAGGAGGAGGATTGAACTCTCTTCATTGGAGCAAGAGATTAATGATCATCAAGAGTCTTGGCTCGAGAGAGTCAACATCCACTTAGAGGGACTGCTGGACAAAGCCAATAGGGACAAAGCATTTCTGAGACACATGGCTTTCCACTACATGGCACGGAACAAGGTTTGCAAGGCACGAATAAGGAATCTAAAGGCAAAATTAAAGAAGGCAATAAGGAAGAAAAAGAGGCAAAGGGAGCATGATCATCTTCAAATATTGACCGAAGCCTCTTTAACCCAGCATGACACTTGATGGAGAAGGTCCAACCCAAATTTCAAGAAATTTGGAGCAATTTTGGCATTTTGAAATTTTTTGCACTAAAAAACAGGGTTTTGCCTCCCTATGCGTCGCGCCACGTGGCGCTCGCTTTTGCTAGAGGGCTCCAAATCCAAAAAACTTTGCATTTCTAGATTTTTCATGATAAATTATGGTTTCTGGTGCATTTCCAAGAAATTTGGGCAAGTTTTGAGTCCTCAAGAGGCCAAAACACTCAAAACATGACCTCACTGCCCCTATTTTTACACACAGGAAGCAGTCTTGGGAGATTGAATTTTTCGAGGGGAAAATGACATCCAAATTCAGAAATTCTACTTGTGTTGGAAATTAGACAGGTAGACCTTTCCAAAAAGCACACTTGGGCTCAATTTTGACTCTGGGGAGTGCCTCAAAATTAGCTCCAAAGTTACACGACGCATAGAGAATCAGGCGCGGTGCATAGAGGATTTTTGCCTATTTTTCACTGTTCAGCTCAGAAATTCACCCAGTTTTGACCAGTTTTGCTTTTTGATGTTACACTTGACCTTTCATGATGTAATTTGATAACCATGATGTAATATTGGCACACTTTTACTTGTTCTAGAGGATTCATTCACTAAAAAGTGAAAATTAAATGAATGAATCAGTTTCCTAGCATATAGGGGTAAGTTGTTTGACTACCTAGATTTCAGTTCCTTGTTTAGAATTGGTTCAAACAGCTCCTAGAATGATGAGCTCTACCCCTAGAGGCATGGAAAGGAGTTAGGCTTGTCTATATCATGTAATTTCTCAGTCATTTTCAGGGTTGGACACTTGGGATTGCTTTGGCACTTCATTGTACATTTCATTTCTGCAATTTTGGCAAAGGAAAGACCAGGGTTTTGCAGCACTTGTTGGGATCCATGTGGCTCTATGTTTTTATGGTGTGTTTCTCTATGTATTTATAAGTTCACTGGTGTTTATGTGTATCATTTTCCCTTCTCTTTTCTTCTGCAATTAACCAAATGAGTGATTAAGGTAGAATTCACTAGACTGTTGTGCTCTGCCTTGAAATTTTGTTTGATTTTACATGTTTTCATCTGTTTGAGGAGGACTCTTGAGAAATTCTTTCCCTCCTTAGCCCCTCACCGGTATTATCCATCCATTCATTCAATACAAAGCATCAAAACGATTGCCTTCCTTTCCCCAATCAGAACTCCGCAAAAACTAGGCCTCATCCCCGGACCCAAATTTGCCTGTCCCTTTTTCCAACAAAACCCTCAAAAACTCAAATCAAATCCTTTGCACTTCATACCTAGCCTAAAATTAGTTTGTTTTTCATTCATCTCTAGCCCCATTTATTATCTTTCACTGAGATTGACCAGGAGAGAGCCCTCTCCTGTCCTCGTAGGGCTAGCTACGAGGCTGAGCGTGGTTTAATGTGGACCTAGAACCTTGCCTTTTCAGCTTGAGGCAAATCTAGGCTCTAACAGTACTAATTCACCCCCCCTCTCAGTATTATTTCCAACACAAAGAGGTTCTAATCTAGGGCATTCATGTACAGGTAAGCGCTATCATCAAACGACGACGTGCATAAAGAAGAAGGGTTGATGCCACAACTTGAAGGGATTAAAACTAAGGTGAAATAAAGGTATTGAAGGTCAATAATGCATCAGTGGTTGGAATATATGACTTCCCCTATATGCTAGTTTAGAATATCATACCTCATGCCCATTATTACAATGGGGTCAGAAAAGAAGCAATATAAGAAGAAAATATCAAAAGAGCTCCATTACTTGTGCAAAAGCAATTATTAGTAATGTGAAACATTAAAAAAGACTCCAAAACCTAAAAAGAATTAAAGAGGGAATATTCTCATAATATGCCAAAAATGTTAATAAATAAAGGGCCATATCTCCTATTTTGAGCATTGTGAAGTAAAGAAAAGGAGAAAAAAAGAGATTCATTCTCAAAATTGCTAGAAGGAGGTTAAGGAGAGTGCAGGAGATCTACAAGAGCATCCAAGAGTTTTTGACACCATTTAAGCCGGAAATTGAATTTTTTCTCATATTTTACAGTATGGTATTCTCATTGATTGCGTGGTCTTCTTATTTTGAGTGGGTAAAAATTGTTTTTTGGCCCAAACTACTTCGTCACTCGGATAATATGAGGTGATATTTTTGCCTCTTGCTGCATAGAAAATAGGAAAAATTATCGCCTTTTTCAAGGTTGGATCTGAACAAAGGAGGTTAGGGTTTCAAAATTTTATATTTTTTTCTCAAGAAATTTTTCCACGGTTAGGGTTTGCGTTTACCTTAGTTCGTGAACTCCTTAATGAGTGATCATATTAATAGAAAAAAAATATTTTTGTAGGAATACCATGATTCAATTGAGAGAAATATGACATTTTTAGAAACACATCCAAGCAATGGACCATGCTCCAACCTTACAAGCTTCAATAGATTGTGGCCTGCTAAATTTCTTTAAAATTCCTAGCATGAAAAACCAAGCTCAGTTGCTTCAAAAAATAATTGATTTTTGGGATCCATTGAATGAATATTTTTTCCTGATCCAGATATCTTAAGGTTGTAGGTGGACTATATTTATTTCCTGACAGGGTTATTGAGGCATGGGGCTCTAGCACAGCTAGGTGGGGTGGGGAGTGGTTCAGAGGAGAATGTGGATGGCTATGTCGCAAGTTATTATAGTCCTAATCCAAGAACTAAAAGTGGGAAAGTATCCATCATTGCAATCACAGATCCCACCCTAAGAGCCATAGCTCACACAATAACACGAGACTATGGATTTGTTTATTCTCGTGTAGCAATAAAGGTGCAAATGGATCTAGCCATAAGATGTTTGGAACCAACCCTTTTCACCTTATGTGAGGGTTTTTTGGCTAACATTAAAGAACACCTGATACAAGGACAAATAGGATGCAAGAAGATGTTTGAGTATGGAAGTATAATAGTGTCTTTCTTCTTATAGAGGTTCCCGGGCATGAGGCCCATGGTAGGGTATGAGTTTGATTCCCCACCTATGGAGCCTCAAATGAACAGATGGACATTCATAACATTGGGTGTGGATCTTGATTCAGAGGTCTTTGTTTCAGCCAAATGTATACCCCAGGAAGACAGTACACCCCTACACATGGGGGGGTGGGTGGGGGGGTGCTAAAATTTCCTTGTAAAATATTGTAATTGAGTAGTCAATCTGGGTTGTTCATTAGGCGAATGATCTGACGGTATAAGTTATGTTTAATTTAGGTTTTTCCCCTAGAAGGAAACCCTCAGTTTATATGACGGAATTGTATTGCGGCTATGTATTATTATTCTAAGCGAGAAAGAGAGGGGAGATTGTGTGAGAGAAAAGAGGAAATTACAGCAGATATGTTGTAGGTTGTATCTCTTCATTTTGTTGGATAATATAAAGGAAGTACTAGTTGTTTTTCTGTGGAGGTAGCCCAAATTGGATGAAACCTGTATATTTGTGCCTCTCTTTTTTATGTATTTTCTTTGTTTGTGTTTCTACAACATTTTATGTGTTCCATTGCTCTATAATATATAATTTTCTAACAATTGGTATCAGCATGGAAGGTCTATTTGGTTGATAAACTCGTATGAGATAAGGTTTCCTGGATCGAGTGGGATCAATGGAAAATGATGGTAGGTTTAGGGTTGAAAATTTTAACGGCCAAAAATATCAGTCGTGGAAGATGAAAATGGAAGATTAGTAGTATCAGAAATATTTGTACCTACCATTGAGAGGAAAAACAAAGAAGTTATAGAGTATGATAGACGAAGAATGGAAGATTCTCGACAAAAATGCACTTGAAACAATATGGTTGTGCCTAGCGGCATTGGTAGCCTTTAATATTTCAAAGGAAATGACGACACAGGGTTTAAAGACAAAATTGGACAAACTATATGAAAAACCCTTAGCCTCAAACAAGGTATTTCTTATGAAGCAGTTATTTCATATGAAGATGTCAGAAGGTGGATCTGTTGCTGATCATTTAAATTAATTTAATATGGTTACCATTTAGTTAAGTTTTGTAGGGGTAAATTTTGATGATGAAGTTAGGGCTCTATTATTTCAGTGCTCATTTCTAGAAAGTTGGAATGGTTTAGTTATGGCCATTAGTAACTTTGTCTCTAGATCTAGTAATTTAAATTTTGATGATGTTGTCGGTTCCATTATTAGCGAGGAAATGTGATGGAAAAGCTTTAGTGAGACATCAGGTAATTCTTTAACTACGAACACTAGGGCAAGAAAAATGGAAAGAGGAAAGAGCCCAAGATATTGCAGTAAGTCAAGGAAAGGAAGATTCAAGTCCTAATTAGGGATAGCGTGCTATAAATGTGGGAAGAAAGTGATGAGCCTCATCATTGGGTAACTATATGGACCTTGATACACCTCCAAGCTTATTAAAATCAACTCTTCTCATAATTCCTTACATATTTTAATTATATTTTGCTTAATGAGATGAGTAAAAGTAAGATGTTACGTCTAGTGGTCTAATGTGCATTGATTGCAGATTTTTGAGAGAAAACCATGGAAATTTTGGCTAATTAAGGGCAGAAATGCGAATGAGACAAGGAGGAGAGATTACAGGAGATAGATCCTCCGCATTTAACCCTCACTCATTTGAATATTCCTCAATCAAATCACACTAGCTCGGAGTTGCAAGCAGTTGAGTCACTAGCTTTAAGTAAGTCGTTGGAGACTTCAGATGTATAAATAAGGAGGCCTAGAGTCTCATTAGGATTTGGAATGTAAGAGCACTAACCATTTTCGAGTTCAAGCTTTTTGGCAAAACATTGTTATGTAATTTTTCTGATATGATAATGAGAATGAGCATTTCCTTGATCCAACACTGAGTTGGCTCAAAGGGATGAAGCTCTTGGGTTAGGGCCCAACCCTAGTATCCAAGGCTCATCTTCTTGTACTTGTATGCTTAGGTGATTTCATAGATTAGTGGTTGAATTGGTTTTAGCATTGTTTCATTGCAAGTAGTTGTGAACTTGATTAGTTTGATTCCATTTGTGCATTGCTTTAGCAATATCTTAGAAAGATAAAGGAATACCAAAAAGGTTGATAGCAAGTGGATTTGGCCTCACTCCTCCCTTCAAGGACCATGGTTTGAGGAAAAACTCCTATTCAGCCCCAAAAAGACAGAATTTTGATTTCTTATGGAATTTAGGGTTTTCTGCTACTTAGGCCAGCATCTTTTCAGTTTTCAAAGATAGGTTTCAATTTTCATTTCTGATATCTTTAGCTTTGTATTGGATCTCATGGTGTTTCAAAATATTTTGCAAGCATTTCCATGCATGAACTAGGCAACTAAATAATGAAATTATGTTTTCTTAAGTTGATTGGAAATCTTCCTTGTTTGATATGATTCATGGATAAATGCCAATAATGTATGTATTGTAGGAGTTTCAATAGTGCAAGAAGATCTCATGCCAGCAACCCCAGCTTAATCTCATCCATCCATGATCACCAAAAGCCACCAAGTCCCTCAACTAATTCATCATTCCATAAGAACAACTTTACAGGTTTTTTAAGCAAATCCAGCCATCTTACAAACTTTGTTTTGAACTCTGAAGAAGTCCTAGCCACTCCCTTTCCCTATCCATTTCCCTATTTCTTCCATCATCCACCTTCCCTAATCCCTATTCCACCTTCCAAATCACTCCTATTTCTCTCGGTCGGATCCTATAGGAATACAGGGGATCCTGTAGGAGCATTAGGACATCCTATAGGAAGCATTAGGACATCCTATAAGACAACCTGTAGTGGCCTTTTTTTAGACTGATTTATGGAAAAAGCATCCAGGAAGATAGGAGAAGACCCCTACTTGCCTCCCAAACCATCTGACCTTCCATCACCATCTCTAACCCACCTGCCACATCACCAAGAAGATTTAGCATTCACATTTTCACAAAAAAGGACAAAAAGGAAAAAAGAGTTATTGTGTTCATTCATATGCACAGTAGTAGAATGTTTGGTTATTTCAGATTGCATGCCTAGGATAGTTAGGATTACACACATGTTAGCTAAGAACTCTTCTGAATTAAGATATTTTATCAATTAGTTATATGAGTGGCGTGTTTAAAGCATTGATTTCAGTCTTTTCTTACTGCACTAGACATTCTTCCCCTTCTCCCAATTAGTGAAAAATTCCTCTTTCTTCATTGGTAGTCAAACTTCTTCTGAATCAATAGAAGGTTGGTTTGAGAAACCATAGTGGTCGATCACAAGCTTAGCAGTGACAAAGAGTGGACCCATCACATCTTCTTGTGTATACAGCACTGTCACCTCCAAGTTTGTATGAACCCCGAGTTTATAAAGTAAAGTTGGTAGCCCCAGGAGTTGCAGCATTCTTGCTGCAATACTGGTGCTCATCACTTTTTAGCACTGTTGTTGGGGAGGTGTTTGAGTAAGATGTGATTTATGCTTTCTTTCTTCCATTTCTTATCTCTGACATTCTGCTATTAGATTTATTTCTGCAAAAGTAATTGTAAATTGATTTGCTTTATTTTCCATTTTGCAAGTGAGATTTCATTCAACAATTAGTTGCATTCAGTTTGTTATTTCAATTCTTCGATTAGTCTCAAAGCTTAAAAAAAACACAAAACAAAACAAAAACACTTCTTTCAT
Source organism: Pinus tabuliformis (assembly GCA_031772625.1). Taxonomy (NCBI): domain Eukaryota; kingdom Viridiplantae; phylum Streptophyta; class Pinopsida; order Pinales; family Pinaceae; genus Pinus; species Pinus tabuliformis. Next base: position 839,071,201 of record CM062817.1, on the reverse strand, counting down.
GCCTCGTAGGAATAGGGATAACTTAGGAAAATTTCTACCAAATACCCCCACCACTTCAAACAACCAACCTTCCCTCTTCTTTGGTGGTTGTGAATTGGAGGACTCCCTATGCAAACAACTAGAGATTTTTGAAGAGCCTACAGGGGGAGAAGAAGAAGGAGAACCCATTCCAACTGACCTAATGGCTGAAAATAGAAATGACAAAGGAGATAGAGAAACAATTGAGGGTGCTTTTCCCATCAAAGAAACTAATGTGGATACCAAGATGAAAAACATAATCCCCTCTGCTCTTCCTCATTTCCATGGCCTGACCTCAAAAAATCCAAGTACTTTCTCGTTTGAGTTTGTTTTCAATATGCAGAACTTATGGTTACACCACTGATGATCAGAAGTTGAAATTATTCCCATCCACTCTCAAGGATGCAACTTTGCGCTGGTTCATGGGTTTACCTGGGGATAGCATCACAACCTAGGCTGAGATGCAGCAAACCTTCAATAACAAGTATCGAGACTACTGCAGGTCTAAACACACTAAAGAGGAAATTTCTAGAATGACCTTAGGGCATGATGAATCCTTGGAGGATTATGAGGAAATATTCTAGCTTAGCTACAAAAGGGCCAGGTGCACACTTGACCCTGAGCCACTTAAGCTAGTCCTTCTCATAGGGGTAAGGGAAGATATTCTGGATGCCCTAAACATGCTAGCAGATGGGGACATCTACCAGCTACCCTATGAAGATATCAAGGTTGTCTTTAAGAACCATTCTAGGGAAGTTAGGAAAAAGGGTAGGGGTAGTCAACCAATGGCCATCTCATCTTCTTCCAACACCTCCATAGAAGGTGAAATTGGAAATATGCTAGAAGATTTCAAGAGTGAAATGTTGCAAACCCTTACCCTACAAATGGACACTATGCACATCAAGAGAAAGCAGGAGGAAGCAAAGAGAGCATTAGCCATATTCTACCCTAGATGCACAAGGAAGCATCCTAGGAATGAATGTCCATTAAACCTTATAGAAATTTGCTCGGTCTGTGAAGAAAACCACTCCACAGACAAGTGACCAAAAGCTTTGTATCAGGGAACTGAAGGGGTCACTAAACAGCTCTGCTACATAAATCAAAGGAGACCTCACGGGCCTCGACCATACCAGTGAGGCATGCAAGAGTCATCCTATGCATATTACAACCCTAACTAGAACACATCCAGTCCCTCTTGGGGTCCTTCTACTCATCCTCCTGGTTGTTGAAGCCCCGAAAATCGGGTCGACAACAAGGGGGATACCCACCTGGTCTGGACCTTGGTTGGCAGCTCCTTATCCGTTTGGTGTAGCGGGTCCGACTGGGGATAATGGGACCAGTTTCCCAATCTAAGGGTGTGTGTGTGTGTAGAGTTGGATGATGTTGATCTAAGGGTTCTAATCTAAGCTACTTTAATCTAATTCTATGCTATTGTAATCTAATTAAAACAGCACATCTAATCTATGCTAACCCGGGATGTATTTCTTCTATTATGCGATCTAAAGAGATTTCAAATAATAACTGGTAATAAAGATCATTCAGCTATCATAAGAATGGAAATCAATTAAGATGAACCACTTTGCATAAAAAGTTAGGCAAAACAGTTGTGGACAACATATCGCATAATAAGTTATTCATATATCAAACATAAATAAATGACTCCGCCGTACAAAAGTGCCAAATGGTAACTCAAACATTCATGCAATAACATATAAACAACTAAAAATTGTATATCACTTTAAGAATATAAGTAGAAATGGTCAAGAGATAAAAGTACCATTTATGACTGGTCCTACTCATAAGCTTCAAGCAACAATGATTTATCTCTCCTTGTTCTAATATCTACCAAGAGTATAGAAGTGCAACATCAGTAGCAGATATCAAATGCAAACATTAATAAACCTTGATCCATTCATTCATCAAAACCTCCTCTGAGGGTGCAGAAGTGCATGTTCTGAGGACAAGTTTTTGACAAATTTTTGGACCCTTCTCTAAATGCCTGAGAAGGGTTTAAATACTGCTAACTAAATAACTTAATTACATAAATTTAGGATACGGTTTAAATGACCGCCCCTTATCTAAGCAAACTTATTTCTAAAAATTGAATCTAATTTCTAACTATTTCTGCATTTGCTCCTTAGTGTTGCGAGCATGCAACATTTGCCTGGGAAGAGTCAGTTGGTTGTCTTCTGCTTTTGCTTGGGCTACAAAAATAGAAATGGCAAGCGTTGGCACCACTTTTTAGTAAACTAGAATATATTTTTGGGAATCATCTTCTGGCCGGGCGAATTTACTGCGTATATACTTGGTAACAACCCAAATTCATCTTAAATTGCCTCTGCTTTTGCTATCTCGGTTTCCGGACTCGTGGATGACTAAGCAAGTTAGGGACTTTGCTTTCTGAACAATTTTCTTAGCGATGCGCTTTTGCTATCTCGGTTTCCGGACTCGTGGATGACTAAGCAAGTTAGGGACTTTGCTTTCTGAACAATTTTCTTAGCGATGCGCGATTAGCGCTAGGCACTAATCGCGCATCAAAAACTGCCTCCGTTCTTTGATCCGGGCCTTTCTGGTGCGTTTTCCGCCTTTAGCGCTTTTTCCTTTACCAGGCATAAGCTTTAGAATTTTGTAAACATGCTGCTTTTGTGAGTTTTTGACCTTGAGTGTCGAATCGCCTATTGATATCAGCATCTGTTCAGTAATACTCTGAAATCTGCGTTTCTGTTGCATGCGGTATCCGTTTATGAGGGCATCTCTTCTCTGTTCTCCGAGCATTGACGCTTTCCCTTTTTCCTTAGATGTTTCCTGCACATTGCTTCATGTTGTTTCTTGTTTTTTATTCCTGCAGTTCACGCAAAGGAAAAGAGTAGTGATAATAAATTTTGACACGAAAGCTTTAAGCTCTACGAATGTATAAAATCATGACACCCACAGTGAACTGACTCTTCGAAAAACACAAAACTATCCTTCATGAATACTTTGGCGTACATTCATTAATTTCCTTTAAGGCATGCGCCCAATTTTTGGTTTAGGGACAGCTTTTCTTGAATGCTGAGCCGAGGAAAATTTGAGATGGGTGATTTCTGCGACTCGCATCGCATCATCGCGGATCGCATTATCAAGATGTGTCATCGCAGAGTTTCCTGATCAGTTTAGCGCAGAATCGCGCAGATCGCATTTATCGCAAAATCACAGATCGCATTTATCGCAGATCGCATTTATCACAGATCGCATTTATCGCAAGATCACATTTATCGTTGCAATTTGTTAAGTTATTGTGTGTTGTTTATGCGATGTTGCGATATGCGATGTCGCATATCGGCCATCGGAGATTTCTTAAGATTTTCATTTATGGGCGCTTCTTAATGTATGCGATGTGATGAATTTCCCGTCGCTTCTTCGCATTTTTTTATTGTGCTCATAAAGAAATGTTTCACTCTTCTCCGTGCGATGTATTTTTTGAGTATAATACAAAAAAAATTATAAAATTTTTTGAATTTTTTACTAAGGGTCCCCACTTCTTTAGTGTTATTGCTAATACTAAAGAAGGAGGGGGGTTGTTAGTGGTCACAACAATGGCGATTCACTTGGAAGAACCAGTTATCTCTGCTTTTCTATTGAATTCTTTTTTAAACTTCCAAAACAGAAAAAAATTCATAAATCTAAACTTTGTTATGGACAGATAGAGTACATTATGCCTTATTCTATCAATGATATTTTGTTTCAACCTCTTTCTATTCTAATTGTTTGCTTCCTCAGGCTTGTCCTTGTATTTATATCAGCCATTACTTGGTCTTGTAAAGATAAAATAAAGTCTTCTCTGTGTGCTAGCCTTAAAATATGCTCGTTTATCGTAGGTAGAGCCTCTGCTGCCAGCAGGCGTCCATAGCCTCGATAGGGTTACCTGTTACCCAGCAATGATCCTTTATCCTGTTTAAGGTTATCTACAACCTTCAAAGAAAAATCCATATTGACACTTTTTCCTTTTTTATTCTTAAAGAACAATGTCTTGGTTTGGTAGCCAAATTATGACACAGTCATTCACTTGATTTACACTTTGTTGAACAAGCTGGCTCGTGATGAGACCCCTTGTCTTTTGATTTCAAAAATCTTGAGTCATTGCTCTGTTTTGATGGACAGTGTTTGGCAAAGTCAGCAAAGTTATAATATCTGTGATCATGATAAGCCGGCTCGTGATGAGACCTCTTATTCTTTGAGATATAGTGTTTCTTGGATTGTCCCTCTGAATGCTGCGATTTTCTTTAATAGGGAGGAAATCATTGTTTTCCTTAAGAAAGCTCTGGACGACAATAATAGAGTTTGAAAACAGCAGTTTTACAGAGAATCTTTATTTTTTTATTGATACCTTTCATTGTGCTGATATAAAACAATTCCTTCGCTAAAGGTTGCTTTCATCAATTTTTTTGAAGTTGAAACTAGTATCATATCTAGGCTAAAGTTTTTTACCTGTATATGTCAATAATAAAGATCAGATTTTCAAAAAAATTCTATTTATACAAGTGAAAAGCTCAAAATATGAAAGAGAATTGGTGTCTTTTCGCGAATACCGATAGTAACCATTAACAACCGGTTTTATTATGAAAAAGAAAAGAAAAAACAAAACTATTCTACAAAATAGAAGAATAATCTTCTATGGAAAATATATTTTAAGGATTTGACCATTAACAGGCAAAGAATCCCTTCTACCTGCTAGATCCTGTAAGACAAACGTTGATGGACCTATGACTTCAACAATCTGAAAAGGACCAAGCCACATCTTTTGAAATTTTGTATGTTTGCCCTTTTCTTCATGAGCCTTATCCCATTTTAAAACTAAATCTCCCATCTGAAAAAAAATTCTGGTCATTATGTTTGAATCAAAAGAGGATTTTATTAGCGCTTGATGATGAGCATGGGTTTTCTTAGCTTGTTCTCGTTTCTCTTCTAATTTGATTATTTCCATTTGTCTTAGTTGTATGGAGGAAGTAGGTACTTCATCAATGTATTGTATTAAAGACAAAGAGGGAATGACTAAGTGAGTTGGAAGAACCACTTCTTTCCCATAAACTAAATTAAAGTGGAAAGTGTCGATCGAAGCTTTTTTTGTTATTCTATCTGCCCATAAAGCATTTACCAAAGATTTATGCCAATTCTTTTGGTTCTGGTCAACTGTTCTTTTAATAATCCTGATTAGGTTTTTATTTGTTGGCTCAGCTAACCCATTACCTTGCGGATAGTAATTGGCCGAATATTTTAGTTTGAACCCTTTTTTAAGTGCGAACTTAGTCATTGCATTTACAGAAAAGTATGATGCATTATCAAACATTAAAGCCGTTGGCAATCCAAACCTAGTGATTATAAATTGATCTATGAATTCGATAATATTTTCAGAATTAGCTGTCTTGAGAGGAACTGCCTCTACCCATTTAGTAAAATAATCTGTTGCCGTGAGGATGTATCTATGCTGCTTAGAAGAGTGAGGAACAATCTCACCTATTATGTCCAAGCCCCACTGGTTGAATGGTTGCTCGATGTTTACCGGTTGTAAAAACAGGGACTACTTCTTTTGTCTTCCAGCAGTAGTTTGGCAGACTTGACATTTCCTCATGTAACTGTGTGAATCTTTGAACAGCGTAGGCCAGTAATATCCTGCACGTAAAATTTTATGTGCAGTAGCATCTCCAGCATAGTGTCCACCTGCTGCTCCATCGTGGAGTTCCTGCAAAACTTTTTTAGCTTCAGTTTTTTCAAGACATCTAAGAAGAACAGAATCATAATTCTTTCTAAAAAGAATATCATTTATGAGCTGATATTGTTTAGCTTTCAATCTCAGAGCTCTTTTCTTAGTGTGATCCAGGTGTGATGGAGCATACCCGTTCTTAAGATAATAAATGATATCAGCATACAATGATTCTGCATCGTTTAGGCTTACCTCATACATTTGTATCTCTTCGGATGAAATTTCAGAGATTTGCGATGCTCCAGCCAACATTTTACAGAAGCCTTGACCTCTTACAATGTTTGCTGGTTTAATCTCAAGGTCGTATTCCTGTAAAGTAGTGATCCAATTTGCGCTTTTCTCGCCCATATCCTTCTGTATTAGAAGGTTTCTTACCGCTGGAAACGGTACTATGATCTTAGTGTGGGTTTTGAGTAAGAAAGGTCTGAAATATTTGATCGCTTTGAAAATAGCATAGGCATGTTTTTCTACGTCTGAATAATTGAGTTCAGCAGCTTGTAAATTCGAGCTAAAAAACGCAATTGGAGCTTTCGCTTTTTCTTGATTGGCTTGAGTTAGAATCGCAGCATATGATTTCTCTGAGGCAAATGTGTATAAAACAAAAGATTCTGAAAAATTCGGGGTTACTAAAGATGGAGCATTAATAATAGCTTGTTTGATCAAGTTGAATGATTCATGTTCATCTTGACCCCATTTGAAATTTGAATTCTTTTTAATCATGGTTTGCAAAGGAGACACAATTCGTGAAAAATCTAGGACAAATCTCTTTACAAAATTGATTTGACCAAGGAAATATTGCATGGTTTTTTTATTATGACGTAGAGATATTTCAGAGATTTCTTTGATTCTGTCAGGATCAATGTGAATACCAGATTTTGACACTATGAATCCTAGAAGTTTTCCTTCACTTAATGCGAAAAAAGATTTCTTTGGGTTAAGTGAAATCCCATACCTTAAATATCGTTGAAAAACTTGTTTTAAATCTTTGAGATGGTCGCTTCGCTTCTTGGAGTACACTGTTATATCATCCAAATAAATCACTACAGATTTATTGACTAAACCCTTAAATGCGATGTCCATGGCTCTTTGAAATGTAGCGCCGGCATTAATCAAACCAAATGGCATCTACCGATATGCATATGTGCCCCATTTAGTTATGAATGTGGTTTTCAACTGATCATTGGGATGCACCAGCACTTGATTATATCCTGAAAATCCGTCCAACAAAGGCATCAGTTCTGAGCCTGCTACTGCCTGTAATATCTGTTCTATAGGTGGAAGAGGAAAATTGTCTTATTGACAGGCTTTGTTAAGATTCTGAAAATCGATACAGATTCTAATATCTCCGTTTTTCTTTCTAACGGGTACCATATTGGAGACCCATTTGGAATGTCTGACGAGGAAAATTATTCTGGCTTTTAATAACTTATTTAGCTCAGTTTTTATCTGATTTTCTAAATTGGGGTGGATCTTTCTCAGTTTCTGTTGGACAGGTTTTTCATTGTCAATCATAGGAATAGTATGCTGAATGATAGAAGTGTCGTACGTCTTCAGCTCATCGTAATTCAAGGAAAAAACATTTTTATATTGTCTCAAAAGACGAATATATGCTAGTTTTTCTTCGGGGACTAGGCCGATGCCTAGATTAATGTTTTGTGGTTTATCATTAGTTCCTAGGTTTACTAATTCGTAGTTCAGAGTTGGACTGAAGAGCTTTGAATTGGTAGACCTTTTAAACTGGTTTTTCAAATCGTATAAGTCTTCTAACTTAACCATCGATTTAGGTATAGCATTATCAGTGCTATTTTGTTGTATTTATCGATCGTGATGGTCTTCGTCAATTATTTGATTGGAGTAGGATCCTTCAGAAGTGAGGAAATTTACAATATCAGGATCGTCATTGAATACTCTCCAATTTGTAATGTTGTCAAGGATGGACGGTCTAAAGATTAATTCTATTGAGAATCTATCTGGACTAAAGTCTTCGGAGGGAATAAACCTAGAGGCTACGTTAGCCAAAAGGTCTACGCTTGCGTTTTGGAGTCTCGAGATTGAAGAAATATTAAATGCTATGAAATGCTCAGTCAGTTCTTGTACTAAAGATTGATAGTGTTTTAAATGACCTGATAGGCAATGTATAGTGTTACGTACTCGTTTGAAAATAATCTCAGAGACTCCGAAGACTTGAAGATACTTGACGTTTAACCCGATTACTTTGTATAGGCCTTGCACCAAGGCCTCATATTCTACTGTATTGTTTGTGCAATTGAATTCGAGTCTGCACGTAAGCATGGTCTTGTTTCCTTCTGGACTAATCAAAACGCATCCTCTCTTGCTCCTTCGTTAGATTTAGAGCCATCGAAATATAATTTCCAAAACAAAGATGTATTTACAGGTTCATCTACAAAATTAACACACTTTGAACTATCAGTTTGGGAAAAAATTTCGACTTGGGACAAAACTGAATTTTCTAAGTAAGGTGATGTGTGAGCATTGAAATTACCAAGAAAAGAATCTACCGAGCAATTGCCTATGATACTGCTGTTATACGATACTGCTTCATTTTCTCCCTCTAATTCCGTTACTATGTACTTCTGGTGTAACTCTCGTTCAACCTTTATTTGATTTGGTTTACCGTTGTAGGGTAACCACATGTGCGACCAGTCGGTTGCAAAGTATCCATGGAGACTGGGACCAATCCCTGCTAAGAATTAAGCCACATAATTCTGGGATATCAGCCACTAGAATGTCAATAACCTGACATACCTTCAGGTTAGATGACAATCTTATGGTTATTTGATTAATTTCACCAATCACTTCGACTTGAGATCGATCAAGCTGAACTATGCGCACTGCGGATTTTTGTGGTTGAAAATTTAACTTAGCACATATTGATCTGGGTAAAATATTCGATGAAGCACCGGAATCTACCAAACAATTATGCACATTTTTGTTGAAAATCTCGTAAGTGAGAAGAAACGGGGGAGTGTGAGATCTTGATCTTCCTCCAATCAAGGCGATATCATTTGGATCAATCTTATTGATCGCGTTAGTTGGAGGTCTTCCCATGTTGTGGGAAGCTTGAGAGAGTACAGAGGTAGGCAAAGGTACAATAGGCACAGCATGTAATTCTTTCATCATTATCTTCTGTTGATGCTTCAATTTGCTCAATTCATAAAGGGTAATATTAGCCCTAGTCCTTTTCATGTCATCAATAATATTGTACTCCATTTCATCCGACACTATCAGTGTTTTTGATGGAGTTGTTTGATCTCCTTGGACTGGGCTAGATTGAGTCGCTTTAGTAGTTGTTTTCTTTGTTGCGACTTTATCTTTTGTTGTAGGGCTTGCGCTCTTCTGCTTAGGGGTAGTTTGGGGAGGATCAAGCTGATTTTTGCTTCGTGTGCTAACCGGAAATACTTCTTGATCTTCTTCTTGTGGGAGGATGAAATCCCACATTCCTTGTAATTCCACAACTTCTTCGTCATCGGTCTGCCCTTCAGTGGCACTTTCTTCTTCTTCCTCTTCCTCAGTTTCAGCATTCGAGATGGCATTAGGTGGTTTTTCATCCGTTGAAAGACCTCTTTTAAAAGCTTTGTAGGGCTTTTTTAAAGAAGTTTCTGCTACTTGCTTTTTTATGTCAACCATATCATTAGACATGGTCTTTAATACTTTCTGCAATCCTTCCAAATCGAAAGGGTCTTTTGTTTGTTTCTTCTTGGAGTCTTCCTTGAAGGTGATTTTTTTAGACTTGCATTCCTCTATCGCGGATCTCTTTTCTAGGGCTATTACGTGTTTCTCTACTGCTATCGCCTCTGTCATATTTTCAACTAAGGTTGTTTTATTCGCTCTATCCACGAAGATTGCTATGTTTGATGGTAAAGCAGTAATATACCATTCACATCGTACTTCTTCGCTGGGTTGGGAAGCAGTGGGAATTTTGTTGAGAATTTTATTGAACCATAAATCGAAATCTTTGATAAGTTCTTTAGCTTGGGCCTTAAGATTGGATAGGTCATTGATTAATGTTGTTGTTGATCTGTCATCACCAAACTTGATAAGGAATTGATTCTGGAAGATATCCCAACTTGTGATAGACCCGGAGGGTAATGAAAAATACCATGACCCGGCTGTCCCTTGCAGTGTATAGGGAAAAATCCGAACAACAGCATCTTCGTTAGTAACTCCGTTGAGATTGATAGAAAGCATGAAATTGTTTATGTGTTCTTCTGCTAGCATGCCTGCTTCTGGATTGAATTTGGGCAGCCATTTCTCAGGATGGGCCGGTATTTGACTCAAGGGCGTAGGCATTAAAACTGCCCCAGGGTTGTTCCATGGAGACTGGGCCATCGTTGAGCTGCTAGTAGAGAAAAGTGCAGAAGATGATCTCTGTGGCTGGGAAGATGAGGATACTATGATCGTAGATGATTGAAGAGGGGTTGTGGGAGTCCCGGTAGACGGATGGATGATGGTTTGGAATGGAGGTGTGGGTGGTTGACTTTGCGGTGAGGTAGTTGAAATGGGCGACATAGACGAAAGAGTCTCACTGGCAGACTCTTGTGGTGATTTCCTCACTCTTTTCCTGGTGGGAAGAGGCAACTCAGTTGGCTGGATGCCAAATTTTTCACTCTTTAACCTGCTTAGGGGATGAGCAGGATTGTACTACGAAGTCACACTGCTTTGAGATTTATCAGACCTCTGAGGAGAGATGGAAAATCCCTGAAGTTTGTGAATCAGAGATTCAACTCTTGGAGGTTTAATGGTAGACTGGTCTGAAATATCAGGGTGTGTAACAGCGATTGATACTCGAGCGACTTCTGACTCTGGATTCAAATATACTGGAGAAGTCGGGGGAGATGATGAGGGCGATTTACACTCAGAATGGTATTTAGATTTTGATTTAAGTGCCATTCATAGTTCAGGCCCTCCTTCTAGCGCCAAATATGTTGAAGCCCCGAAAATCGGGTCGACAACAAGGGGGATACCCACCCGGTCCGGACCTTGGTTGGTAGCTCCTTATCCGTTTGGTGTAGCGGATCCGACTGGGGATAATGGGACCAGTTTCTCAATCTAAGGGTGTGTGTGTGCGCAGAGTTGGATGATGCTGATCTAAGGGTTCTAATCTAAGCTACTTTAATATAATTCTATGCTATTGTAATCTAATGAAAACAACACATCTAATCTATGCTAACCCGGGATGTATTTCTTCTATTATTCGATCTAAAGAGATTTCAAATAATAACTGGTAATAAATATCATTCAGCTATCATAAGAATGGAAATCAATTAAGATGAACCACTTTGCATAAAAAGTTAGGCAAAACAGTTGTGGACAGCATATCGCATAATAAGTTATTCATATATCAAACATAAATAAATGACTCCAGCGTACAAAAGTGCCAAATGGTAACTCAAACATTCATGCAATAACATATAAACAACTAAAAACTGTATATCACTTTAAGAATATAAGCAGAAATGGTCAAGAGATAAAAGTACCATTTATGACTGGTCCTACTCATAAGCTTCAAGCAACAATGATTTATCTCTCCTTGTTCTAATATCTACCAAGAGTACAGAAGTGCAACATCAGTAGCAGATATCAAATGCAAACATTAATAAACCTTGATCCATTCATTCATCAAAACCTCCTCTGAGGGTGCAGAAGTGCATGTTCTGAGGACAATTTTTTGACAAATTTCTGGACCCTTCTCTAAATGCCTGAGAAGGGTTTAAATACTACTAACTAAATAACTTAATTACATAAATTTAGGATACGGTTTAAATGACCGCCCTTTATCTAAGCAAACTTATTTCTAAAAATTGAATCTAATTTCTAACTATTTATGCATTTGCTCCTTAGTGTTGCGAGCATGCAACATTTGCCTGGGAAGAGTCGGCTGGTTGTCTTCTGCTTTTTCTTGGGCTACGAAAATAGAAATGGCAAGTGTTGGCACCACTTTTTAGTAAGCTAGAAGATATTTTTGGGAATCATCTTCTGGCTGGGCGAATTTACTGCGTATATACTTGGTAACAACCCAAATTCCTCTTAAATTGCCTCTGCTTTTGCTATCTCGGTTTCCGGACTCATGGATGACTAAGAAAGTTAGGGACTTTGCTTTCTGAACAATTTTCTTAGCGATGCGCAATTAGCGCTAGGCGCTAATCGTGCATCAAAAACTACCTCCATTCTTTGATCTGGGTCTTTTTGGTGCGTTTTCCGCCTTTAGCGCTTTTTCCTTTACCGAGCATAAGCTTCAGAATTTTGTAAACATGCTGCTTTTGTGAGCTTTTGACCTTGAGTGTCGAATCGCCTATTGATATCAGCATCTTTTCAGTAATACTCTGAAATCTGTGTTTCTGTTGCATGCGGTATCCATTTATGAGGGCATCTCTTCTCTGTTCTCCGAGCATTGACGCTTTCCCTTTTTCCTTAGATGTTTCCTGCACATTGCTTCATGTTGTTTCCTGTTTTTTATTCCTGCAGTTCACGCAAAGGAAAAGAGTAGTGATAATAAATTTTGACACGAAAGCTTTAAGCTCTATGAATGTATAAAATCATGACACCCACAGTGAACTGACTCTTCGAAAAACACAAAACTATCCTTCATGAATACTTTGGCGTACATTCATTAATTTCCTTTAAGGTGTGCGCCCAATTTTTGGTTTAGGGACAGCTTTTCTTGAATGCTGAGCCGAGGAAAATTTGAGATGGGTGATTTCTGTGACTCGCATCGCATCATCGTGGATCGCATTATCAAGATGTGTCATCGCAGAGTTTCCTGATCAGTTTAGCGCAGAATCGCGCAGATCGCATTTATCGCAGATCGCATTTATCGCAAAATCGCATATCGCATTTATCGCAAGATCGCATTTATCGTTGCAATTTGTTAAGTTATTGTGTGTTGTTTATGTGATGTTGTGATATGCGATGTCGCATATCGGCCATCGGAGATTTCTTAAGATTTTCATTTATGGGCGCTTCTTAATGTATGCGATGCGATGAATTTCGCGTCGCTTCTTCGCAGTTTTTTATTGTGCTCATAAAGAAATGTTTCACTCTTCTCCGTGCGATGTATTTTTTGAGGAGTATAATACAAAAAAAAATTATAAAATTTTTTGAATTTTTTACTAAGGGTCCCCACTTCTTTAGTGTTATTGCTAATACTAAAGAAGGAGGGAAGTTGTTAGTGGTCACAACACTGGTCTACACCTTTTCCTTGGTCTTTTGCACCTCAGTACCATTCCTAGCCGACCAACCAATCATTTCAGCCATATACTCCGCCACAGCCTCAGTGAATGCACCACTCCAGGGGTGGAGGCCCCCATACAACAATGCTCTAGCTTTATTTCCTTCACCTCCTAATCAACCATGGATTTTACACCCTGCTCCACCTAAACAACCTCAGATGTCTGTCCAGCCAAATCTTAACCGGAACAACAAACAGGCATAGCAAGTATACAGTGGAGAGACATCCTACCTTGCTTATGCTGTGGAAATTCAGGAAATCAACCTAAGGTCTAAGAGAGTGCTCCCGGACAACCAACCTCCATCTCCACCTAGGGAGAGTGAGGAAAGAGAGGAAAGTATTCCTAAAGTGAATCCACCACCCTTCCCCAAAAGATTAACTCAGTCGGTCCAACCTACCCCAGAAGAGAATGAGCTTCTGGGTGAATTGAAAAATCTATGTGTCAAAATTCCACTTCTCCAAGCCATTAAGGATGTACCTATTTACAAAAAACTGATTAAAGAGAAGTGTATCAAATCCAGCGAGGCAAAAAAGAGACACCCCTACCATTAATGTCATTGGACAACTGTCCGACTTAATGCTAGGGGGGGTAATTTTCCCAAAGTATTTCCCCTGGAATCCCTGTGGTAGATGTGCACATCAATGGCACCATTGTCCCACACACCTTGATTGATCTTGGGGCTTCCATTAATGTGATGACTAAGCACACCATGCTCAAGCTAAATCTCCAAGGTTCATTGAGAAAGACCACAATAGTCTTGCAGCTTGCAGACCATTCCACAGTAGCCCCTAAGGGGATTGTTGAGGATGTGATGGTCTCCATCGACTATTGGGAGTACCCTATAGACTTCCTAGTTCTCTAGCCTAAGGCCAATATTATTGTTTATCCTCTCATACTTGGGAGGCATTGGTTAGCCACTGCCGATGCCTACATCAGTTGTAGGGCTAGAAATATGACTATCAAAAATGGGCATCTATCCAAGAAGTTGGTCTTGTACCATCCTACACATCCATGTTTAGAACATGATTTACCTTTATGGCTAGAAAATGAGGAAGAATATGAATTCTACTCAACCCAACTCTATACCCTATAAGTTGCCATGGGAGGAGGACAGTCGGATGGAGATGATTTGATTGAACACATACTCCAAATTATAACTCCCAGCACCTCATCCTTAGAAGAAGTAGTAAAGGAAACCAAGAGCAACCATCAGATTGATATATTCTTAGCTGATTCAAACCCTACTCATTTCAAGACAATAGAATTCGGCCCTGAAAGAAATTTGAAAATCAACCCCTCTTTTTGTACACCAAAAAGAAGAGTTGTGCAACATGCTAAGGGAACATTTGGATGCCTTCACTTGGAGTTACAAATAAATGAAGGGAGTGCACCCCTCGATATGTGCTCACCACATTTATATCAAAGGCGGTTGTAAACCAATCTGACAACCCCAAAGGAGAATGAATCCAGCTCTCAAGGATATAATCAATGAAGAACTACAAAAGTTGTTGGATGCAGGATTCATTTACCCTATCTCAAACAGTGAGTGGATTTCTCATTTGGTGTTGGTTCCAAAGAAAAATGGGAAGTGTAGGATTTGTTTCGATTACAGAGAGTAAACAAAGCAACAAAGAATGACCATTTCCCTCTACCTTTCATTGACCAAGTGTTAGATGGCCTGGCAGGGAAAAAGATTTTCTCTTTCCTAGATGGGTTCAGTGGGTACAATCAAATCCATATCAACCTAGAGGACCAGGAAAAAACCACTTTCACCTATCCTTGGGGTACCTGCACCTATAGAGTCCTTCCTTTTGGCCAATGCAATGCCCCTGCCACTTTCCAGAGGGCAGTCCTAAGTATTTTTGTCGAGCTAGTCCATGATGCAGTAGAAATTTATATGGATTATTGTACACCCTATGGGTGTGATTTCCAGGAGGCTCTGTCCAACTTGGGTAAGGTGTTGAACAAATGCATTGAAATGAACTTGTCCCTTATTCCCAAAAAATGTGAGTTCTTGATGACTGCAAGGACTGTTCTAGGTCATTCAATATCCCAGAAAGGACTGCAGGTGGACCCAAATAAGATAGCCATCATCCAAAGGGTCCCACCTCCATAAAAACTGAGGGATGTCATAACTTTTCTAGGTTTAGTTGGATACTATAGGAGATTTATAAAAGACTTCAGCAAGTTAGCGTCTCCTTTATTTGGGTTATTGGCCAAATTCTTTGAAATTTTATGGTTAGAAAGTTGTCAAGAGGCCTTAGCCACCCTAAAGGACAAGTTGACCACTGCACTTATTCTTCGAGGCCAAAATTGGGCCCTTCCTTTCCATATACATTTTGATGCCTCTCAAAAATCCATAGGAGTAGCTCTAGGCCAGATAGATGACAAGCTACCTTATGCCATTTACTTCATAAAAGGAATCTGTCAAAAACCGAGCTGAACTACACATTGACTAAAAAGGAGATCCTAGCTATTGTGCATTCATTGAACAAATTTAGGCATTACATTACAGGTTACCAAACATTTGTACATATTGACCATGTTGCAACTAAATAGTTGATGAATAAACCTGATGTAGATGCCTGGATTATTAAATGGTTACTTTTATTGCAACAGTTTGATTTAATTATTATTGATAAGCCTGGAAAGGAGAATGTTGTTGCAGATTTTTTATCCAGATTTACTTTGCCTACAAGGGAGGAAGGAATGGTTGATGATCAGTTACCGGATGAACACTTATTCTCCATTTCAGTTCTCTCTCCATGGTTTGCTGACATAGAAAATTACTTGGTGTATGCACAGTTTCCACCAAACTTGTCCTCCAAGGAAAAGAGCAGATTGTGAGGAAGAGCACCCCATTCACTTGGATTGGGGACAACCTCTTCAAACTAGGCCCGGATCAAATTCTAAGAATATGTGTCAGGGAGGAGGAATTCTTTGACATCCTTCTGACCTATCATGATGGGCCTTGTGGAGGTCACTTTGCAGCCAAAAGGACAACATTCAAGGTGTTACAAGTTGGTTATTACTGGCCCACCCTTCACTAGGATGTGAGGAAGTATACTAGTCAGTGTGATCAGTTCCAAAGGATGGGGAAACCTACCCCAACGGATGAAATTCATCTGCAACCTCAAGTGACTTTCGAGCTATTTGACAAGTGGGGCATGGATTTCATTGGACCCATTAACCCTCTATCTAGGCAAAAGCAGTACATCATTGTGTGCACTGACTATTTAACCAAGTGGGCTGAAGCCAAGGCCATCAAAGCAGCAACTAAAGAGAAAGCGGTTGAGTTCTTACGGGAAAATGTATTTTATAAGTTTGGGTACCCTAGAGAATTTGTCATTGATCAAGGCTGTCAATTTACATCTCACATGATTGAAAATTTGTTAAGTCAGCACAAGATCAAGCAAAGAACATTCACTCCTTACCACCCACAAGCTAATGGGCAAGTGTAGGTAACCAACAAAGTGTTGGAAGGCATTCTGACCAAAGTGATTAGCAGTAGTAGAAAGGACTTGGTAGATAGATTAGTTGAGGCCACTTCGGCCTACAATACCACCTGGAAGACCACCACTGGATTCACTCCTTATGAGCTGGTCTATGGGAAGAAAGCCCTTATGTCAATAGAATTTGAATACAACACCTTAAGGATAGTAGCACAACTGGATCTAAATCTCACTAGGGCACAACAAGAGAGATTTCTCTAGCTGAATGGGTTAGATGAATTTAGGATGCAGGCCCTCCTGCACACAGAGCTGACTCATTTTCAAAGGAATATTTGGCATGACAAAAACATAAAGGAAAAATAATTTCAAGAAGGTCATTAGGCTTTGGTGTATAATACCAGATACAAGGATTTTAAAGGCAAGTTAAGGACAAGATGGTCGGGGCCTTATGGCATAGAAAAATTTCATGACAATGGTTTAGTACAGATAAGAACCATTGATGCAGAGGCTATCCCTTTACTTGTCAATGGTTACAGATTGAAGGTCTACAAGAAGACCTTGTCAAAGCAATAATTCATCAATGGCATCAGCAAGACAATGATGGTGGTGGAGAAAGTCTCAGCTTCTACCCCATCACGTCCCTGAAAAAATAAATAAATAAAATAAAAGAGAGAAAAAAATAAAGAGACTCAGGTGAAAACCTCTTGAGGAGGCCCAATGGTGTTGAAAAGAAAAGAAAAATTAAAAAGATATCTAGGTGAAAACATCTTTTGAGGCACCTAGGCCAAGAAATTAGGATGAAAACCTCTTGAGGAGGCCCAAAATAAAAGAAAAATTAAAAAGATATCTAGGTGAAAACATATTTTGAGGTACCTAGGCCAAGAAATTAGGATGAAAACCTCTTGGAGGTAGACTAGTTGTTTAAAAAAAAATTAGAGAAAAGAAAAAGTTTGAAAATTTTGTTTGCAGGTCAGCAGGAGGAGGATCAGAGAAACTTGAGAGGAATAGAGGGACCTACACAATCCACAATTTCATTGCTCCATCCCATATTCTTCATTATCCCATCAATCCCTCCATTTATGAACTCCTCTAGCTTAGTTTACACAGGCTTTGTGTTTTCTACAAGATTCCCTGTAATCCTACAAGATTCTCTGAAAACCTACAGGAGTTTCCTATAGGAACTACAGTGGCTTGGGAATCCCAAGAAAAGTGAACCTAGAGAAAAGGGATGACCACTTTGTGTCAAAAAATAAAATATTTACTCCACTACATCATCACCATGCCTCTCATCACCACGTTACCCCTGCATCCATCCAATAAGTCAATTCAAAAAAATTACAATTTTCAAAGAAGAAGAAAAAACAAATAGAAGAGGGTGAGAACAGAAGACAAAGGGACAATACCTTAAGGCTATACCTCCCACCTATCAATCAATAGACTCCTTATCTACCCATGTCAACAATCCTCATGCTCTAGAAGTGAAGAAAAGTATGAAAAGTTTAGGGGAGAGGTAGCTACAGGACATCCTGTAGGTTTCTTGTAGGAAATCCTGTAGCAGCCTATCCCACAAAAGGAAATTTCACAGGGTTGCAGCCATATTCAGCATAGAGATTCCAATGTCAAGGAAGCTCCTCCAAAGCTCAACAGCAGTAGCAAGATCATCAACATCACTCTCCAGTACCTGCACATGAAAGGAAACAAGCATCAAAAGAGACCAATACAAAAAATATGTAGCAAGTACATAGCACAGGGACATCATTCTCCAACAAGCATCATCATCAAAGCATCTTACCCACAGGTATGTCATCTTGCTTATGCTCTCTCGTTAGCACGATATGATCAAAAATGTAGGATTATGTAAGAGTTGGTTTTATAAGCAAAGTTGGCCAGTTAACTTGGCCACCTTCGACGAGTCAACAAGGAGAAAACAGTTATACCACTCCACACGTGGCAGTAGTCAAATCAGAAGAAAAAGGAGATAAGGCCAAAAATGGTTAAATTACAGATGATCAAAGTGGGAGATGATTATGAGGTAAGGAGGAATGATGGAGTGATAGTGGGACCAATGGTCCAAAAGGAGGTGCTCATACTTAGGCAACCAACACACCATCCCACATGATCACCCATATAAGGAAATAAAACACTGATTTCCATGCAAAGAAAGCATTAGAAATCTCAAGGATTCATCAAAATAAGGTTTCTCTCGGCCTCTTGAAGTAGCATCTATAGGAAAGACAGTGAGCATTTTGCAGCGCAGGAGCACCTACATGATCCTACAGGAAAACCTACAGGATCCTACAGGAAGACCTACAAGATACAGAGCAGTCATCTACAGGATTATCAGTGGGCACTAAGGGAGGAGAGATCAAAGGTTTTCCTCATCAGACAGAGTCCAGTGAGGTAGGAGCTATACCTTCCCATATTTTCCAATTAAAAATAAAGAAAAAATCCTCCATTTGGTTAAGAAAGTTGCAATCTAGGGGAATTATATTGCAGAGTTATCATTTAAATCTCTCACCCACTAGAATTCTTGAATTATATCCATACAAGCCTCCAAAATTACCAAGGGAAAGATGACAGGTGGTTTTAACAAGAGAGAACCCACAAACACAGTAAGAATTCATCAGCACCCTCCTGTAGTAGAAATTTTCACAAGGCACAATTGGATGGGTTTCTTTGAAAGAATGAGAGGATACGATGATCAGATGGCTAGAGAATTTTCTCTCTCACTCATACCCCTCACTAGGACCCATGCCATTGTTGTGGCGAAAGGCCTATCAGTAGAAATCAGCCTTGAAATTATAAGCAGAATCACCACACTCCGTTCAGGGTTACCTTGGATAAAAGAAGATAAGGGTAACAACACCCTTGCAAAGAAGAAATTATTTTTGGAAGGGGAGGAGGCAATGGAGGACAAAAATGGGGTCAAAAAGGAAATACTTCCATATCCTTGGAATGAAGTTAGTTACCACCTCATTAAATATATATCATGTGAAGGGAGACACAGTGTGGTGTATGGATACCATTTCATATTTCTCCAATAACTGAGATTCGGAGTAGGCATGCCTCCTCAAAATGCACTAAGTATACCCTACTTTCTTCTTCACTCAATGATAGATATGAGCATCAAAGTGCAAGAGGGAAAACATCAACAACTAGGTCATCATGGTTTAATAAAACTTATCCTAGAAGATTCTCTACAAAACCTAAGACTCCCTATTACATGGACAATTTTCAGAGACATGCAGGCAGAGGGAGAAATTCAAGCACTTGAATATGACAAAAGCCCCACTACTAGTGAGAGGGATGAAGAAATAGAGGGAGAAGATAAAGAGGAAATAGAGGAGGAAAAATATGAAGAAAAGCAAGAGCAAGATGAAGAAGAGATAGAAGAAGAAACAAAAGAAGAGACAGATGAGCTGAGTGAGGAACTAGAGGAAGAAGAGAAACATAAAGATAAGGATGAAAAGGAGAATGGAAAAGAGGAAAAAAAATGGAAGGAAGAACAGAGGTCTATAGTTCAAGGAAAAACCAAGGGTATCTCCAGAATCCACTAAGAAAGAGGCAGAAACTACTCTTACTGCTTAAGTACACCTATCAAGTCAAAATGGAAGAGACAGAAACAAACCCCATTGTACTTTAGGACAAGAAAAAGCATAAGGATCAGGCAAGGAAGACCTCAAACACCCACCAAAATTCCTATTGTCATTGAAGACTCACCAAAGCAGTAAGAAAATGTAGATCCTCTTGAGAAATTCAAGGAGAAGGATCATCAAGACAAGCCTCTCCCAAATCTCCCATCACTTATGTTAGGAGGCCTATCACAAGGTCTGCCTCATCAAAGGGAAAAGGCCTCCTACAGGAGACACAAAAAGACCTACAGGAAGCAGATGCCATCCTACAGGAAACTCTGCTAAACCTACAGGAAACTCAAAAAATGGACCAAGAAGGTATCACTCAGTAAGAAACAAAAAAGGAAGACCCAGAACTAAGAGAAACTAGTCCACAACCCAACCTCAACTCTTACTACAGGTTCATTGCAAGGGGTAGGGTCATCCCACAGAATTTTTCCATCCCCTTATTCTTTGATCTTGAGAAAGAAAGGGCAAGGACACACAGGTGGATGCAGATTGCCAAATCAAAAGGAGTGGAGGATGTAGGGCACATGGAGGAGAAATTGAAGGAGATGGGCAGAGAACTGAGCATCATAAGGGACAGAGAGGCAATGATGAAAGCTCAGTTGGAGGCATAGAATGCATGGCTAAGTGGACAACTACACTAAAGGGAAAGTCAGTTGGTAGCTATGGAAAGTTTATCCTTAGAGGCAATACAGCGCAGGTTGTCAGCAAAGTCTTATGCCTTGTATCTCAAGGAACAATGGCTACAATTCCAAATTAAGACTTTAGCACAGTGAGGCACTATGCCCTTCCAAGACTATAGACAATTCATTGATATTTGTGATAAAAGCACCTTGGAAGATAGAGAAAAAAGGTCTGAGTTTTACCTTCACAACTTGGCCTTGACAAATTTGAATGTGTGGGGCCAAAATTCAAAACTCTGGGACTTGCAATTGATGGATTTAGCATCATGGATGAATCATGAGGAGGAAAGAGCTGCATAAATGTAAAAGGTAATGGCAAGAGAAGAGACAGAACCCCTCATGATAAGAGTTGATCAATCTAATCCAATGGTTTTCATCAACACTCACAACCTAATTGCAAATGATCTTAATCTTGCACCTAGGTACCTTGCTTCACAAGAGAAAGCAATCACACACTTTGAAGACATGTTCAGGTTTCTAGAAGATGACAACATGGAAGATTTCCAAAGGAGAAGGAACACCTTTCCTTACAACCTGAAAATGAGAGAATACCATTCTCCCCAGAGGATGAGAGAGGCACTAAACAGAACACCCATGTACAATAAATCTCTACAACTACTCCAAGTCAATTGGATTGGCTTGAGACTCAGTCCACCACTGCTTTTAGGAATGTTGGAAGGAAGGAAAGAAGAAGAAGAAAGAAGGTAGTGGGAAGAGATAGAGAGCAAGGCAGGATTTTATTCACAAGAAGAAGAAACTACATCAAAAGCATGGGATTTTAGGGAGGCCACCAGAGCAATGAAGGACATGGATATAGATTAAGTTGCTCAGAGGATGAGCAATAGTTTTAGTAGGGGGGTGATGATGAGCCTCATCATTGGGTAACTATATGGACCTTAATACACCTCCAAGCTTATTAAAATCAACTCTTCTCATAATTCCTTACATATTTTAATTATATTTTTCTTAATGAGATGAGTAAAAGTAATATGTTATGTCTAGGGGTCTAATGTGCATTGATTACAGGTTTTTGAGAGCAAATATTGGACATTTTGGCTAATTAAGGGCAGAAACTCGAATGACACAAGGAGGAGAGATTATAGGAGATAGATCATCCTCATTTAATCCTCACTCATTTGAATATTCCTCAATCAAATCACACTAGCTCGGAGTTGCAAGCAATCAAGTCATGGAGATCATGCGCAACCGAGCTAGTGACAGTTAAGAGTGAGTTGATCTTGAGTTTGGGAGCCAAGCCTCCCTAGATTTAATGAAGTAGTTGGAGACTTTATTTGTATAAATAAGGAGGCCTACAGCCTCATTAGGATTTGGATTTTTTATATAAAAGCACTAAGCATTTTCGAGTTCAAGCTTTGTGAAAAAACATTATTATGTAATTTTTCTGATATGATAATGAGAATGAGCATGTCCTTGATCCAGCACTGAGTTGACTCATAGGGCTGAATCTCTTGGTTTAGGGCCCAACCCTAGCAGCCAAGGCTCATCTTCTTTTCTTGTACGCTTAGGTGATTTCATAGATTAATTGTTAAATTGGTTTTAGCATTGTTTCATTGCAAGTAGTTGTGAATTTGATTAGTTTGATTCCATTTGTGCATTGCTTTAGCAGTATCTTAGAAAGATAAAGGAATACCAAAAAGGCTGATATCAGGTGGATTTGGCCTCACTCCTCCCTTTGGGGACCATGGTTTGAGGAAAAACTCTTATTCATCCCCAGAAAGATAGAATTTTGATTTCTTATGGAATTTAGGGTTTTCTGCTACTTAGGCCAGCATCTTTTTAGTTTTCAAAGATAGGTTTCAATTGTCATTTCTGATATCTTTAGCTTTGTATTAGATCTCATGGTGTTTCAAAATATTTTGCAATAATTTCCATGCATGAACTAGGCAACTAAATAATGAAATTTTGTTTTCTTAAGTTGATTGGAAATCTTCCTTGTTTGATATGATTCATGCATAAATTCCAGTAATGTATGTATTGCAGGAGTTTTAATAGTGCAAGAAGATCTCATGCCAGCAACCCCAACTTAATCTCATCCATCCATTATCACCAAAAGCCACCAAGTCCCTCAACTAATTCATCATTCCATAAGAACAACTTTCCAGGTTTGTTGAGAAAATCCATCTATCTTACAAACTCTGTTTTGAGCTATGAAGAAGTCCTAGCCACTTTGTTTCCCTATTTCTTCCATCATTCACCTTCCTTAAGCCCTATACCATCTTCCAAATCCCTCCTATTTCTCTCAGCCGGATCATGTAGGAATACAGGGGATCTTGTAGGAGCATTAGGACATCCTGTAGGACGACCTGTAGTGGCATGTTTTGAGGCCAATTTGTGGAAAAAACATCCAGGAATATAGGAGAAGACCCCTACTTGCCTCCCAAACCATCTGACCTTCCATCACCATATCTAACCCACCTGCCACATCACCAAGAATATTTAGCATTCACATTTTCACAAAAAAGGACAAAAAGGAAAAAAGAGTTATTGTGTTCATTTAGATTGCATGCCTAGGATAGTTAGGATTACACACATGTTAGCTTAGAACTCTTCTGAAGTAAGATCTCTTAGCAATTATTTAGATGAGTGGTGTGTTTAAAGCATTGATTTTATTCTTTCCTTACTGCAGTAGACAATCTTCCCATTCTCCCAATTATTGCAAAATTCCTCTTTCTTCATTGGTAGTCAAAATTCTTCTAAATCAATAGAAGGTTGGTTTGAGAAACCATAGTGGTCTATCGCTAGCTTAGCAGTGACAAAGAGTGGACCCATCGCATCTACCTATGTATACAACACTGTCACCTCCAAGTTTGTACGAACCCCGGGTTGATAAAGTAAAGTTGGTAGCCCCAGGAGTTGCAGCATTCTTGCCGCAATATTGGTGCTCATCAAAAAGGAAACCTGAGGAAATATTGTAAGTCTCAGAAGGGAAAAGAAGGAGACACACAACAAGAAAAAAAACATGAAGCAAATGTAACAGGTGATGTGTTGAAAGATGCTTTGATTATTTCATTAGAAAATATTTTTGATTCTTGGGTGGTAGATTCAGGGGCCTCATTCCATTCCACACCTGATAGGAAACATTTTCATAATTATGTTCAAGGAGAATTTGGACAGGTTCTTCTGGGGATGAGAAACCCTATAAAATTATTGGAATGGGTAAGGTTTTCATAAAACAATAGCATGGAAACCAATGGCTATTTAAGGAGGTAAAGCATGTTCCAGATCTAAAATATATATATATATATATATATATATATATATATATATAATTTCAACAGGGCAGTTGGGAGGTGAAGGTTGTGTGACTACTTTTACAGATAAAACCTGGAAGGTCACTAAAGGAGCCATGGTAAGAGCAAAAGTATTGTTGAATTGTACTTATCCAATGGTATTTCTAATTATGTTAATACTTTAACCTCCACAGGAGAAGATACAGCATTATGGAATTATAAGCTCGGGCACATGAGTGAAAAGGTGATGTAGATTATTCACTCAAGAAATTTGTTGCTAGGTTTGAAGCATGTTGATTTGGATTTCTCTGAGAATTGTGTTTATGGAAAACAGAAGAGTCAGATTTCTCAGAGTTGGGAAAGAAACTAAAAGCGAAAAATTAGAGCTTGTGCATACACATGTATGGGGACGTGCTCAGGTATCATCTCTCAGTGGCTCTCATTATCATGTTACTTTTATCAACGAGGCAACTAGAAAAACCTGGATTTATTGTATTCAAAATAAATATGATGTTTTTGATACTTTCAACAAATGGAAAGATTTGGTTGAGAATGATAAAGGAAAGAAGTTGAAGTGTCTCAGATCAGACAATGGAGGAGAATATTGTAGCAAAGATTTTGATAAGTACTGTTCATAGCATGGAATTCGCGGAGAGAAGACAATTCCAAGAGTACGATAGGAAAATGGTGTGTCAAAAAGGATGAACAGGACAAGCATGGAGCATGCAAGGTGCATGCGATTGCATGCAAGATTTCCTTTACAATTTTGGATAGATGTTATAGATAATGTTGTTTATCTAATAAAGAGAGGGCCTTCAAGTTCCTTGGATGGTGGTATTCCAGAAGAGGCATGGACATGTAAAAAGGTAAACTATTCATTTTTAAAGACTTTCAATTATGGAGCCTTTGTCCACATTAATAAAGAAAATAGAAGAAAGCTTGAGGCAAAATCAAATAAATATACCTTTATTGGATATGTTGTTAATGATTTTGGTTATCACTTATATGATTATGAAAATCACAAAATCATTAGGAGTAGAGATGTCATGTTCAATGAAAAGGTCTTGTATAAGGATCAGATGCAGGAAAATAAACAAGAAAAAGAAAATAGAGAATACATAGTTCTTTATGAGATCACAGAAAAAATAAAGGTGCCTTAAAACCATAATGATCAACAACCACAACAACAACAGCGACAGGGACCTCAAACACTTGAAAGTGGTGTTAGAATATCTACCATGTAGACCCCCTAAATGATACTCTCCTTCATTATATTATGTACTGTTGATTGGTTCTGCTGAACCAGAATGTTATGAAGAAGCAATGCAGGTAGAAACCAGGAAGAAGTGGGAGCTAACCATGAAAGATGAGATGGATTGCTTGGTACATAACCAGACTTGGAACTTAGTCAAGTTCCATGCAGGTAAAAAAAAATTACATAATAAATGTGTTTACAGGTTGAAGGAAGAAGATGGAGGTAGAAAAATGTATAATGGTAGACTTGTGGTGAAGGGGTTTGCACATAAGAAGGGTACAGACTTTGATGAAATATTTTCTCCTGTAGTTAAATGACTTAAATCAGAACTATTTTAAATCTAATAGCAGTAGAATATTTGCATCTTGAGAAGTTAGATGTAAATACATCCTTTCTCCATGGGGATTTGGATGAAGAGATCTACATGCAACAACCACAAAGATATGAGGTCAAAGGGAAGGAGAAATTAGTGTGCAGGTTGAAGAAGAGATTGTATGGCCTAAAACATGTTCTAAGGCGGTAGTATCTAAAATTTGATAGGTTTATGTCTCAACAAGGTTATACTAGATGTCACTTTGATCATTGTGTTTGTCTCAAAAGGAAAAATGATGGTAGCTATATTATATTGTTATTGTATGTAGATGACATTCTTGTTGCAAGGTCTAACATGCAGGAAATAAATGTGCTCAAAGAAAAATTGGAAAATTCATTTGCAATTAAGGATTTGGGTGCTACAAAAAAAAATCCTTGGTATGAGAATAACTAGAGATAGGAAAAATCACCAATTAAAATTGTCTCAGAGTGAGTACATACAAAAGGTGTTGGAAATATTTAATATGCAGAATGCAAAACTAGTTACTACACCTTTGGCTATTCATTTCAAACAAAGTAAGGAGATGTGTACCAAGACTCAGGAAGAGATGGATTATATGTCTAAAGTTCCATATGCATCCGTAGTTGGTAGCTTAATGTATGCAATGGTCTGCACAAGGCCTGATATTGCACATGCAGTGGGATTTGTAAGCGAGTACATGAACAATCAAGGAAAATAACATTGGATGGAAGTGAAATGGATTCTTAGGTATTTGAGAGGTACCAAAAATCAAGCATTATGCTTTCGTGGTTCAGACATTACTCTATAGGGATATTATTATGGAGATATGGCAGGTGATAGAGATAAAAGGAGGAGCACCACAGGATATGTGTTTACTGTAGGTTGAACAATTTTCAGTTCAGTTTCAAAAATGCAGGGTGTTTTTGCACTTTCAACAACGAAAGCAGAATATGTTTCTTCTACAAAAGCTAGTAAAGAAATGATTTGGTTACAAATTTTTATGGATGAATTGGGTAAGAAGCAAGAGATGGAAAGGTTATACAGTGATAGCCAGAGTGCCATTAATCTTGAAAAGAACTCAACATTTCATTCCAAGGCTAAACATATACATATCAAGTACCATTTCATATGGTCAATGTTGGAAGATGGGCAGTTGAAGCTAGAAAAGATACACACTCGCCATAATCCTGCATATATGTTAACAGAAGTTGTAATCAGGGAGAAACTGAGATTCTTCTCAGTTTCAATTGGTATTCAAGTATGATGATGAAGATGAAAAACAGCCAGTTCCAAAGTGGAGTGATTGTCCAGCAAATGAAGCAGTGATGGAGTTTCTATATTCAGTCTCCAAGTGGGAGATTGTTGGGTGTGGAGCCTAATTATCTTCCTGATTCATAGGTATTTGTTTCAGCGAAGAGGAAATTACAGTGGATTTATTGTAGGTTGTATCTCTTCATTTTTCTAGATAATATAAGGAAGGACTGGATGTTTCTCCATGGACATAGCCCAAATTGGGTGAACCACGTATGTATGCATCTCTCTTGTTTTATGTGTTTTATGTGTTTTATGTGTTTGTCTTCTATAATATTTTATGTTTTCCATTTCTCTGTAATACATAATTATCTAACACTTAATGGCGAGGGAAGAAGGGGCACATAGGAATTGGTTTGACTCCACCTATTTCCATTGGTTGAAATAGGTGCCATTAGTGATGGATGACTTTTCATATGATGGAGTGGACTTTCTAGGAGACCCATACCTAGTCTTTCCCCTTGAGATGCAGTGGAGTGCTCTTGGTAATGGATGTGTGTGGTGATTTTGAATTTTTTAATGTTTTTGGATTTTTATGTATTTATTCTTTTTGTTAAAGATGGGTACAAAGTGACTAATACTAGAACTTATATTTTATGTAGACGTGGAAACCACCCACCCCGATCGCTACTCACCACCGCATTGAGAAGAGAGTGATGAGTTGCAGAAGTTTACGCGCAATGAGGAGGGCTTAACTTTGGGAGTAATGCTTATGCCAATGGATGATGTGCCTCCACATCTTCAAAGGCAGACCATGGCGTTATGCTCTTCTCGTTGTCACAGACCCCTACATCAAATTGTTCATGGTGTGCTATGTTTCCATCAATGTGAGAAGGACTAAATTAGGATGGTGGTGATATGATGTTTTGTGTCTACATATGTATTAAGCATTATAGCCTCAACCTTAGATGCTAGATTTTGAACTATGTACCCAGTTATAGATGTAACACTTTTGATGATATAATAAAATGATGGATTCTATGGTGTATTGTTATAAATGTTTTTGTCTATTATAATCTTTTTATTCCTATGTATGGTTCAAAAATGTGAATGTGAGAAATGCCAATCTAATATGTAATTAGTAAGAAAATTGGTAAGCATATTAGAGCTTCGAGGAATGTGGTAATAAACAACATAATCAAAATTTCATTCCAAGATATGTACCCTCAAATAATAACGAAGTAATGAAATTTTTTAGGGAAAAGGCATGGTTGAGTTGAGACATTATGAGCTAGGAGTCAAGTTGGACAGCCAGATGGTGAATAATGAGGGTAATAGTCTCAATCAAGAGCTTGATAACAACATTAAATTTTTCTATATTGTTGGTGAATGGGGGAAGAAAAATTCCCCCCTAAACTTAGAATCTCATCAGTGGGTGAGAAGATAACATAAGCGGCGGAATCTACATTCTGAGTGTAATGTCTTGCACTATCTACAATCCTGCATAGATCGAAGAGGGTCTTGGCATTTTTCAATCAAATACCACACACATGAATCACTCCTAGAAACCATCAATATAAAATCAAACCAAAAAAATATACCACATGCACACTTATGTACATTATGTACAAGACATCAGGAAATAGACTATGCATAGTATCATTTAATATAGAGCCCATTTTGAGGCTCCTTAAGTGGGTTTCCTTCATAATAAACTAAATGATAGGCCCCTTTTTTGAGAACACGTTTAAAAATATAAGGCCCGTGTCGCATGGGTTTGAGTTTACCTACTCCTAACTTGTCATTATCTTAATCATAAACCAAAACCAAATCACCTTCTGAAAAGACACAAGTTCAAACAGACTTATCATATTGGGCCTTTACACATTTCTTATGAGTTTCATTAGCGATCATGACGTAAAGGCATTGTTCATCAAGATGGGAAAGGTGAAACAAATATTCTTCCTTGAAAGAAGTGTCAGGAATTAGTTTCAAATCTAGTTGTAAAGAGGGAATTTTGCACTCAATAGTAATAACATCCTCCACTCCATAAATGAGTTAGAAAGGAGGGAAACCTATAGTACACTTGTCCGAGTTTTGATATGCCCAAGGAGAAGAAAAGAGCATACGGTGCTAGTTTGACTTATGTTTCCCTACAATCTATTGTAAGATAGCTTTCAAGACACAATTGATGGCCTCTATTTGTCTAGTAGATTGGGGATAATAGGGGGTGGAATGTTCATGGAGAAAACCAAACTTGATAGCTAATTTCTACATCATATGGTTCTGAAAAAGTGTACCACGATCACTGACAATTTTTTTGGCCACACCAAGCCTAAAAATGACATGGTTGAAGAGGAATTTGCTTGACCATCGTTAGAATAGGTAGGCAAAGCCTCAACCCACTTAGTGAAGTAATCAACAACAACAATGATGTAGTGATGTCATGGGTGGGGGTGGGTTGCACTGCATAAAATCAATGATACACTATGAAAAAGGACCAACAACTACCATAGGGTTTAAAGGAGCAAGGTGAGCACACATCTTATGAGAAAATAATTTACAAGGATGACATTTTTGGATAGCAGTGATACAATATTTAAAGATTGAGGGACAAAAATACCCAACGCGCAAGATTTTCTTGGCAATGGCAAGTCCATATAAATAACCACCACATGCTTTAGCCTCACAATCATTAAGAACTCATTCATATTCATCATGAGTGATACATCGACTTAAAATGGCATCAACACCATGGAGGTAGAAGATTTCGACAATGATAACATAACACCTAGATTGGTGGTTATTAGGCCCTATACTACTAGTGTAACCCCTTATTGTTATTAGTGCAACCCCCTTATTGTATTATTGTGCCCATATAGTCCCCATGTTGTTATTATTATGCCCCATAGAAGCCCACTATTGTTATTATTGTGCCCCTACAATATTATTGTTATGTAGGCTCTGATTGTATTGGGACCCCTTAGACTCCTATATATAGAAAGGAGGTCTTGTCATTTGTATCATCCAAGAATTGTTAATTTGTGTAATTTAAAGGAGGTCTCCCCCTTGAAGAGGCTAATTTTGAAGTCATTGATCTGTATTTTCTACCTTTTTGTGAGTTGGTTTCATAACATTTGGTATCATAGCTATGGATTCTAGGGTTTCACTACTCCAAACAAGTCATCGCGGAATTTTTTCTATAAAATTTTTCGCTACAAAGTTTCAGAAGCTAAAAAACACCCATTTTATTAGAAATCATTCTGAACCTCGGATCCAAATTTCAGATCTTGTCTCGCTATATTTTTGGAGATATGATTTGAGGAAGTTAAGGTTTTTCCAAGCTCCAGAATTCCATCTCAAACAAGTCATCGTGGAATTTTCGCTATAATTTTGTTTCTACGAAGGTTCCTACTCTGACATTGAAACCCATTTGAGCCAAGCTTGGGCCTGAATTTCAGATCTTGGTTCGCTATGGTTTCATATATATGGTCAAAGGCATTTAGGGTTTTTGCGGGCTCCTGAATTACATCCCAAACAGGTGACTTGGGGAAAATCGTCATAAATTTCTCTTTGAGCATAAGATTGAAATTTCGTAGAGTGTTATAGAAAGAGGACGGCCTGTAGTTTCTTGTGTATCAGTTTCAAATCGTAAGGTCAAAACAGTGACACATGGAACTTCGTACAAGTTCTCTTTACTAAACCAGTATATAATCCAGTCATCATGGGATATTTAGCATAACTCTTCCTTGGAGAATCCAATCTTGATCAGACTTGTGGGTTAGAAAGAGAACTCAGAGGGTTACCACAAGACATAGTTTCAAACCTTACAGATCTGAAATTACAGAGATACAATATCTTCAATATCGATCTCCTACAAAGTGAAAAAAGGTGTGTAGTTTTTTTTTAAGTTTTGCATAAGTTTGGTTGAAGAATTAGTTTGAAGGAATTCAAAGGGCATGAATGCTAAGATGGATGATATAGAAGAAAAACTTAAACGCAACATAGAAGATTTGAAGACAGATTTCACAAAGTTCCTACAAGAAATGCTTATTAATGGCGAAAGGGTAGTAAAGGAAACTCATGATGAGAAAAAAAAATGTTAATCATGATTTCACAGACTCTAACGTTGAATTGAAGACCCACAATGTTCCAAAGATCGATATGAGGAAGTTTGATGGCAAGGATCCCGTAACATGGATACTATAGATGGAGCAATATTTTGATCTCCATAATGTTCAAAACACACAAAAGGTACGCATTGCAACTTTATATTTGGAACCAAAATAGTTTGTATGGTATCGATGGCTTTGCTCTCATAAACAATTTGTTACTTGGGCCATTTTTATGGAAGAAATGATAGGAAATTATGAGGATACAAAATGAAACACCTTTTTTATCCAATTGATAAATCTCAAACAAAAGGGTTCAATGATGGAGCACATTGAGGACTTCCAAAAATTGAATATAAGGGTAAAATATATTCCAGAGCATAGGATTGATGTGTTCATAGGGACTTTTAAGGATAACATCCAACATGAGGTTCACCTTTGGGAACCTAATTAATTGGAGAAGGCATTCAGGTTGGCAAGAAAAATGGAAAGCAAAATTATGGCAACAAGGAACCCTACCACTCACAACTATAAAGATGGAAGTGTTGTTTCTCCTAACCTTTCACTGCTTATAAGGTTGACACCACAAAAATTGGAAGAAAAAAGAGAGAAATGGATTTGTTACAATTGTGATAGAAAATACACTAAATGTCATAAGTGTGTTGAGAATAAATTAAATTACATAGATGGGGAAGAGGAGCAAGAAAAGGAACAAGAAACGTCAAAAGCAAAGGATATACACCTGGAACCAATCCCAGAGAAAGAAGAAATGAATCTGACCATATCTTATAATGCATTGACATGAATTACCACTCCTTAAACTCTCAAGATAGAAGGGAATATCAAGAAGAAAAAGGTAATAATGTTGATTGATTCGGGTACTGCCCATAATTTTATTCATTGTAAGATAGCCAAGGAATTGAATTGCTTCCTATATCCAGCACCAAAGTGTCAACTAATGGTTGCAAATGGAGGAACCATAAATTTCTCTAGAAAATGCCATAATATCAAGCTATCCATGGGAGAATATGTCTTTAATAGTCTAATGCTTTCCATTCCAATGGGTGGTGAAGATGTTGTACTAGGAGTCCAATGGCTACAATCTTTGGGTTATAGATTTTAATTTTCAAGAACTTTTCTTGAAATTTTTTTGGGAAGGAAAGGAAGTTGAATTAATGGGTATTGAAGGGAAATAGGGAAAGAAAATAATCTCTAAAAGCATGAAAAAGCTTCTAAAGAAATAACAACGGGGTGTGTAATTGCACAATTATGTTCACTAAAGGTTCCCACATCGAAATCATCTATTTCTCCAGATCTCCAAAACTTTTTGGACAAGCATTCCAAGGTATTTGAGACTCCCAAAGGCTTCCCACCTATTCGTGATCATGATCATGCTATTCATTTGATTCCATGAAGTGTTACCCAAAACATTAGGCCTTACAAATATCCATATGCCCAAAAGATTGAAATTGAACATATGGTTGCAGAAATGTTAGAGGTTGGTATAATTCAACCTAGTCAAAGTTCTTTCTTTGCTCCAGTGGTATTGGTACACAAGAAGGATGGATCATCGCACAAGTGTGCGGATTATAGGGAGCTCAACAAGCTTACTATTAAAGATAAATTTCCCATTCCTGTCATTGATGAATTATTGGATGAATTACATGGAGCAATTTACTTCACCAAGTTAGATATTCGTTCAGGATATCATCAAATCAGAATGAAGACTAAAGACATTCTAAAAACAACATTTAGAACTCATGAGGCTCATTATGAGTTTTTTGTCATGCCTTTTGGCCTTACCAATGCACCTTCTACATTTCAAGGTTTAATGAATTCCATTTTCAAACCCTTCCTCAGAAAATTTGTGTTAGTATTTTTTGATGATATACTAATCTACAACAAGTCTTGGAAGGATCATGTTCAACATATTGATAGGGTGCTCAAACTATTGGAGGAGAAATAATTATATGTAAAAATATCCAAATGTTTCTTTGGAGTAAAAGAGGTGGAATATTTGGGTACTTAGTTAGCTCTTAGTTCATCTTATCATCCTCAATCTGATGGGAAAACTGAGATAGTGAACAAATGTTTGGAAGGATATCTTCGTTGATTTGTATCTGATAAACAGACACAATGCGTCAAGTGGTTTCCTCTCATTGAATGGTGGTATAACACTTTCTTCCATATTGCAACAAAAATGACCCCATTTATGGCACTTTATGAATATCATCCATTGTCCATCACATCATCTTTAAAAGAAAATTCTAAGGTTCAAGCAGTGGAATATCACATCGAGCATCAACAAGAAGTTCTCAAACTCTTGAAGGATAACCTCACTTTGGCGCAGAATAGAATGAAACAACAGGCAGATCAACATTGCAGTGAAAGAAGTTTTGATGTAGGTGACTGGGTATTTATACGACTACAACCATACAAACAAATGTCCCTCAAGCAAGCTAATAAGGATAATAAATTATCACAAAAGTATTATGGTCCATACAAGGTGTTACAAAATATTGGTACTATGGAATAAAAATTGGAGCTTCCTGCATCTTCCCGAGTGCACCCAGTTTTCCATGTTTCATGCTTAAAGAAGTTTGTAGGTGAGAAGATCCCAGTTCATAGAATATTGCCAGAACTTGAAGAGGAAGGAAAAATCATATTAGAACCGGAAACAGACAAAAAATAAATAAATAAATAAAAATTAAAAATAAATAAATTAAAAATAAATAAATAAATAAATAAAATAGAAATTCGACAGCTACGAAATCGATCAATTTTAGAGTATCTCATCAAGTGGAAAAACTTACCCGTTGAAGATTCCACATGGGAGGATGATAATTTTATCCAAAAGCATCCAGAACTACTCAAGCGTTGAGGACAACACTTTTTGAAGGAGAGGGGCATGTTAGGTCCCTATACTACTAGTGTAACCCTTTAAAGTTTATTGTTATTAGTGAAACCCCCTTATAATATTATTGTGCCCATATAGTCCCCATGTTGTTATTATTATGCCCCATAGAAGCACACTGTTGTTATTGTTGTGCCCCTACAATATTATTGTTATGTAGGCTCTGATTATATTGGGACCCCTTAGACTCCTATATATAAAAATGAGGTCTTTCCATTTGTATCATCTAATAATTTTTCATTTGTGTAATGTAAAGGAGGTTTCCCCCTCAAAGAGGTTGATTTTGAAGCCGTTTATCTATATTTTCTATCTTTTTGTGAGCTAGTTTCATAACAGTGGCGAACACGCCAACGCTCATTGTGATACAACCCAGGCCGAAAAAATTCAATTTGTGAATATAGAAAGACATCCACATACCAAGGATGGGCATAAATAATGAGAAACAAGGACTCATCAGGAAGTGGATCATCATTGAAATTTTAAGAATTGAAATTTATGTGAAAATTTAGAAAGCTTGGCGAACCTTACTAGTCCCTAATATGAAAACTATAAAATATTGGTCATATATTTGTAAAAATATTGAAATTTATAATGATTGTATGTATACAGTACCTATATAATTTTGGAGAGCTTTAAGGTAAAACAATTTTATACTATAAAAGTTGGACGAATCATTTCTAGAAAAAATGGCAATTAGCAACTCATCTTTTTTGGAAAAACCATGGAAAATCAGCCCACTTGCGAATATTAGCCCCTAAAATTGTCCTTGGTCCTAAATCACAATTTTGTCATCAGTTTGGGGTAACTTAGCAAGTAACTCTATGAATTCTATGGATTTCTTGGACTTAGCAACTGCAAATTCCAAATAAAACTCTTGAAGGATAATAATCCATTGAGAATATTTCCCCCAATGATTTGACGACTAAGGATGTGTTTCATTTGGTTGGAATCATCAACTACCATGGTATTCTACAAGGGTATGTAGTGTCCCAATCATTGGACAATGACAACAGCTTCCAAAGCCAACTCTACAACATGGGAATTATGAAGCTCAAGACGAAGAAGGCCTTTTCTAAGATAATAGATGGGATATTCATTTCGTCATCTTGTCAGCAGATTTCTCAGAAGAAGTGGGTGCTTTTTGAGAGCCAAGGGCACTCATTGGGGATTTATAACTAACCATCATCTTCCCTAGCTAAGCAGCTAACTCTCCATGGTATCAAAAGAAAGAGAACCAACCACTCCATCAAAGTGTGGTCCAGGTTTTGTTTGTTGTAGGTCCATTGAAGGGCGAGGAGCATTGGAAATAATTTTATATAATATGTGTTCTTGAGAATAAATCAAATCAATGTGTTGATCACATAAAATGGCTTTCTCCTCTATAGATTCCCCAATCATAATGACATCCTAGGAAATATGGGTTTGAAGGGATCGAGTGAACCAATCTCTAATAACTTCATTATGGAGTTTGGTTCTTAATAACCTCTTAAATCTTCACCACTCATGAATATGATCATAAATGTGTGTTGCATAATCTTGTCTAAATTTGGACAAAATTTCAGTCCCGAGATATTTTCATGTAGGTAGTTGAAAATGATTCAGAAAAAATCCTATCCAAGGAAGCAAAGTTGATATACAATTTGTTATCGAGTTTGATGTACCATTTGGTGGTATCCCCTATCAATATACACTAGAAAAGTCTCACCTTCATAGAACCATCCACCAAATAATTGGATGAACACCATAGATGAAAAGTGGTGATATGTGTCGAAGAATTTTCCTGAGGCTTCCCTTCAGACTTAGGAATATCATATGGTAGCTTAGAAGACATAGGTGGCCACCTAGGATCATGACAGATGGGATCATTGGTCAATTTATCCAGATTAGGTAAATCAAGAGGAGTGAGAAAATGAATTTGTAGTTGATCATATGGATCATAAGAGTTGTAACCCCGAGGCTGACCATAAGGTCCTCCCATCTTGTAATGAAAGACAATAGGATTAGAAATGAGGTTATCGTTCACCCCAATATTTTTATATCCCAGACTAGTACATGAGGTATAAGGATTATGTCCCTTGTGGAAAGTTCCCCCAAATAACAAAGGACCCCCATAGGCTTGAGTGCCCATAGGTTTATACCCGTCACTAGGAAATGGACCTCCTTTTGCAAAGAAATAGTATAAGAATTAATAGAAGTTATAGTGGGTATGGTGCCCCCAAGTATATTGACCCCTCTAGAGAAGAAGGAATTTCTAGAGAAAGGTGTCCCTCCAAACATATAACTTGACCCAAGTTGAGATGTGTTGCAATAAACAAAGTTTCCCCCGGGCTAACTAGAGGCAACAAATTTTCCTCCCAACGTGTTTACCTAGGTAAAAATTCTCATAACCAAGTTAGGAACCATATGTTGAGATGAACTATGAGTAAATATCATAGCTCCCATGGATTGACTAGAGCTTGGCCCCACTCCAAATGTGAAGTTAGGAAAAGGCAATGGCATAGACAAATATGGAAAATTGATCAGATAACAAAGGTGATGGTGGAATGCCCCAAGTAGAATTAATAGATGTAAAAGGAGGTATAGATCCTGCCACACTTAATGGTGGTATTAATGACATGGCAATTGAAATTGTTGCTTCAGAAAGTAAATTGGGGCCTGCCCTCTCCGTAGAAGAAGAAATTTTTTCACTGGCCAAGACCGAGACTTTTGCATAATAAGGTTCACTACCTTAAGGTCTCAACTGCACTAAAACTGGGCCGAGAGGGTCAGTCAAATGTGTATTAAAATATGGTAAGGGATTTTAGTCAACTACCTCATTTAATAGAATCGTCCTCCCTTGGTCCAAGATTATCCCCCCCAACATAAGTAGAGTATGAGTCTTCTAATGTAGAAATTAATGTACATCTACGTTTTGGTGGACCTTCTGTTAGTGTAAATTTTACTGGAAGGTGTACCAAAAATTCTTTACTTAAGTTGTTGGTGACTAGCAACCCTAACAAAAAAATGTGGTTTTAGATGTTCTTCAAATCTGTAATAAAGAATTAAGAAAACCTACAAAAGTAAACATGTAGACATACATAAATATGCAATAGCAAGTAGCAATATCAAAACCCAATTGAATAAAGATAATTTTATTATTATTATAAATTGGAATGGTTACACCTAGTGAGGAGATATTGTAGACTTGGGTCAGAAAATTCCCCTCCATGGTATGGGTCCTTTTAATGGACCTATGCTTCAGTTGTATCTTCTCTCAATGGTTGTATGTAATGGGAAAAACATGGTTATGGAGGCTTGAACTCAAAGTGAGCTCAAATGTCATAGGACGATAATGGGGATGATGATAATGGTCATGGTGAAGAAAAAAACCCTCATATTTATAACAAAATATTGAGATAGATTGAGAATTAGAAAATAATAAAATATTATTAACTAAATCCAAATCTAGCTATTGTGAATATTTTATTGTATTTTTTGAGAGGGAAAAGATATTTGAATTTGTCAATTATCTTTATTTAGAAAATGGTTAAAGTAATCAACAAATAAAAATGATTTATTAATTACTTTATGATGATTAAGTCAAATTTGGATTAGAAAAAATTATTAAATAGTAATTTAATAATTATTTCATGAGAGAAATTAAGGAATAATAAATAAATAATGATTTATTTCATTATTCTCATGGGGTTTTTTTCATTTTAATGAGAAATAATTTAGGAAATTGGTTCAATAAATTATTTCGTACAGTGAAAGTGGGTTTTAATATGTAAAAGTTAGTCCTACATGGTGTATTTCAATCAACCTAGTAAGGCATGGCTAGGTCATCATTTTTTGGGTGATAACACCTTATTATTTAGGTTAAAGCCCTAAGAGTCTATGAGAATGACGGTTGCTTCGTTCAACCACGATATGGGTTTTCTTGTGCTCGATTTTCCTTCTCTGGGTGTTTGCGAACTTTCTAGGTTGCTATCTATCTGATAAATCTTACATCTTGCTTGATCTAGCTCGAATTTTTCTTTTAGATTCATTTTTCCCATCGTCGCTCGCTTGAAGGGACTTATAGGGTGATGATTATGCTCCTCGCTTGGTGCTAGTGATTTTAAAAGCGAAAATATCGCATGGTACTTGATCCTATCAAAGAAACAATAACCTAAGATGTTTGAGTAATTTTGATCTGTTCTTACCATCATATTTGAGATTCTTTGATAACTCTAATTCCTTTCTATTTGATCCTTGAGTTAGGGTTAAGGATTTTGACCTTTGTATATCATTGTCTCTTGATAAATTGAGCTACCAGCCTACTTTATTTACATTGTATTCTTGTTCTTCATTTTCTTTCTTAGTTGTGTTTGAGCACTTCTTTTTGTTTGCAAAACCCAAGTCGTGATCTTTTGAGTGTCATGTGTTCTTGCTTGGGAGTCTCCTTTTTTTGCTATTTTGAGTGAATTTTCTTTGGATTGTTTTTAGGTTTGTGTTATTATCAACTTAGCGAATTTCTTGAAAATTTAGTAAGAGTGTTTGTAGAAGTTGTTTTCACTAAGAAAAGGAAAATACTCTCTACCCTCTTATAGTTAGCCTTCATTGAATTGAAAAGTGAATTGTGCATTGGCTAATCCGAGTGGATATTGGTGACCACCCACCTATTCCACTTGGACCCCCACCATTGTTTCTTTCAGTTTTTATGTTTCCTTAAATGTAGCACAGTTTACTATTTTTGGGAGTTTTTTGGGTCTTGAACTTTTCGGAGCCGTTTTGAGGCCCTAAACGACGTTTTTTGGCAATATTCATTTAGGCAATTTCATTGAAATCACCTTTTTTAGATGTAGCCCTTGAAGAGATCTTTCCAACGAGGTATCATACGCATCAAACAGAGATAATATAACCAAGTTACGACATCAGAAAGTTGGTTGCCCAACTAACCCCAACGGGGCCCATAAACTCTTGGTGTTACATCTCCTCGAGTTATGGTTTTGGTTGTTTAGAGTTTTCTCTTATTGTTCAATAATAAAAAGGCCCTTGAACCTCATTGTAACATAGTTCAAAGGCATGTAGCCGCCACATCTCTTCTAAAATACAAGCTACCATCGCCCGAGCTAGTCTCATTTCCATTCTGCTTGTAAGCATATTTCATTATTTGATATTAACGAAATGAAGTGTTATTTCTGTTGCATATTTGTTTTTATGGTTATATATGTAATTTGTTGTGTTCCTGTTTAAATTTGGATCAATGGTATCAGAGGGTCTGCTCTTTCTCTATTTTTCTTTGCATGTCCCCAATGAGGTCGGGATATAAGGAGTTAGGGCTCGAACTGGTTGAACCTTTGCAAGACCAGCCTCGTAAATCCTGACGGCCTGCCATGGGGGACGAAAAGAAAGATGAGGGAGTAGGAGATCCTATCAAAATATTGCTTGAGGAGGCCCTCAGGAAACAAAGGAACCCGATGACAGGTAACTTTGTCCAGATCCTTCAACAGTGGCCCACCTACGACGCATCCACATCCAACAGCCACTTTGGAGGCTCCACACCTTTTAAGGTACAAGTAAACTTTGACATTCCCATATTTGAGCACCAAATAGATGTAGACATCGTAGATAAATGGTTGAATCCACTAGAAGGATATTTTTTTGTTCATGATTTTTCCAGACGAGTAAAGATTACTTTTTCTCTTCTCAAAGTCGTCCCCCATGTCAAGGACTGGTGGGAAGCCTATTGTGAGCAGAAGGATGAAGATACAACCTTAATGTTTTCAGTCGCTCCCACTTGGAATTCATTCCAGGATGCCATCAAGGAGAAGTACTACCCTATCGGGAGCTACAAGGACACATACATAAAGTGGACCACGCTGCGGCAGGGAAGGGACCAAGATGTTCCAAAGTTTACCAATGTTTTTCATACCCTTCGCACCAAGTTGGATATCAAGGATTCTAAGAAACATTTGGTACTCAAGTACCACAACTCTAGACATAGATACATCCAGGACAAGATGGAGTTCTTGGACATCTTCTCGCTCGACACGGCGTACCGTACATTGTCAAGATCGAGCAGAAGTTTAAACAGAAGAAGCAAGCCTTTGTATCTCCGAATCCGAAGCAAGGGAAAGGTTGCCCCAAACCACATAACAAAGGACAAAGCCAAGGCAAGATGGCCTAGGACAACCTGCCAAGATCGAAAGCAAAGGACAACACTCTGAAGCCAAAGAATGACACGGGAAAGTGGTGCGAGTTCCATAAGAGCTCCACCCACAACATAAGTGAGTGTCGGGCCAAGAAGTCACTAGTGGCCGAGCTAAAGGCTTAAGAATCAAATGCATGTTGTGACTCTGAGTTAGAACCCAACAAGGGGAATGACTGTTGGGACAGGGTCCCCTAAGGTCAATTTTGGGGCAAAAGCCCAAGTTTTGGCGCTGAAAGCCCAAGTATTGGGGCTAAAAGCCCAAGTTTTTGTGATGTAAAGTGTAAAGTCTCTGCAAGTTATGATCGCAAAGCATGTAGATGTAAAGTGTCATAAAGAGTCTTTACCCTTCTTTTATGTAAGTTGTGTCGGCTTGTATAGACCTACACATGGTCCGCGGACCATGGGATTGTATAAAAAGGAGAGTCTTAGAGAGTCTAAGGAAGTTCATAGAAGTTGTGAAGACGAATGTAATGGGTCAATAGGAGCTAAGAGTGAAGAGTCTTAGAGTATAAGAGAGGCTATGCAGCTGTGTGCATAGAGGCCTAGAGTAGAGTCCGTATCTGAGTGCGCAGACCCTGCAGCTGAGTGTGCAGGGTAGTTTTGAGTCTGTAAGCAAATCTGAAATATCAAGAAAGAGACTATTCTGGAAATACCTATGTTTTATCCATTTACTTCTGTTATGAATGAATACGTTTATGTTATGAATGAATACGTTTATGTTATGATGAATAATGGGTTTATGATTTAAATGATGCATGAATTTGTATGTCTTACATTGTCATATGAACACAAGTAATAATATATGTTTACACGAAGAATATCTTAATGCATGCTAAAGATATCAGACACTTAGGCCAATCTGGGTAATAATATACTTGGGAGTGATTACAGAGGCACGTAAGTGGTTGATTTGCCTGTTTAGGGTCTGTGAAAGACAGTCGTAGACCTTCACGAAGGTCTAGAGGCTGGTAAGAGGAAGTTACATCAATAAGCCTCGAAGGCTTATCAATTTACGCGAAGGGAGATAAATGGTACAAAATGACATCATAACCATCTCTGGTTGCATAAACTTGGTTCCAGCATCCTCCCATACTACTTCGAGTGAGACTTGAGTCCACGCTCCACAGATTGATGCTGAAAGGGCCAATAGTGTAGGGATTTGTTTGACTAACTTAACGTTGAACCTGGTTCAGGGCCCCCCCAAGAAAAAAAATGGTTTTGTTGTTGGGACTAGGCTCTGCATAAAGATATGTGTGATGCTGCATCACTAGAATCCAACTAAGAAGGAAATTGAAGATTGGTTGGATAGAAAGATCCACGAATTCGCGGCGCAAGAAAATAGGAACCCGCTATTGATGAAAGAACAGTGGTTAGAAAGGTATTTGTACACAGAGATAAATGTAATTTTCTTATGTTCCTACCCGGTCGAATTATACAAGTGGATCGCTAAATTGGTAGATGGCCAATGAAGGTGGAAGCTTGACGGTCCGATAGTGTGGACCCCAGAGTTATAGTGGAGACTGAAAGCCTCTGAAGATAAGATCGCATGTGTTGTCAATCACTGGCTTGATCGTATCATAGGAGGATTTGTGACAGATTTCACGATTGATACCTTAGTTATCTACAGCGAAGTAGAGTGACGCTTCTTCAAAGGACTGCGAGCTAAGTATTTGATATCTTTGAATAGTTGGATTAATATTCTCTTGTGTGAAAAGTGGGTATGCAATTACCTTGATGTTTGGAGATACACAAAGTGGAAAGTTATTCAGGGATAGAAAGGGAACAGGACCTCAATATAGCCCGTTGATTGAGCCTCCTCTGAGTGACGATGAAGAAGCAGCACAGGCTTCTCTGTAGAGCATTCTCCAAATAATAAGGCGAGGGTTCCCATGAATACCACATCCACCCACACCACCTCCATCTTCACCTCCACCGCATACACCTTCGCCCACACCACCACCACCTCCACCGCATACACCTTCGCCCTCACCGCCACCACCTCCACCACATACACCTTCGCCCACACTGCCACCACCTCCATTGCCATTCAATATGGTGAATTCAGTAAAATTTCTCATTTTCAAGGGCTTGGGGAATGAGGACCCGGACAAGTTTTGGTTTGTTGCGAAGGTTGTGTGGGAATCCCAGGGAATTACAAATGATCAGATCAAGAAAGCTACGTTGTATACTTCTTTACAGGAACGTGTGCTAACATGGTACATTAAGTACTGCACTAATAACCTAATGGTTGTGTTGGTAGACAATTAGACTGCGTTGAATAAGGAATTTAGTAGGCCCAAATCTAAAGGGCAATCAATCGTTGGATTCAAAGAAATCATGATGAAGCCTGGCAAGACACCCTGGGAGCTAGATCAGAGATTTAAATGCAAGATCCGTGAAGCTAATATGAATCTTACAGATGGGCAGCATGTGAATGTTTTGTGGCTTCGCTCTTGCGTCATCTGAGGGTTTCTTTATCATAGCAAAATATTGGGACCCAGGCGGATGCCGTGGAAATTGCAATGAGATTACAGGAGACACCAATTCAAGATGTTGCTTTAAGAGTTCAACAGATTCTCTCAGAGTGGCAGAACCTTTTCCTAG
This sequence comes from Pinus tabuliformis, assembly GCA_031772625.1. NCBI lineage: Eukaryota > Viridiplantae > Streptophyta > Pinopsida > Pinales > Pinaceae > Pinus > Pinus tabuliformis. The sequence continues at coordinate 839,028,524 of CM062817.1, read as the reverse complement.
AATTCCAAAGTTTGAAGAAGGATAGAGCGGCTCAGCCAGAGGTGAGTGAACAGGTTTGGTGTTTGAAATGTAAGAGTCAAGGGCATGATAAATATCATTGCCTTGTCTTTACGAATTATGTTGTAGGAGGAGGCTTGATGCCTCTGAGGTTGGAAGCTCAAGCAGGGCCAAGTGCAGGGCCCGTGTTGTGGTGTGCTATCTGTCAGTTAGCTAGAAAACATGTGACAGATAATTACCACTTGCTGCAAAAATTTGTACAGACACTGCAATAGCTCTTCTGCAACTTTTTCCAATCAATAGGTCACGATGAGCGCAATTTCCATAGTTATGAGTTAATGATGGAGAGAATGACTGCATATCAGATGCAGACAGAAACTCAGCCTCCATATCAAGGCTCTGGGGAGCGTGAGGAGGATATCATGAGTGCGAATGGGGCCGAGGTGGAGGAGGACCTGTGAGAGTTCGAGGGCAAGTTATTTGCTACAATTGTGGAGGTCCAGGACACTATGCATGAGAATGCACGAACCCGACGCACCTGTCATGCTGATACTGTACCCAGTTTGACCACACGATAGAAGACTGGCCTGTATGAATAGCTAAGATGTGCGAAAATGGGACACAGCCTCAGCAGACTACACAGAACCTGCAAATGATGAGGGACGAACCTCGCGAAGAGGACCCCAATGTGAATATTGTGTTGCAAAGTGGAATGACAACTAGCGAAGATAAGGGAAAGTGGCCTGAATAAGGTGAATGGGTCCACAAAGCTCCAGAAAAGGAGGTTGGCTTTGATTTGTAGTGTGTGAAGGAAACCTTCATGGAAGAAAAGAAAATCTTTGCTAAGGCTTCTACCTCAGGAAGTCAAGATAAGCAGTCTAAAGAAATGGACCCATCCATGCTTACTACCTTTTTGGAGACCTGTATGAAGCTGCTACGTGATAGCAAGGTTGTAAAGGGATTACAAGATTTGATCAATAAATGTGCTAGTAATTCTCCTGAGGGACCGCGTGTGGTCAGTAAAATTGGTAAGCATAAGGCAAGAACAAGGTGTGAGATGAGGCTCACTACGCAGATAGGAGAGTATGAAATGGAAAAGGTTATTCTCGATCTTGGGTTAGATGCAAATGTTTTTCTGAAACAGACATGGGAGAGAATGGGGAGACCTACACTGCAGTGGTCTACTATTCAATTGAGGATGGTGAATCAGCAAAAGATTATCCCCATGGGGAGATTACAGGGAGTGGTTGTTGATATTGAAGGCGTGGGCACATTGGCGATTTCGAAGTAATAGAGATTGTCGATGACAACAATCCATACCCCACACTCCATGGGATCGACTGGGCTATCGACATGAATGGGGTGATCAATTTGAATAAGTGAATGATGTTATTTGAAAGAAAATCGCTCCGCATAGTAGTACCATTGGACCCTATAGAAGGACCATGCTATACCGAACCGGTCCGCGATTACAAAAGCGACAATGATTTGGACCAGATTTATAAGATAACATCGTGAGATCAAAATTTGGTGAATCTGATAGTAGATGGACAAATTGCATGGGACAGCGAAAGCTCCTGCACATCAGATTCAGATGAGGAATTGGAACAATGGCAAAATAGATTGCATGAAGTGTCTATGCTACAATGTAACATGATGACCAAATTGCAGCGCTGCGTATCATCGAAGGTAAGAAGTCTTCCTTATTATGATGGTTTAACTGACGTTGATAAATTTATGGATGCATTTTAAAGAGAAGTGCTAGAGAAGCATCGCTTCCAAGCCTTGGACTTGGCATTGCGCTCTATGCCTGCAAGATGGTGGGGTATGCATAAAGACAATTTCGAGGGATGGTGCGAATATAGAAGAATGATGAGGGTGAGGTTTGGTCACCCAAAGGTGCAATTGACAGAGAAATAAGATGGGAGGAGTGATCCACGTGATCACTTAGCCAAATGGACCGATGCTTATGGAGAAGAACCGCAACCGGATTGGGTGCATCTGTTCTGTCACACATTGGATGTAATACCTATGAATTGGTACTTGGAGACAGAGCTCCGCCATGGCACGAATGAATGGGATATTTTGAAACAGGGATTCCTGATGACATTCAATTTTGAATATGGATTTGAGTGCACTGATGAAGCACTGCAGGAGGTCAAAGCAGTGATCTTCATAATCCCGCAATATCCCTTGGATTTGATTCAACCAAATTGGACCACCCAACTGCGCCATGTGTTAGAGTGCTACAATGTGACTGCTGAAGAAGAAGAGGAGGATCTAAGGAATGTTAATATCCCAGAGACAGATGGTCACCACGAATTCGAGGGGTCGTAGATAGAGAATCCTGATATCACTACGCCGCTGAAAACGAGACAAGTGAACATTGGGACAGAGGTGGAGCCGAAGTTTGCAAATATAGGGGACTACTAGGATGATGTTATGGTGGATAAGGTTGTTGAGTTTCTCTACAAGTATAGGGACTTGTTCCCTACAAAATTTTCAGACCTGAAAAGGATTATAGGCGATTTAGGGGTGACGAGGATAACATTGAAACCAAACATGAAGCCTGTGAGATAGAGGCCATATCACCTTAATCCTAAGTACAAAGAAAGGGTCCACTTAGAATTGGACAAAATGTTGGTAGCAGGAATCATTGAACCAGTGGAGGAGTCTGAATGGGTAAGTCCAATGGTCATTCATGAAAAGAATCAGAAGGATGAAATAAGGATATGCGTAGATCTCATGAAGCCTAATGACGCTTGCGTGCATGATCCTTTTCTGACTCCATTCACTAGTGAAGTGTTGGATAATGTAGCAGGACAGGAAGCATATTCATTCACTAATGGGTTCTCGGGGTACCATCAGATCAAGATTGTGCTGAAAGATAGCAATACGATGACCTTCATAACTAAATGGGGATGATTTTAGTATACTATAATGCCTTTTGGACTGAAGAATGCATTGGTGATATTTTCGAGCGTAGTCATCGCGGCGTTCAAGGACTTCATTCACAAGTTCTTGGAGGTATACTTTGATGATTGGACAATGTTTGGGCTGGTGAAACGCCATGTAGCTAGTCTACGCTTGATGTTGGATACATGCCAGAGGTATCAGATCGCACTAAATTTGAAGAAATGTTTGTTTTGTGTTCCCTTCAAAATCTTGTTGCTTCATGTAGTATGCAGACAGGGATTAATGGTGGATCCATCTAAGATCACGATTATAATCAATTTGGAAGCACCAAGAAGTGTCAAACAGCTACGCACAACGCTGGAGAATACTGGTTTTACTGAAATTTCATCAAGAGTTATGCCAAAATTACCACGCAGATGGAAAAATTGTTGAAGAAGGATGCTAAGTTCTATTGGAATGAAGAATGCCAGCGAAGCCTGGATGTGTTAAAAGAAAGGATGTTCACCATGTCGACCCTAGTCTTCTCGATTGGAAACTCATCATCTTATTAACAGCTTTATGTCTAAACCCATGGAAAGCACAAGTGTTGGAGGGTCGATTGCCTCTGAGGGAGTTTCCCCTGAGGTCATAAGCATGGAGGTGCCTGTAGTAGTGCTAAAATCACCGAGGTCACCTAGGTTGAAGCCTACACTAGTAGGAGAGGTTCCCAATCCAAAGAAGGATAAACATAAGAAGACGTTGTCAATGCACGAGTCACCAAGGAAACATCACATGAAAGAAAATCCAACCGTGCTAAAAGGGCAAAGTGGTCGACCTGGAGGGCGATGAGGGCACAGAGGACATTGATATTGAGGGGGCAGACCCTATTTCGAAGCCTCCATAATACATCCCTCCGTGCTAGTGCAACGTGAAGGTCTCAAAGGACCCAAATGAGGTAAAGTTTCTTCTTAACACACCCCTACTACCAGAAAACATAACAGTTGAAGGCTCGCGCTTGGCACGAGTCCCACGTCTGAAGCTTTAATATTGGGACTTGGGGGACACTAAGCGATTTCCCCACCTGGCTACCAACAATTTCATGTAGCAAGTCTTCTGCAAGGACTCTGGTGTCACCGCGTTGGAGCCGGGGAAGTGGATTCATGGGGTAGAAAAGGCAGGATTGTTGAATCTGCTATGGGTACTGCATTACCACCGCGCTCCCATAAATTTAATTGTTATCAAATAGTTGTTGTGCCTGGTGCACAACAGGTGCCTGTGTTTGGAGAATTCTATCTTTATAACCAACATTTTGATCCATAGGATCACCTTACTACCACATTCAGGACTCAATTCGACCAAGGCGTTTGGCAGAAAGACGGGCGAGCACAACCTCTCCGAGCGGATGAAGGAAAAGTTTAATCTTGTCAAGAAGTTGTGTGGGTATTCAATTTTGAGCATAACCGACCCCGCGGTGAAGGTGTTTTCCAAAATCTTGGCTGGAAAAATAATGAGAAAGTTTCACGTGGATGAGGTGTTGGTACCAGTTGTTTCACTAGTGGCCCAGTGCGCAGAGGGCGTATGATTCAATTAGGTGTACTACCTGTGCAGCGAGATCCTCGCGAACTGCAGGAAGGCACAGGACCAGAGAATAACGTTTCACTACTCATGGCTCTTACGTTAAATTGTATTGGTCACGTGGAAGTTGTCGGAGCATAGCCAATTTCCTCCGATCGCGCCAGATTTTCCAAAAGCAGTGAAGTTTTCTTCACTATGGACCACAAAGGACATTGAGCGGGTCCGAGAGAGCAAGGTGTTTTGGTATTGATGGAAATGAGCATTAATATGGCCATCAATTGGAAGCCACGATTGTCACCAACTATTTTTGAGCAGTTATCTGGGAACGTAGAGTTCAAAGTGGACTTCCACCAGATTTCCATTCGAGCACGAAATGATGCAGAATAGAAGTCGTATGATTTACCATACCTCATGATGGATGATGTAATTGCAGTGGTCCTCGAGCGTTGGCCCGCAGATTGGCGCACAGCATCTGACTTGTCCGTTGGGTCTTATAGGTCCGCGGAAAAGAAGCAAAAGGAAGCGGCCCGGTTGAAAATTCAGTAGTTGGCTGAAAAGAGAAAGAAGGAGACTGAGGAGAAGGCACACACAAAAGTGAAGCACACTCCTAAGGAAGAGGAGGAAGAGTGCGACTCTGAAAGAATTCATATATCTCCTTCACCACAGACAAAGGAAGAGGAGCAATCAAGACAGGGTAGTGGAGATTTGGAAATCACTCCCTTTTGGGTGAAGCAGAATAGGGAACAGGAAAAAGAAGGACTGCGGAAGAATACCAAGGCCACTAAGTCGTCCCTCGACCTGATCACCTTGATAGAAGGGGACTTGGATGACATTGGGGACAAGGTAAGGGATACGATTGTAGAATTACTGCAGCAGTTTGAGCAGCAGCAAAAGCAGGCATTAAGTGCCATTCAGATGGGTCTACGCAAGCTGCAGATCCAAGCCACTAGACTATAGATAGTGTAGGGAAGAGTAGCACAGCATCATCCAGTTTAACACTGGGGACAACGGAAGAAGCAGAGTTGGTTCTCTCTTTGGATATTTGGGTAGTCATGTTGCCTGATGGAGCCTTGAGCACAAAGGCATATGTTGATAAGGCTACATCCAACGCTTTGAGGAATGTTGGACTAAACTTGGTCGTGCTCCCTAGTGAATTCCTTCACACACTACAAGAAAGTGTGATTGAAGAGGTTAAAGCCCGAGAGCAGCGCGCGTTGCACACGATCAGTAAGCAGGAAATCAACAAGGAACAAATATTCATTGAAAAGAAAACCATGTTAGAAGCCTGGAAGAAGGTGCAAGAGAAGAATGAGCACACCGCCACAGTAGTAGTCGAAGCATGCAAAACCATTCCGGAACTGCATATCCCAGAAGAAGCACTCGTGGAAGCCAAGATTCATAAATTGGCTGCAAGTGTGTGTGACACAAAGACCGAGATGGCAAAGGTTCAGTTTGAGTTGAACCTAAAAATTACAGAGCTTGAGTTGAAAACAAAGCCTTCAACTCCACCAGAATTCAAAGAACATCATGAAGTTGTTGTGAGGGATGGATTCGTTGCAATAGATATCACGGTGGTGGAATGCACTGCGCTCTTTGAGCATTCTATGGAGATAACAACAAGTCTGCAAGAAGATCCTAACCTACATAGGTTGAACACAGAGGCTCGGGAACTACAGCAGCAATATGACAAAGCAAAGGTGATAGCGTGTACCATCACTGTCACGTAGAGATTGGTAAAGCTGCAGGAGGCAAAGAAACTATAGGAACATGTGGAAGAAACACAGCAGAAAGAGGCAGTCCTCAAGGCTAGATAGGGGCCTTGGTTGGATGAGGCCTATGTGACCTACGCCACCATTGGAGAGAAGTTGGTCAACCTACAGAGATCACAGTAGAAGATCCAGGAAGATAGCACAGGACCAGCAACCGTGCAGTTGATGGAACAGGTCAAGCAGGCAACTACGCAGTGCATACATGAAGTTGCAATAGCACAAGTGGAGTTGGGAGGTCTTCGCAGTAAAATATTCACACTAGCAGAGTGACTTGATGGCGAGTCATGATATTTGTGTTGGGGACCTATTGGGACAGGGTCCCCTAAGGTCAATTTTGGGGCAAAAGCCCAAGTTTTGGGGCTGAAAGCCCAATTTTTTGTGATGTAAAGTGTAAAGTCTCCACAAGTTATGATCGCGGAGCGTATAGATGTAAAGGGTCTTAACCCTTATTTTATGTAAGTTGTGTTGGCTTGTATAGACCTACCCATGGTCCGCGGACCATGGGATTGTATAAAAAGGATAATATTAGAGAGTCTAAGGTAGTTCATAGAAGTTGTGAAGACGAATGTAATTGGTCAATAAGAGCTAAGAGCAAAGAGTCTTAGAGTAGAAGAGAGGCTCTACATCTGTGTGTGCAGAGGCCTAGAGTAGATTCCGTAGCTGAGTGCACGGACCCCTGTAGCTGAGTGCACGGACCCTGCAGCTGAGTGCACGAGGTAGTTTTGAGTCTCTAAGAAAATATGAAATATAAATAAAGGGACTGTTCTAGAAATACCTGTGTTTTATCCATTTACTTTTGTTATGAATGAATGCATTTATGTTATGATTAATAATGGGTTTATGATTTAATTGATGTGTGAATTTGTATGTCTTACATTGTTATATGAATGCAAGTAATAATATATGTTTACGTGAAGAATATCTTAAAGCATGATAAACATATCAGACACTTAAGCCGATCTGGGTAATAACATACTTAGGAGTGATTACAGAGGTGCATAAGTGGTTGATTTGCCTGTTTACAGTCTTCGAAAGACAATCGTAGACCTTCGCAAAGGTCTAGAGGCTGGTAAGAGGAAGTTACATCGAGAAGCCTTAAGGGTTATCAATCTACGCGAAGGCAAATAAAGGGTACAAAACAACATCATAACCATCTCTAGGTGCAGAAACTTGGTTCCAGCATCCCCCCATACTGCTTCGGGTGAGACTTCAGTCCATGCTCTGTGGATTGATGCGGAAAGGGCTAGTAGTGTAGGGATTTGTTTGGCTAACTTAACGTTGAACATGGGTCAGGGCCCCCCCAAGCCAACAAAGATAAGCAGATAATTGATGCAGATCCCAATGCCATCGTCACCACCACAAAGATCCAGAAGGAGGAACCCGAAGATCCAGGAGAGGAGGAGCGTCTCTTCGACTCCCAGATGTGGGTAAAGGGTTCCCCACTATAGTTCATTGTCGACAATAGGAGCCAAAAGAACCTTATTGCAGCGAAGGTCATGAAGTGGCTAGGCTTATTGACCATAGCACACCCACAACCATACACCATTGGGTGCCTTCACCAAGGATGGGATCTGCGCGTGAGCCAACAATGTCACCTTCCATATAGCATCAAGCCCTTCATGGATGAGGTATTATGTGACGTTGCTCCCCTTGATGTTTGTGATGTATTATTAGTCTAACCATACTTGTCGAAGCGACATGTTTTGTATGAGTTAAGGCCTCGTGTTGTTATTGTTACATTGGGAAATAAGTTGTACAAGATACCAGAGGTTGCACCACCTACCACCATCTCTCTGGTTATTGAAAAACAATGTAGTAAGCTCATTTCAAAAACCAAGAAATTTTTTTTCCTGATGATATGCCCTCAACGAAACAAGAAGACGGTGACCACAACCTCCAAACAGGGCCCCTCTACATGAAAAAAACATATGGACAAGGTCTTGGAGGATTACGAGGACATCCTCACCTCCCCCATAGGGGTGCCTCTACACTGTCAGATCGAGCACTCCATCGATCTGACCCCAGGTGTGTCGTTATCAAATGGACCAATCTATTGGTGCTCCATTCTAGAGAACGATGAAATCAAGAAGAAAATTTAAGAGCTACGGCAGAAAGGTCACATTCGGCCGAGTTCATCACCGTATGAGAGCCCGATCGTGTTGGTACAGAAGAAGGATGGGACTTGGAGACTCTGTATTGACTATCGGGCACTAAACAAGATCATTGTCTGGAATAGGTACCCGATCCCACGGATTGATGACCTTTTGGACCAACTCAAGAGGGAAACGTATTTCAGGAAGATCGACTTGAAGTCTAGATATCACCAGGTACCAATCGAACCATGCGATGTGTCCAAGACTGCCTTCAAAGCCAAGGAGGGCCTTTTCAAATGGTTGGTTATGCCTTTTGGGTTGACGAATGCTCCTGCAACCTTCATGAGGTTGATGGATGACATATTATGGCCATTCACCAGCTCATTTGTAGTGGTATACTTGGATGACATCCTAATCTTCAGCGGGAGATGGGAAGAGCACCTCCACCACATTTGACAAGTCCTCCGAACACTGCGACAACACAATTTGTGTGCCAATTTAGAGAAATGCACTTTTGGCATGACCTAGGTTTAGTATTTGGGATACATTATTGATGAACGAGGGGTGCATGTGGATCTAGTCAAGATCCAAGCCATTCATGATTGGCTAGCCCCAACCACTTTGACAAAGCTCTACAACATCGTGGGTCTTGCCAATTTCTAGCGCAGGATTGTGTTGAGGTTCTCTCATATCACTTGGCCCTTAAGTTAGGTCACTAAAGGAGGAGTGAAAGAAAAATTATTTTGGTCTGAATCTCAACAGAAGGCATTCACGAAGTTGAAACATCGCCTCTACTTTGTACCAATGCTCACATTACCAGACTTGCAACAACCATTTGAGATCAAGACAGATGCCTCTGACTATGCTATTGGGGAATTCCTTACTCAACAGAGGAATCCAGTGGCATATCATAGTGAGACACTTTCATACATAGTCCGAAAGTATCCCACTAATTAAAAAGAGATGTATTCCATTATGCAGGCCTATCGACAATGGAAGCATTACATTTTGGGGAAGGAAACAGTCATCCACACAGACCACTAACCCCTGCAGTTCATACAGACACAAGGAAAGTTGCAAAATGATCACCACTAGAAGTGGTCCACATACCTGCAATAGTTCCATTTGAATATCAAGTACAAGAAGGGCAGCACAAATAATGTTGTAGACTGCCTCAGCCGACCACTGATCATGGCGTTAACCACCATGCTCAACTCTTGTGGACATGAGACTTTTGATTGGCCACTTCTCTACAAAAACGACCCAGAATTCGGCCACACATACCATATTCTCTTGGAGGGTCAATAAGTTCCATATTTTCACCTTCATGATGCTTTATTATGCCACCTGGGACACCTTTGTGTTCCTTCAAGCGAGCGTGTGAAGATGATTTGGAAAGCTCACTACAGTCGGGCCGCTCGGCATTTTGGGGTCGAGAAAATGGTGGCAGTATTGCGGAAGTATTTCTATTGGTTGAATCTTTGACAGGATGTCGGGAAGTACATCAAATCCTGCACTATCTATGCCATAACCAAACTGACCATCAAGAACCAAGGTCTCTATACTCCGTTGCCTACCCTAAGTCGACCTTGGGAATCCATCTCCATGGATTACATGTCAGGCCTTCCTTCTACTAAGCATGGAAACGACTGTGTTTTTGTGGTCGTCGACAGATTCTCGAAGATAGCCATTATGGCAGCCTACAAGACGAGTATCACAGCAGAAGCCACTGCTAAACTCTTCTTTGAATGAGTGTGGGTACACTTTGGGATCCCTTAGTCTATCATCTCATATCGAGACAGCAGGTTCCTCAATACATTTTGGTCCATTCTTCGGTTGATGCTGGACACCAAGCTCACTAAGTCCACAACTTTCCATCCCCAAACTAATGGCCATACAGAGGTTGTCAACGGGATGATCGTACACATTCTGCGCATGTACAAATCAAATCATCCACGCTCATGGGATGAGAGCCTCCCCTATGATAAGCACAGCTACAAATGGGCTCTCCACATCTCAATTGGCCACAACCCTTTTTAGGTGGGCTTGGGATTCCAGCCACTATGTCCCATTGATGTGGCCATGCCATTTGCAGTGACTCAGGTAGATTCGGCTCATGTCCAGTCTGAAGCCGACAAGGCAAATAGCTGCATTAAGCACATTCAACACATCTTCCAACGGGTATATGACATATTGGACAAATCCAATGCTAAGTACAAGCAGCAGCATGATCAGCATTGGGTGCCACACAAGTTCCAGGTGGGCGACAAAGTTTGGCTACATTTGCAGAAGGAGTGCCTCGTTGGGCCCCATAGAAAGATTTGCCCGCTTCGATATGGGTCATACACCATCACCAAGGTTGTGGGAGATAATGATTTTGAGCTCAGCATTCCCCCATTCCTTGGCCTACACCTAGTGTTCAATGTGGATCGCCTTTGGCCATACTTTCCACCATTACTAGACACATCCGACATTGTAGAACAACTCACACCAATAGAGTTAAATCCAGACTGCATGGAACAAGTTGCAACTGATCGGATCATGGACACACATATCAAGAACACTCACCAGTAGAAGATCCAACTGTATCGAGTTGTCAAATCCATCCAACTCCTGCACCAAGGAAAATGGCTCACTAGGGACCAAGTTCAACAGAAGTTTCCTCATCTCATGTAGGAACTCAACGCAATGGATACCATTGCTTCCTAAGGGGGAGGAATGATCCAAGTGGATATTGGTGGCCACCCACATATTCCACTTAGAACCCCACCATTCTTTTTTTCATTTTTTCAGTTTCCTTAATTGTAGCACAATTTACTATTTTTGGCAGTTTTTCGGGTCCTGAACTTCTGGAGCTATTTTGAGGCCCTAAACGATGTTTTTTTGGCAATATTCCTCTAGGAAATTTCATTGAAATCACATTTTTATTTGTATTCCTTGAAGATATATTTCCAATGAGGTATCATGCACGTCAAACGGAGATAATATGACCAAGTTATGACCCCAGGAAGTTGGTTGCCCACCTAACCCCAATGGAGCCCATAAATTCTTGGTGTTACATCTCCTCGGGTTAGGGTTTTGGTTTTTTAAGGCTTTCTTTTATTGTTCAATAATAAAAAGTCCCTTGACCCTCATTTTAACACAGTTGAGAGGCATGTAGCTGCCACATCTCTTCTCATAGATAAGCTACCATCGCCCGAGCTAGTCTCATTTCCATTATGTTTTTAAGCTCATTTCATTATTTGATATTAATGAAAGTGTTGGGAGCGGGATCCCCCAAGGGAAGTTTCAGGGCTAAAAGCCCAGGTTTAAGTCAATTTTTGTAATATTATTATAAAGACTCCGCAATTTGTGGTCGCAGAGCGCAAAGGTGTTATGTGTCATAAAGGGTAGTCCACCCTTAGTTTTGTAAAGTAAAATCGGCTATAAGAGAACTATCGATGGTCCGTGGACCATGGGATTGTATTAAAAGAGCTAAGCTCTAAGTAATTGGAAGAGATAGACAATGATGGATGATGTAATAGAATCATAGCTTTAGAGAAAGAAGTCTAAGTCTTGCATTGTAGTGTAGGTAAAGGCTCTGTAGCTGAGTGCACGGAGGCCTAGGGTAGAAGTCCGTAGCTGAGTGCGCGAACGCCTGTAGCTGTGTGCTCAGGGCAGATAGAGTTTGTAACCACTTGGAAGATATTAATAAAGAGAGATATTCTACAATTTCTGTGTCTTTGTTATGTTGATGCATCTTGATATGTTATGTATGAATTTTCTTTATTATGCTTATATGGTGCGCAAATGAATGCAATTACATTGAATAACTGAATGCATATATGAATATCTATTTACGTGGGGATAACTATAATTGTTTGATAAGATAAGAAAGGAACTTATATTAATTGGGGAATTTGTACGACACGCTACCATAGCAGCACGAAAGTACCTGAGCAGCAAGCTCGAGCTGTGCGAAGAACGATCGTATCCTTTCACGGAGGTATTGAAGAACAGAACACAGAGTTTGTCTTACAAGCCCTAGAGTGAAGTAACCTATGCGAAGGAAGAGATATAAGAAATCAAATGACACACAACCATATCAAGGTGTAGAAACTTGGTTCCAGCATCCCCCCATACTACTTTGGGTGAGACTTCGGTCCGCGCTTCGTGGGTTGGTGCCGAAAGGGCCAGTAGTGCAAGGATTCGTTTGGCTAATTAATGTTGAACCTGGGTCATGCCCCGTCAAGCCAACAAATGGTTCCATTGCTGGGACTGGAATCTGCATAAGAGATGTGTGATGTCGTATCATTGGAATCCAACTATGAAGGAGATTGGAGACGGGTTGGATAGAAAGATCCACGAATTCGCGGCACAAGAGAATAGAAATCCATGACTGACAAAGGATTAGTGATTGGACAAATACCTATATATAGAGATCCACGAGATCTTTTTCTGCTCCTTCCCTATCGAGCTATACAAGTGGATCACGAAGCTAGCAGATAGCCAAGGAAGGTGGAAACTTGACGGTCCTATTGTGTGGACCTCGGAGCTTGTGCGAAGGTTGGAAGCATCGAAGGATAAGATCGCTTGCACTGTTGATCATTGGCTCGATCGCATCATAGGAGGATTTTTTACTAAATTCGCGATCGACACCTCAGTTAGCTATAGCAAGGCGGAGTGACACATTCTCAAAGGACCGCGAGGTAAGTACGTAAAATATTTGAATACTTGGATTTAAATGTGTTGTGCAAAAAACGGGTTATGCAGCTACCTTGATGTTTGGAACTATGCGAAGTGGAAAAACTTACAAGAATTAAGGGAAAAAGGGTCTGGAGTATAGCCCTTTGATTTCACCTCCACAAAGTAATGAATAAGGAATAGCGAAGATTTCTCCATGAAGTGCTATTTAGTTAATAAGACAAGGATTCCCGCGAATACCACCTCCACCCACACTACCTCCAACTTCACCACCCTCACCTCCAACTTCACCCGTACCACCTCCACCTCCACCGTGGTTCAGTATGGCGAATATAGTGAAGTTTCCTTTGTTCAAAGGCTTGGGAAATGAGGACCCAGACAATTTTTGGTTTGTTTTTAGGGTTGTATGGGAATCTCAAGGTGTTATAGATAATCATATAAAGAAGGCGACACTAGTTAGTGCTCTGCAAGATTGTGTGCTAACATAGTATATTAAGTGCTCTAACGATAACCCGAATGTTGGAGTAGCAGACATCCAGGCAGCACTACATAGGGAATTTAGTAGACCTAAATCTGAGGCACAGTCGATTGTGGGATTCAAAGAGATCGCGATGCAACCAGGCGAGACACCTTGGGATCTAGATCAGAGACTGAAATTCACAATCCGTGAAGCCAACATGAATTTGACCGATGGACAGCATCACGAGTGGTTTGTGGCTTCACTACTACCACACTTAAGGAGTGCGTTGTCGCAGTAGAAGATAACAACTCAGGCAAAGACCTTGGATGTGGCCATGAGACTACATGAAACTCCGATGCAAGATCCTAATCTAGGAGTTCAGCAGATCCATGCACAGCTAAGGAATCTATGCCTTGAGATGCGAAGTCTGAAGCAGGACAGGACGATTCGACCAGAGGTACACAAGGAGGTATGGTGCTTGAAATGCAAGAATCAGGGTCATGACAAAGACCATTGCCCATTCCTTGCAAACTACATTACAGGAGGAGGACCGATGCCTTTATGGCTAGAATCTCAAGCAGGACCTAGCGTGGGACCTGTATTATGGTGCGCTATCTGTCAGGTAGCTGGAAAACATGCTACAGATAACTATCACTTGCTACAGAAGTATGTACAAGCACCACAACAGCTGTTCTAAAACTTTTGTAGGTCGGTAATACATGATGAGAGTACCTACAGGAGCTATGAATTGATGATTGATAGAACTCCTGCCTATAGGGTTCGGGCCAAAACATGGCCCCTTGAGCAGAATGTAGGGATGGCACGGATAAGATTTCAAGGGCGCGAACGAGACCGAGGTGGAGGAGGACCTGGTAGAGGTCGAGGACAATTGATTTGCTACAATTACAGAGGACCGGGACACTATGCCCGCGATTGCACTAATTCAACACGTCCATCGTGCAAGAATTGCATGTTGTTTGATCATGAAATAGAAGATTGTCCTATGCTAATAGTGAGGATATGTGACAAAGGGGCGCTACCACCTCCGTCAACTCAGTTCCTGTAGATGATCAGGTCTATGCCATGCAAGGAAGATCCAAATGTAAATATAATGCTTAGAATTGGAATCGTGACAGGAGATGACAAGGGGAAACAGCCAGAAGACAGTACATGGGTTCACAAAGCCCTGGCAAAAGAGGTTAAGTTCGATTTGGAGCGCGCTTGTGAAGCCTTCATGGAAGCTAAGAATAACTTTGTTGAGGCCTCCACCTCAGGAAGCAAGGATAAACCTGAGCCAGAGATGGACCCCTCTATGCTCACAACTTTCCTCGATACTTGTATGATGTTATTGTGCAAGAGTAAGGCTCTGAAAGGGTTACAAGAACTCATCAATAGATGCACTGGAACTGCACCAGGTGATCCGTGCATAGTACAAAAGATTGGCAAGCATAAAACAAGGACGGGACGGGAGATGAGACTAACCACATAGATAGGAGAGTATGAAATGGATCAGGTCATTTTGGACCTGGGGTTAGATGCGAATGTCCTACCAAAATAGACTTGGGATTGAATGGGGAGACCTGCACTGCAATGGTCTCCGATTCAGCTAAGGATGGTGAATCAGCAGAAAATCATCCCCATGGGGCAGCTGCAAGGAGTGACCGTGGATATTGAGGGAGCGAGTGCATTGGCTGACTTTGAAGTAATAGAGATAGTGGATGATAGCAATCCCTATCCTGCGCTCCTGGAAATTGACTGGGCTACTGATATGAATGGGGTAATCAATCTGAAGAAGCGAAAGATGATCTTTGAGAAGAAATCGCTACGCATAATAATACCCCTCGATCCTACTGAAGGATTGCGTTATACTGAACCTGTCCATGATTATGAGAGTGATGACAACCTGGACTCTATATATAAGATAACAGTGCAAGACCAATATTGGGTGAATCCCACTGCGGATGGACGGATTACATGGGATCACAATAGTTCTTGCAATTTGGACTCTGACGAAGAAATAGAACACTCGCAGATTCGGTTACAAGAAGTAACTACGCTGAATTGAAACATGATGACCCAGTCGCTGCACTGTGTGTCGTTAGAGGTAATAAATCTGCCTATTTATGATGGTCTAAATGAGGTGGATATCTTTTTGGATGCATTTTAAAGGGAGGTACCAGAAAAACAGCGCTTCCAGGCCTTGGACTAGGCACTGAGCGCTACGTCCGCAAGATGGTGGGGTACACACAAGGGAATCTTTGATGATTGGTGTGAATGTAGGAGGATGATGAGAACATAATTTGGGAAGCCTAAGATGCGACTGACATACAAGTATGATGGGCAGAATGATCCAAGTGCACTTGTTCTGTCATACACTGGATGTTATCCCAATGAATGTGTATATAGAAACAAAGCTCCGTCATGGGACAGGCGAATGGGATATCCTATGTGAAGGATTCATGATGACATTCAGTTTTGAGGACGGGTTTGACAGTATTGATGAAGCACTACAAGAGATGAAAGCAGCTATCTTTAGGATACCACGGGATCCTTTAGACCCGATTCAGCCTAAATGGGCTACTCAGCTGAGTTGTGTGCTCAAATGTTATAATGTAATTGTTGAAGAAGAGGACGAGGATCCGGGGAAGATTAACATTCCAGAAACAGAAGGCCACTGCGAGGTTCAAGGACCACAGATTGAGAACCCTTATATAACTGCATTGTTGAGAATGAAACAAGTGAACATTGGTATGGAGGTAGAACCCAAATTTACGAAGATTGGAGACTACTGGGATGACACGACGGTGGATAAGGTCATTGAATTACCCCGCAAATACCAGGACTTATTCCCTACCAAGTTTACAGATCTGAAAGGAATAATCGGGGACCTAGGAATGATGAAGATCACATTAAAGCTTGATGCGAAGCCAGTTAAGCAAATACCTTACCGTCTCAATTTGAAATATAAGGAGAAGGTCTACTTAAAGCTAGACAAGATGCTCATGGCAGGCATCATTAAGCCTATGGAAGAATCCAATTAGGTAAGCCCAATGGTGGTGCAAGAGAATAAGCAGAAGGATGAGATAAGGATATGTGTGGATCCTAGAAAACTGAATGACACTTGTGTGCATGATCCTTTCCCAACTCCATTCAGGGATGAAGTGTTGGACAATGTAGGTGGCCAGGAAGAATATTCCTTCACTGATGGATTCTCTGGGTACCACCAAATCAAAATCACGCTGGAGGATAGGACCAAGACAACATTCGCAACTGAGTGGGGTTGTTTTCAGTACACTGTAATGCCGTTTGGATTGAAAAATGTGCCTATAATATTTTCGCGTGTGGTTTTTTCGGCATTCAAGGAATTTATTCATAGGTTCTTGGAGGTATATTTTGATGACTAGGTTGTATTTGGGCTGGTTAAGTGCCATGTAGAAAGCTTTCACTTCATGTTGGATACCTATCAAAGATACCAGATCATGCTCAATATCAAAAATTTTATGTTTTGCGTTCCTTTTGGAAACTTATTGGGGCACGTGGTTTGCAGACAAGGACTGATGGTCGACCCCGCAAAGATCGCAGTGATACTGAACTTGGAAGAACCAAGGAGTGTGAAACAGTTGTGCGGTACTCTGGCACATGCGGGATATTATACCAAGTTTATCAAAAGCTATGCCCAGATCACTGCGCCTATGGAGAAATTGTTGAAGAACGATGTCACATTTTTCTGGAACGATGACTGTAAGAAGAGCTTGGACATATTGAAAGAAAAGATGGTTACCGCACCGATTCTAGTCTTCCCGGAATGGAAGAAAGAGTTTCATGTACATGTCGACGTGTCATGTATAGCACTGGGAGTAGTACTAACATAGGCTGGTGGAGAAGGCTTGGACCATCCTATCGCGTTCACAAGCTGCAGGTTATCCAAAGCGAGAAGGACTATTCCACCACTAAGCGCAAAGGGCTAGATATGGTGTATGTGCTCTAAAAGTATCGGCACTACTTGCTAGGAGGACATTTTAAGATATATACGGATCACTCTGCGTTGAAGTACCTGGTCAATAAGCCTATGTTGGGGGGCGAACCTGTAGATGGCTCTTATTATTCGAGGAGTATGATTTTGAAGTTGTTGTGAAGCTTGGACGATTGAACGCGGGACCAGACCATTTGTCATGCATCGAGATAGGGGAGGAACCTACTAACTTGGAAGAAGGATTTCCTAACGAGTAGCTATTTACAGTGCGTGTTGCGGATGGTCACTTTGAGCATATAATACACTTCCTAACAATAGGAACTGCACCGGAAGGATACACTATCCAGCAAAAGAAGGAATTAGTGGTGCGGGCGGCAGATTTCTCTGTCATTGTTGGGAATTTGTAAAAAATGGGGACTGATGAGATATTGCAATGATATGTACCTAAGTTCGAAAGAAGAAACATCCTCATGGACACTCATGGGGTGTCGGGGGAGGACATTATGCAAGGAGAGCAACCGCACAAAAGATTCTATGCTCAAGGTTGTGGTGGCCAACCCTTCATCGGGATTCTAAAGCATATTTCAAGGCGTGTGATGTATGTCAAAGAATGGTCAAGCCATCGCGGAGGGATGAAATGCCTTTGAATAAACAAATAACATTGCAACCCTTCTGAGAAGTGGGCAATTGATTTTGTAGGACCCATTCAGCCACAAGGAAAGACATAAGCAAGATACATTATCACTACGACGGAGTATTTGACTCGTTAGGTAGAAGGGCAGCCGGTGAAGGATTGAATATGCGCGACTGCTGTGAAGTTCCTATTTGAGCATGTACTAATGTGATTTGGATGCCTGAAGATCTTGATGAGTGATCACGGTATGCACTTCCTGAATGTGACGATCAGTGCACTGACAGATGAATTTAAGGTATATCACCAGAAGAGCACACCTTATCACCCACGGGTTAACAGAACAGTGGAGGCGTTCAAAAAAGTGCTTGAAAATGCATTGACCAAGGTTTACAATGCTCAGCGAAGTGATTGGGATCTACGCATACCTGTAGTATTGTGGGCTTATCGAACAACATGCAAGAAATTAAAGGGACAAAACCCTTTTAGGCTTGTCTATTGTGTGGAAGTCGTAACGCCTATGGAATACATCATACCTAGTCTGCACATAGCAACGCTCACAGGTATGATGGATCGTGGAGCCCTGGAGGATAGGTTCGTGCAGTTGGATGAGCTCGAAGAAGAAAGATGTTTGGCTGGATTTCACCAGCATGTCCAAAAGCAGCGCGAAAATGCATGGCATGATCAACACATCAAGTTGCGTATATTTAAGGTAAATGACCTGGTTTTGTTATATGATAGTAAGTTTGATAAATTTCTAGGGAAATTTAAGATACACTGGTTAGTTCCTTATGTTATTAGGGAGATTATTGATGGAGGAGCGATACAGCTAGTCAAGTTAAATGGAGAACCCTTCCCAGGAAAGGTGAATAGCAGCCGCTTGAAGCCATACACCGGCAATCCAGCCATGTGACTAAATTAAAGTAGCACAATCTTAGCACTCCAGGTAGCTGAAAGGAGGCGCGGGACTATAAAATACACTGCCCCAAGTTAGGGAGCTGCGAGATTGGACGATGGCGCGAAGCAAGGATGTGCCACTGGGTCTGTGGCAACGTAGAGGGAACTGTGCTACCCAGGGAGAAATTGCGCAAGTCAGCGAGAAAGTGACCATTAAAGTCACTGTTCATGAAAAGAAGGCAGAAGTGAGGCTAAATGGAGCGGGGCAGCCGACATTTAAGATGAAATTTATGGCTTAGATCCTTTAAAATCTACTGCCAATCCAGCATTAGTGAACCGATTTTGAGGGGAACGGTCAGATTTGAATTCAAAATGCCCTATAAATTACAAGTGGTTGTCTAGCGAAAAACACTTAGCATTTTGAGAATTAAGTTGTTGCGCTCTCAGGTGCACATGAACTGTGAATTCTTTCAAGACCTAGTAGCAACTTCGGCGTTTGAACAATTGTCAAAGGAGACGCAAGCACTAGTGAATAGCATCATGTCGACCCGCGCAGGAGCTATGGACTCCGAAGGAGTGGCTGCTGAGGAGAATGTGCAAGAGATATATATGGGGGCCGGAGTAGATGCCCCAGAAGTGGCCGCAGTACTGGCGAAGGTCTCTAAATCTCTGAGAACACCGAGACCGAAGCCAACCCCAACCAAGGAGACCATGAAAGACAAAAAGGGCAAGCAGCCTGCCATACTGGTGCACGCGTCGCCAAGACGAAACCCACCAAAGCCCACTGCCTAGGAGAAAGGAAAGGCTATAAACCTAGAAGAAGAATAAGAGGATATTGAGGACATCACTATGGATGATAAGGATGTGGGAGTGGAAATAGAGGAGGTTGAAGACTAGGGTGTGTGGTGAAGTAAGTGCGGACACAAACGAATTCCTCTAGCCCGATAATGGGTCTAACCACAACAGATACATTCTATGGAAGATTTCCTTAGATTAGAATCAATCAAGAGGGCCTACCTCTTGGTCGCTTATCCTACTTGATGATGTCCTCGCTTGATCGCTCCAACAATCTCTCGCTTCCTTCTTCAAGCTCCTAAAACAAGTAAACATTAACAGCACACAAACATAATAATAGACAAATTGCAATTCAACCTACTTAATGAGTCAAGAAGCATTAAGACACAAATATGTAATATTACAAAACATGTAGGAAATCAATCGATAGTTGCATGTATTAATATCAAAGAGAGATTACAACCATTCGTCTTGACGTCACAGTCTTCCTCTGACAAGATCGGGTTCCCACACACTTCTGCTAGCACTCCATGATACCTTCAAACAACAATATTTTAAGGCTCTTCCCTTTATAATTCACTCCAACCCCAAACACACTTCTCCCTCACACAACTAGGTGGCTACAACTAGTACTAGGTTGCTTGTCTAATCAAAATAGTATACTCACACTCATCCAACACTCTCACTAGCTTGTGCTTGGGAAGAAGGGAGGTTTATATAGGAAATATGGATGGGAGATGGATCCTCTTCTCATGGGAGAAGGACTTATCCCTTGAGGTAGTTCCATCATTATAGGGGAAAGGAGCCCAAACTGTCGTCCTCAACCCCATATGGCCAAACCATTTACGAGACTTCTGTTACAAAGCTTCTAGAGCTGGAAGCTTCACCTCCAAATTTAAAAAAAATTCCATAACAGGACCAGCGCGACTAGAACACAGCTCAGTCACACCGATCAGCACGGGGAATAATGCTAATCTCTGCACATCGGCACGAGAGAGACAAAGGTTATTAGCATCGGCCTTGTAAACTGGGAAAAACAGAAGTTTCATGGGAAATGGTGCAAAAGGGAAATGCTCTGCTCATGAGGAGGGACATAATGTGAGTTTCTTCATGAGGGCACAGCATGCAGGGTTCACTGTAGAGGTCCTCCAAGATCAAGGAACGTGGAGTACAGGGATAGTAACAAAATGTTGTTTAACAGGGTGCAGACCCTATTACACAGTTGCTGGAGTATGTCCCTCTGCGTAAGCCTAAGTCCAAGGTCCCAAAGGACATTGATGAAAGTAAGACTCCCCTACAAACCCCTCTACTACCGAATGAAATCACTTTTGACAGTTTGTGTTTGGCACGGGTGCCCATATTGAAGCTCGAAGACTGGAACTTGGCGGACCACGATAATTTCCTGCACCTGGTGACCGAATAGTTGATGTGCTGCATCATAGACACAAATACGGGGATGACTTCACTGGAGCCACAGAAGTGGCTCAGAGGAGTAGAGAAGGTAGGATTACTCAACTTGCTCTGGGCGTCGCACTATAACCGCACCCCCATGACAGTTTTAGTCATCAAGCAACTGTTGTGCTTGGTGCATGATGGGGGTTTGTGGCTAGAGGAGCTGATACCCATCACCTATATGTTGATTCACCGCATAACGCACCTACCATATACAAGGGAAAATCCAGCTATGATCTTTGGGGGCAAGGGTGGCGAGCTGGCGCATGCAGAATCAATGAAATAAAAGTTCAAGCTGATGAAGAAGTTACGCAGGTACGCTATCTCTAGCATCTGCAAACCCGCTGTGAAGGTGGCAACACATATCCTTGCAGGGAAGTTGATACGGAAGTGTCACGCTGATGAGGTGTTGGCGACTATCGTCGCGCTTGGCGCAGAAGGATTCCAGCTTAACTGGTCAAACTACCTTCACGGAGAGTTCCTGGCGAATTGTCGTGAAGCGCAAGAGCAAAGAAATATGTTCCACTATGCATGGCTCTTGCTTTCGATTGTGCTCATAGTGTGGGAGCTACCATAGGAGAGCCAATTCCCCTCATTCACGCCATACTTTCCTGAAGTAGCGAAGTACGCTTCGCTGTGGGCAACCAAGGATGCGAAGCGCGTTTGAGACAGCAAGATCTTACGGATCTTAATGGAAATGAATATTAGGATGGCTATCAATTGCAAGCCACGATTGTCACTCACGGTGTATGCTAACCTACACAGTTATGTCGCGTTTAAGGTTGATTTCCATCGGATTTCGATGAGGGCGCGGAATGGCCTTGCATAGAAGTGGCATGATTTTTCGTACCTAGCCATAGATGATGCCATTGATGCAGTGTTGGATAAATGACTAGCGGAGTGGCACACCACAATGAACTTGGCAGTGGGTTGAAGCAAGTCTGCCGCACAAAAGAAGAAGGAAGAGGCCAAGTTGAAGATGGCGCAGCTGGTCGAAAAGAGGAAAAAGGAGGACGCTAAGAAGGCCCAAGCGGAACAGCCAAGAAAGGAGGTAGGAAAACAAACAGGTGGCGCAGAGCAGGGCTCTGTCATTGGCATGCAGTCGCCTTCACCTAAAACTGAAGAGGAGGACACAGAGCAGCATGGCGCGGACCCTCAAGAGATGTCCGGATACATTAAGCGCCCGAGAGAGTTGGAGAAGGGATGGTCAAGAAAGAAATCCAAGGCAACCAAGACCTGGTTGGACACTATCACACTAACAAAGGATGACTTATATGGCATCGGTGACACAGTCTAAGTTATCACCGCAGGGGCCCTGCAGCAATTCGAAAAACACTCCACCTCTTGCAGGATGGAGTCATTGCAAAGCTGAGGGGCCATGAGAAACACACCCTCCAGGTGATCAGTGAACAGAAAATAAGAAATGAGTAGATGGCCTTACAAAGGAATTCTACCATCGCCACTGAGTCCAAGGCGACCAGCTAGAGAAAGAAGATCATACAGGTTATAGAGGAGGCCTGCAGAATGGCCCCAGAATTGGCCATTCCGAAGGAGGATCCAGTCGAGGTCCGCATCCATAAATTGGGCACAGGGGTGCGCAACACTCAGACAAAGATGGCGCGGGTTTAGTTGGAGCTGAACTTGCAGATTATAGAGCTCCAATTGAGGGTTCAGCCTTCAACACCACTAGAGGTGTGCATTCTGCTACTGCACTCTCTAGTTGTGGCAGTGGAGAGTGTAGTAGAAGACTGCACATAGTTGTTCGAACAATTGTTTGAGGTCCTAACCAGCTCGCAGGAGGACCCAAACATCTAGAGGCTAGAGAAGTAAGCGCGTGAACTACAACAGTGCTATGATGAAGTTAAGGGCACAGCGTGAACCGTTGCACTAACACAAAGGTTAGCCAAGCTACAGGAAGCCAAGAAACTGAAGGAATAGGTGGACACGGCATTGCACAAGGAAACAGTGTTAAAGGCATGACTAAATCCCTGGCTAGAGGAAGATTACACAGTCACAGGAAACATTGAAGGTGATCTTATGACTCTGCAAGCGATGCAAAAACAAATTCAGGCTCACAGTGCAGGGGCAGTAACCAAGAAAACAATCGAAGATGCGAAGCAGGTAGCAGTTCAATGCACAGCCGAAGTTGCGCTCATCAGGGTCGAGCTGGACGGGCTTCATGCAAAGATCTTTGCACCTACTGAGTGACTCGAGGACGAGTCACGATGTTTTTGTTAGGGGCCTGTTGGGAGCGGGATCCCCCAAGGGTAGTTTTTGGGCTAAAAGCCCATGTTTAAGCCAATTTTTGTAATATTATTGTAAAGACTCCGCAATTTGTAGTCGCGGAGCACGAAGGAGATATGTGTCATAAAGGGTAGTCTGCCCTTAGTTTTGTAAAAGTAAATTCGGCTATAAGAGAACTACCCATGGTTTGCAGACCATGGGATTGTATAAAAAGAGCTAAGCTCTAAGTAGTTGGAAGAGATAGACAATGATGGATTGTAGCATAGGTAAAGGCCCTGCAGTTGAGTGCGCAGAGGCCTAGGGTAGAAGTCCACAGCTGAGTGCACAGATCCTTGCATCTGTGTGCACAAGACGGACAAAGTTTGTGTTGGGTTGTGTTATATTCTTTCCACGACTAGCCACATAGTTAACCAAGGGGTTAGAAGGGGGGCGGAGCTCCCCCTTCGTTGCGCCAATTGTGTAGCGGGGGGTCACAAGGGGTTAGAGGGGGGGCGGAGCTCCCCCTTCGTTGCGCCAATTGCGTAGCGGGGGGTCACAGGGGGTTTGAGGGGTGTAGGTAACCCTCTATGGGGTCCAGGGCAGCGCCCCGGAAAATTTTGGTTTTGGACCCTATATTAGGTTGGGTGGACCTACCTATGGTTTTTTGCATGTTTTTCACACATGGTTTTGGACGCGATGGTTTTCGGTCCATGGTATTGGATGCTTCGGCATGTATAAATATGTATTGTAACAATGAAAGGAATATAATGAAAAATCAAGCTGGTAGTCCCAGTTTTGAGATCTAGGGGAAAATCTCTGTGCATGTGTTTTATGTGTTATGCTCTCGCATTGTTTATTTTCTGTGTTTTAGAATTCGTATGCAGGTAATTTCTATATAGGGTTAAAACCTATAGTTTGTAACCACTTGGAAGATATTAATAAAGAGAGATATTCTGCAATTTTTATGTCTTTGTTCTGTTGATGCATCTTGATATGTTATGTATGAATTTTCTTTATTATGTTTATATGGTGCGTGAATGAATGGAATTACATTGAATAATTGAATACATATATGAATATTTGTTTATGCAGGGATAACTATAATTGTTTGATAAGATAAGCACGGCACTTAGATTAATTGGGGAATTTGTATGGCACGTTGCCATAGGAGTGCGAAAATACCTGAGCAATAGGCTTGGGTTGCACGAAGGACGATTGTAACCTTTCGCGGAGGTATTGAAGAATGGAAGGCAGGGTTTGTCTTGCAAGCCCTAGAGCGAAGCAACATGCGCGAAGGAAGGGATAGAAGAAATCAAACGACATCACAACCATCTCAGGGTGCGGAAACTTGGTTCCAAAATCCCCCCATACTGCTTCGAGTGAGACTTCAGTCCGTGCTCTGCAGGCTGATGTTGAAAGGGCCAGCAGTGTTATTTCTGCTGCAACTTTGTATTTATGGTTATATCTGTAATTTGTTACGTTCCTGTTTAAATTCGGATCCTTGGCATATAGTTGCATTAGGGTATTACTAACAAGAGTCTATTCACACCACTCAAGTTCCATGCCATTTCCCTTGTGAGTATATAACAACCACTTAAAATTAACGCATTAATAAAATTCACTAGACTCATATTTTATTTTTGTTGGTAGTACACCAACATTAGCTTAGGCTAGGGTTTTGGAGCTAGGTGTGTGAGTAAACTGCTCCAAGACTATAAAACAAACTTATGATCTTGTGATAGGGAGATTAAAACTCCTCCAATATTCCATGATTAAAACAAAAGTGCGTTAGAAACCTGTGTAAGAGGGGGTTAGGCTTAGGTCACAGTGCGAGCATTTCTCCTTGTGGATACCCAACACATGGTAGGGAATACATGCCGATGGCTGACTACCTAGAAGCCCAAGATTTGTGTGCCCACATGGGGCAAAGGTACCTTAGTGACTATTCCTAGGAATACACCCTATAGGTGGCGTTTGTGGGAAACAACCATCCCTTTACCCTACCTTCCCCTCAACCATTCTACTTGCGTAGTTGAGATCCCGCAAGTAATAATTTGTTTGGAATGTCATCTAAAACATAGTGCTAGGATTGGTTTGTCTGTGACTACCTTTAATGGATATTCTAGCGGTGATGTTTGGTCTAAGTCTTAGTTTGGACATAGGGATGACTTACTAACTTGGTTAATAAATCTATATTCATTGTGGCTAAACGAAGCAACCTTCATTCTCATAGACTAGTAGGCCTTTCTACTGAAGAGGAAGGTCCACCAACATGCTCTAGTTTTAACCTTTCTCGTGCACTCTTGTCTTAACCGTGGGATTGTAGAGGATTTTTAATCTCCCTATCATAGAATGCTAAGTTTTTTTTATAGTCTTGGAGTAGTTTACTCACACACTTAGCTCCAAAACCCTAGCCTAAGCTAATATTTGTGTACAACCATAAAATTAAAAGACGAGTCTAGTGAATTTTATTAAAGTGGTTAAAACCTTGGTCCTAATCCTCTAGCCTTTCATTACGAGATGGGAGGTCCTTATGGTCTTCCTGGGGGTTATGACTCTTATGATCCATATGGTCAACTACAAATTCCTTTTTCTCACTCATCTTGATTTACCTGATCTAGATAAATTGACCGATGATCCCATCCGTCATGATCGTAGGTGCCCAACTATGTCTTCCAAGCTACCATCTAATATTACTAAGTTTGAATGGAAACCTAAGGAAAATACTTTGACACATATCACCACTTTTCATATATTGTGTTAATTCAATTCTTTGGTGGATTATTTTGTGTTGAGACTTTTCCAACATACCCTGATAGGGGATGCTTCAAAATGGTACATTGAACTCGATCGCGCATCGTATAGTAACTTTGCTTCCTTGGTTAAGGCTTTCTTGAATCATTTTATCCCTATATGACAGGATCTCGAAACTGACCTTTTGCCCAACTTTAGACAAGATCATTCCACCCACATTTTTTATCATATTCATGAGTGGTGAAGGTGCAAGAGGTTAGTAAGAACCAAACTCCCTAATGAAGCTCTTAGAGATTGGTTCACTTGATCCCTTCAACCCCAGATTTCCTAGGATGTCGCTATGATTAAGGTAGTTATAAATGAGCAAGCCATTTTACATGATCAGCACCTTGATTTGAATTATTCTCAAGGAGACATATTATATAAAATTCTTCCCAATGATCCTTTAGCTTCAATGGACCTACAACAACCCAAACCTAGACCACACTCTCATGGAGTGATTGGTTTTCTTTCTTTTGATACCTGAGCTAGTTAGCTACTCATCTAGGGAAGATGATGGTAATTTCTAAGGCCCCAACAATTTTTTTTGGCTCTCAAAAAACACTCACTTATTTTGAGCTATCCACCAATGATATGACAAGATGCATAATGAACATCTCATTTACTATTATTATCTTAGAAAAGGCCTTCTTGGTCCTAAGCTTCATTATTCCCATGCTGAGAAGTTAGCTTTGGAAGCCATTATCATTGTCTAATGATTGATACACCACATAATATTGAGAATTACAATGGTAATAGTTGATTCCAAACCAATATTGAGAATTACAATGGTAATAGTTGATTCCAAACCAATGAAACACATCCTTAGTCATAAAATCATTCGGAGAAAATATTCTAAATGGATTTCTATACTTCAATAGTTTGATTTGGAATTTCTAGTTACTAAGTCCAAGAAATCCATGGCATTCATAGAGTTACTTGTTGAGTCACCCCGAACTGATGAAGAAATTTTGTTTGAGGGACCACTTCCTAATGAGTCCTTATTTCTCATTATTTCTTACGATCCTTGGTAGGGGGATGTCTTGTTATATCTCCAAACTCAATGTTTTCAGCCCAAGTTGTCCCGTAATGATCATCGACGTGTCCACCACCAATCTTGACATTATGTTATCATTGCCAATACCCTTTATTGATTTTGTGTAGATTCTATTTTACGTCAATGTCTCACTCATGGTGAAGTTGAATGAGTTCTTAATGATTGTCATGCTGGGGCATACGGTGGTCATTTATCTAGGTTTGCCACCACTCATAAAATCGTGTGCATTGGGTACTTTTTGTCCCTTGATATTTAGAGATTGTATCATTGTTTTCCAAAAATGTCATCCTTGTCAGATATTTTCTTCGAAGATGCACGTACACCTTGCTCCTTTACACCCTGTGGTAGTTGTTGGTCATTTTTCACACTGGGGCATTGCTTTTATGCAATGCAACCCACGCTATGCCCTTGTACATCATTTAGACATCATTGTTGTTATTAACTACTTAAATAATTGGGTTGAGGCTTTACCTGCATATTCTAATGATGGTCAAACAACTTCCTTATTCTTATTCAACCATGTCATTTCCAATGTTGGTGCACCCAAAATAATTGTCACTGATCACGGTGGCCATTTTCAGAACCTTATTATGCAGGAATTGCCTACCAATTTGGGTTTTCACCATGATTATTCCACCCCCTATTATCCCCAAGATAATAGATAAGTAGAGGACATCAAACATGCCTTAAAATATATGTTACAACAAATGGTAGGGAAACAAAATCCAAACTGGAACCTTATGCTCCTTTTTTCTCTTTGGGAATATCATACCTTGGTCAAGTCTACTACGGGTTTCACTCCTTTCCAACTCGTTTATGGAGTGGAGGTTGTTCTTCCTATTGAGTGTGAAATTCCCTCTTTACAACTAGCTGACACACTACTCCTTGACACTTCTACTAAGGAATAATGTTTTTTTTCACCTTTCCCATCGTAATGAACAATTCCTTTACACTTTGATTTCTAGTGAAACTCATAAGAAATGGGTAAAGGCCCATTGTGATAATTTTGTTTAGCCTTGTGTCTTTTCAGAAGGTGATTTGGTTTTGGTTTATGATAAATACAATGACAAGTTAGGAGCAGATAAACTCGAACTTGTTTGCACTCTGTGAATCCCTTAAGGTTGAGGAAAGGGATCCCAAACATAACCATAAACCACTTGTAGATTAAGACATAGTCCTCCTAACCTTGGAGAGGGATCTCTCGTTGGATCAACTATCAATCCAAGAAAACTGATAGGGTTTTCATTTTAGACTGGTTATTAACCTCAAACGTAGATGATATAGGATTTGATGGAAATGTTGGAAGTGAGGGCCACTAAAGTATAGAATTATAGCACATCAAGGCATGCATGATCCATCTAGATAGCAGAGGCAAGGTAGGCACATATCTCAATTCATTTGTCGGTTTTAGTATAGCAAAGAATAGGGGAAACACATAAATATTTAGTTAAATGTAACAGAGCATATGATTATGAATTTTGCTACACAACTTCTAACAAAATATTTAGAAGAAACATGACAGAGCAATAAAGAATTCTATCATGTATTAGATCCACAATAATCATGAGCATACAAAGATGAATTCAAGACAACAGTTTCAGAAATGGATATTAATTAAACACAAGGAAAACATAGAATTAAGACCACACACCATAGGAATCTCTGAAACTAATAGCAAAGTCTGCTTTGAGATTTATTAAAAATATTTACATATAGTTCCTCTTCCTCTCAACAATTCTCTCCCCTTGTTACATTGAATATTTAGCCTTTAAATACTATTTCGGCCAAAGGCTAGATACATTTCATTTCATCTAGCTAAGTGGATCAAAGGTGTGTTTGATCATTTCTAATAGAAACAGTAAGATTTTGGTTAATTGCAGAGACATAATTAACTTAGAAAAATCATCTTCATTCTCATCCGCCCGTAGTCCTCTGGAAAATCCCGCACTACCTATTGTGATGCCAAAAATTCTACTAAAAATCCTCCAAATTCCTTGGTTCATTCCCCTTTTTCTTATTGGGGCACTTCCAATTAGTTAAAACCATAAAACATGGCGGAACATGGAATCTATGGAAAAGATCTTAATTTGTAAAACCAATGAGCAGTAACTATAAGCTTATGTCTTTCGGGGTTAAGCCCTTTAGCTTGGGACAGGGAGCCGATTCTTTGTAGTATTATGATATAACAATGATTCCACCACATATGACATGGGACCACATGTATATACACATGGGCCCTTTATACTATTGGAGCATCACACTCAGTGATTTCACAATGACGCACTTGGTTGTGCCTTTTAAAAATTATGATTGACGAATACCAATCACCCTTTATTTTTGGCCCTTGGTCCCTTTGAACTCTTTGTGACCATGGTTAGCCTCTTTATTGAAGACCCTTTCCTGGTGATTTCAATCAGTGGTTTCATTCGGTGCACACATTACATTTCATCGATTGCGATCATCGATCACCTTTTACGTGTGACCATTGGTCCTGTGACTCTTCATGTGCCCACATTCAACCCTCTTAAAGAGCCCCTCTCCCATCATTTTCAATCACAGGTTTCACTTTGATAGACAACACACATTCATCGATCAACGAATGTCAATATGTCACAAACCTACATCCCACAACTCTTAATATGTAGCCACCTTGTCATCCCTTGTAAACACCGATTATCAATCTCTGATATGCCTACCCCTCCGAACCTCTGACTTGCAGGATCCAGGATCACCACTTAAGAATTTTTCCTTTGTTTAATGGTTTTGAAAGGGGAACGTCAAACTACTATAACTTTTGATTCCAAGGTCCTTTTTGGGAGTTATATATACCATTGAAAAGTTAATGCTTCAGAGAACTTTCCAATGGAAAGGGTCTGATGAAGCTCTAAGTCCTTCTGATATTTGAAAAATGACCTCAAACTTCCCTGTCTAGACCACAAGACCTCAAGGACTAAATGATCCCTTGAACAAGAAAACCTTTAGGCTATGACACCTAGTGATTCATAGGCTAAATTGACCACAATGAATAGTGAGAGGCTAACACCATTAATTCCTATTATAGGACTCTAACATCGTCTCCAATGGGGATGGAATCCTCCCCGTGAGGTGCCAAGAACAAAAATCATACTAGTAGCCTAACCATTGGGCAATGGAGTCAAAACTACAAACTGACTAACTACAAATTGACAGAGAAAATTACATAACTGTAAAATTTAAAAGAAATAAGAAAATTTGATAGCACATTACTGAAGTCTTAGGTCCTTCTCCTTGGGCTTCAAACCTCAATGAGAGTTGTCTGCTGCTATTGAGAATATATACAATAGGTGATCTCCTCCTCCCAATGTAACCAGTCAAGAAAATGGCTACTTGACTGAGTTCTACTCACAGTTCCCATGAGCAGGCAGAAGAAGGAAAAGAGTGGCAACCCAAAATTCAACTGATCTTGAAAACCAACATTATTAAAGAGTGAAAGATTCTATAACTTCTGCAACATACTATCCATGGGAAAATAAAACCCTTCTTTTGTAGGCTTTAAGAGACCAGCAAAAGAATCCTTAAAAACATAAATAGTTACCTCAACTTGAGCACATTGTTCTTTAATTGAGGCAACTAGATCCACATCAGTAATATGCACATCTATAGGATCCAGGACAACTTGATCTTCTTCAGTAGATTCTTCAATTTTTGAACCTGGAGGTAGATCTTCAAGTGCAAGAGGCTCTAAAAAAACCCCTTCTCTTTCATTGTTCTCCTCTTCTTGATCTAGCTCAGTCTATTGAATTTCTTCATTAATCTTTGTCTGATCAGTTTCATCTTCAACTGCAAAAATTGTTACCTGTTGGGAATCTTCAAGAATATCTGGGTAACAGACCTCTTATATTTCTTCCTGAGGAAAAGACAACTCAAGCAAGGCTTCTTCAATTTCATCTATCATTACATCTTGATCATATATGTCAATTCCCATGAATTGAAATAGATCATCTAATTTTCCACAAAATATTTCTATCAACACTATAGAAGGATAAGTCTATTTAAAATTTGTACAAAATGTTGAATATAAATCCATCAGAGAACATATACTTGCAATTGGCAAACTTTCATACCATGATTTGAATTTATCCTCTAAGGTTGTTTTCATCAATGAATCCTCATCAAAATGAACTTCAAGTCTATGTACATGCATGTGGAATTTAGTTAAATGCAGAGAAGCATCTTCCCCCTTTCCATATATGAATATTGGGAGATAGGCTGACCAATTAATAAGAAGAATAGGATTTGGAAAAACAGGAATACAAGATCTATCCATAGGAGAATACCTATTATTCGTTCTTGCAGAACCCATTTTGAAAACAATCACCAGTAATTCTACAAATTACTAACCTTTAACCAATGAATAAATTGTGAACATTTGATCTTCTGGATCCTTTGAAAACGGAGTCGCTAGGTGAATGGTTCATCCTTTCTGTGTCTAACTATTGTCCACCATAAATAATCAAATCTGCAACTTTGATAATATTTACTGGGGAAGATTAAAAATTTCGTTCAATCCCTGGAAATGGCGCTAGAATGTTAGCACTCTATAAATCCCTATGGCTGATGAAAGGGATCCCATAGGTAACCACAAACCACTTGTATTTTAAGGTCCAGTCCCCCTAACCTTGGAGTGGATTCTCTTACTGGATCAACTATCAATCTAAGAATACTGATAGGATTTTCATTTTAGACTGGTTACAAAGCTCAAAGGTAGATGATATAGGATTTGATGGAAATTTTGGAAGTGAGGGCCACTGAGGTATAGGATTATAGCACATCAAGGCATGCATGATCCATCTAGATAACAAAGGCAAGGTAGGCACATATCTCAAGTCATTTGTTGGTTGTAGTATAGAAAAGAATAGGGGAAACACATAAATATTTAGTTAAATGTAACATAGCATATGATTATGAATTCTGCTACACAACTTCTAACCAAATATTCAGAAGAAACATGATAGAGAAATAAAGAATTCTATCATGTATTAGATCCATAGTTATCCTGAGCATACAAATATGAATTCAAGACAACAGTTTCAGAAATGGATATTAATTAAACACAAGGAAAACACAAACTTAAGACCACACACCACAGGAATCTTTGAAACTAATAGCAAAGTCTTCTCTGAGATTTATTAAAAATATTTACATACAATGCCTCTTCCTCTCAACAATTCTCCCTCCTTGTTACATTGAATATTTAGCCTTTAAATACTATTTCGGCCAAAGGCCAGATACATTGCATTTCATCCAGCTAAGTGGATCAAAGGTGTGTTTGATCATTTCTAATAGAAACAACAAGATTCGGGTTAATTACAGAGACAAAATTAACTTAGAAAAATCATCTTCATTCTCATATGCCCGTAGTCCTCTGGAAAATCCCGCACTGTCTGCTGTGATGCCAAAAATCATACTATAAATACTTCTGATGCCCTAGTTCATTCCCCTACTGCTTATTGGGGCACTTCCTGTTATTTAAAACCATAAAACATGGCGGAACATAGAATCAAGACTATGGAAAGGATCTTAAGTTTTAAAACCAGTGAGTAGTAACCATAGGCTTATGTCTTTCGAGGTTAAGCCCTTTAGCTTGGGAGAGGGGGGCGATTATTTGTAGTATTATGATATAACAATGGTTCCACCACACATGACATGGGACCACATCTATATATGCATGGGCCCTTTATACTATTGGAGCATCACAATCAAAAATTTCAGAGTGACGCACTTGGTTGTACCTTTTAAAACTTGCGATCATTGAAAGTCGATCACCCTTTTTTTTGGCCCTTGGTCCCTTTGAACTCTTTGTGACTGTGGTTAGCCCCCTTATCGGAGCCTCTTTCTCATTGATTTCAATTGGTGGTTTAATTTGGTGCACACATTACCTTTCGCCGATTTTGATCACCGATCACCTTTTGTGTGTGACCCTTGGTCCTGTGACTCTTCATGTGCCCACGTTCATCCCTCTTATCGGAGCCCCTATCCCGGCATTTTCAATCAGAGGTTTCACTTTGATAAACAACACACATCCACCGATCGCTGAATGTTGATACATCGCAATCCTGCATCCTGCAACTCTTAATATGCATCCACCTTGTCATCCCTTGTAAACGTCGATTGTTGATCTCCAATATCCCTGCCCCTCTGAACCTTCGACTTGTGGGATCCAGGATCACCACTTAAGAATTTTTCCTTTGTTTTCTAGTTTTGAAAGGGGAACTTCAAACTACTATAACTTTTGATTCTTGGGGCCTTTTGGGGAGTTCTATATATCGTTTGAAACTTACTGCTTCATAGCACTTTCCAATGGAAAGGGTCAAATGAAGCTCTAATTCCTTCCAATATTTGAAAAATGACCTCAAACTTCCCTGTCTATACCACAAGACCTCAAGGACTAAATGACCCCTTGGATAAGCAAACCTTTAGGCTATGAGACCTAGTGATTCATAAGCTAAATTAACCACAATGAATAGTCAGAGGCTATCACCACTGAGTCCTATTGTAGGACTCTAACAAATCAAATAAAATCAATCAAAGCAATCAATCCTATACACAGATATCATCATTTTGCATATGCAATCCATGTCGATGACCATTCACCACTCAACTTTCCAATGGAATGTTATACATTTAATCTATAATTCATGGAAGCACCATTGTGGCAACTCAGTTTA
The DNA here is from genome assembly GCA_031772625.1 of Pinus tabuliformis. Taxonomy (NCBI): domain Eukaryota; kingdom Viridiplantae; phylum Streptophyta; class Pinopsida; order Pinales; family Pinaceae; genus Pinus; species Pinus tabuliformis. The sequence goes on along the minus strand of CM062817.1, from coordinate 838,994,524 downwards.
CAATACTTCTCTCTAGATCACTGTCAGAATTTCATACAATGTATCTTTATTCTTGGGACTCATCAATCAAGATTTCCAATGGAGCATTATAAATCTAAACCATCATTAATGGAAGCACCATTTCTTCAACTCAGTTTACAATATTGCTCTATAGGTCACTGCAAACATTTCTCTCACCACGAATCTTTAGTTAGGGATCAACACTATTTCATAAACTCTCTCCTTTTAAAGTTTTGTTTCTTGTCACCTATGTTTACCTTAAAGTTTTTCGTTTCCTTGTTGCTATGCACTACATCAACCTCTATTATTCTACAATATTTGTTTGTTTAATGTTTTTCTGTCATGCACGAGGAAATAGTGTTGCTCTTGTGAGGGTAAGAATGCAAGTGACAAGGGTTGATCATCTACAAAACTCTTCCTCAAATGAGGAGTTAAATCCGGTAGGTTTTGAAGAGCATAATGATATAAAAGTTGAAGAGCATATGATGTAGATGTTGAAGGTGGTGCTTCTGCATGAATTATAGTGCAAGGTGCAAGTTTAACCAAGAATATTAGTGTTAACAGAGGTCGAACTAAAGAGGATATGTTGAAGGAAATTGATGATGTTGACTTCAATGGATGCTTAATAAGAGTTGCAGTGAGAAAATATGGAACTCACCAGCATCAATACATTATTGGCTAAATACCTCATGCAAGGAAGAAGAAGAAAGGGGTTATTACAGTGTTAATTGAACAAAAGGAGGAAATAGTTTATTGGTGTAAGGAGATACTTGAAATTGGCAATGACCTAGAGTTGATACAACTTAAGGCTAATGTTGTTCCACTTTGAGTCAATTCAGAGATGGATTTTTGGGAAATCAGGGTGCACAGGAGTTAAGAAAATATATCAAGAGCTGGCATTATGAACAATTGAAATCCTAAATAGAGACAAAGCTATGGATTTACACCCTACAATTCTGACCAAGTTCTATTACACTCTATCCAAGGCATACAAAGATCATTCATATAGTTTACAAAATATATATGCAATTGTGACAAGTTTCCTTTCCAAGTTGGAAGGAATTGTGGCATGTGGATAAATGCCAAGAGAATGAGTGAAAATGTGCCAAAGTGTTTCCTAACAACAACGTGGATAACTATATTTTGTTGTGCAATTACAATTGGTTTATCAAGTCTAGGCTATATTTGTTTTAGGGAAATAAAAATATGAAGAACCATGTCAAGAATTGTGAGCAAGGAATATCCGTGGTTGCACATCCTAATGCATGGATGACTAAATAATTGTTTATGATTTGGCTATACCATTTTGTCACTTTTTACCTAGAGGCGTCTATCTTACAAACATATACTTGTTAATTTTTTATGGCCATCACAACAACATAGTTTTACAAACCACATAGGCAAACACGATAGACATACATAGTGTTGGAACTGCTTAGACATTACTCATAAGTTGCAACCCCTATAAGTGTGTTTGAGCCTTTTAAGAATTATTTAAGGTTTGAGAGAAAAAATTGGATGGCAAAGAAGCCACGGAGAGAGGTAAAAAGGTTTGAAACGAATGAAATTGCTAGCATATCTATTGAAGGGACCTTGACACCCTCTAATATTAATGTGGAATGTAGGTGCAATGGAATTTGGCTAGTCAATTATGATGCTCTTACCAATGATGAGGCTTGTAGCCAAGTTTTTGAAATACCTGGTGATAAAGATGCAAAAGTTGTTATAAACATGTTGAGTCTACCTCAAGGATGTTATCATCTATTAGGTGATGATGATGAACATGGCAATGCTACTTAAGAATATGATGGATCAATTCAAGAAAAAATAGTAGTTGTTGATGACAAAAGCCACATAAAAATTTTACAAATGCTAATCAAAATGAAATTGTTGTAATGAATATGATTGAAGGTGTTTGAGTGATGGGAAGAATTATTGAGGAATTTCCATTGCCAAGCCAAGTTACCCTACATGAGTTGTTAGTGGAAGCCATGATGAATATGAATTGAAATGATCTTTATGAAAACTAATGAAGAAACCATTAACATGCCTTCATTTGTGCTGGGCCATAAGTTGTTCAGGTGGTGGGGACCAAAGTTACATAAATCTTTTATTTTTGGTATATTAAACTCCATCATTCAAGGTAGGAACCATTTGTTGGTTGGGTAAGATATAACCATTCAGGTAAGAGAAAGGAAAGTCGATAAGTAAGGGGGACCTGTTTCATTTTCCTACTTGCATAAAGCCTGCTTGAAGGAGAGGGACTTTAACACAATGACTCAAAGCAGAAGATTGCATCGTAAGACCACAGGTAAGGTTCATGGGTATGGGATTCCCTTGATTCAACACTTCATGAAATGGTATAATTACTTTCATAACTTATATATTTCTTGAAGAACGGAGTGTAATGACCAAATATCATATGGAAGGATGAACTACCTGAAGGTCGATGGCTTAAAAACTACCCAGAGAGCGAATGAAAGTGTTTAGAAATTTCCCTTGCAAATATAAGAACTTCTCCATACAATGAGGCTGCAAATTTGTAGAAGCAAGAAAGTCCTTTGTCACAGTTAGGTTGGAATTTTAGAAATTGGTTTGATATGGAATCAACAAGGTAGTGATAGAAACACTCAAGGAAACAAAATTTGGGAGAAAAGTAAAACAAAATTTGTAAAAACATTAATCTCTCATAGATTGACAAAAGTGGTAGAGAAAAGATTAATCTCTCCTACCTTGACAGAACTGGTGGTCAAAATCAACACATACAAGAACTTTGTTGTGGAATATTATCAAAACCAATAGAAGGATATGAAAGAGTGTACAGTAAGAACCTTAACAAACACAGCCACTGAAACTTTCAACATTGTTTGTAGGAAGAGAAAATTATCTTTCTTTTTTCCAAAAATGTATGTTAGTATATTATAGTTTAATGAATATGTTTTCCTATTATCATATATGGTTTCATACTTTACCAAAACATTCGCCAAGACTTCACAATGTTTTATTATTCAGTGAAAGATTTGCCAAGATCTTAAAATATTTTATAATTCGGTGAAAGATTCGCCATGACTTTACAAGATAATATAATCTGGTGAGAGATTCACCAAATATATATATATATATATATATATATATATATATATATATATATATATATATATTATTGATAAAATCACCTCCCATTTTTCATTTGTATCATGGGGATTCGCCCATTTATTATGCATATAAATTTATGGTGGTTCTCAAAATTTTCCTTGTTTACATATATCCCTTCTAGAGCATTGTTCTCCCATTCAATGAGAAACTCATGGAAGTCATGGCCTTCCACAAGTCATGATCAAGGTCCGGAGTAGAGTCCCTTTTCTTGTGTAAAGCTCGTTAAAAAATGAAACAAGGTCTTCGGAGCATATTTATTTTTCTTTTGTCAATCTCTGTAAAAAATGAAACAAGGTCCCTCAAGCATAGTTCTTTTCTTATGTCAAGCTCATTAAAAAATGAAACAAATCCCCTTCCAATTAGATTCTTTGACTAGATCTTGTAAATTACCAGTCGAGTCTTTCACTTGATCTCGTAATTGAACCTTGATTCCATCCACTTGTGTTAATAACCAGTATTCTACTTAGGTAAACGAAATGAAGGTTGGGAGGCATGTACCTCGAATTGAGTCATTATGTTGGGGGCATGCAAACTTATTTCAAGCATAGTTTTTCTCTGTTTCAAGCTTGTTTAAAAATGAAACCAATTTCAATCATAGTTTCCTATGTTTCAAGCTTGTGTAAAAATGAAACCATTCTCATTTTTATCCTATTCTTGTGATTGTCATTTTTTTCAGCCTATTTTTGTCAAATGAGCCTTTGTTTTCTCATTCCATCATCACCATTTGTTTGGAAATCACAAGAATAGGATATAAATGAGAATGGTTTCTATTTGTTTGATCATATGCTTTCACTTGGTTGTTTTACCATTTCATAAGGAAACGTTGCGATGAGTGGTCTTATTAGCCAACCTCTTGACCTTTATGTGTTTTGAATAGTTCCATCATGACCGAAACCAGTTTCTATTCTTTATACCACTCGTTCCTCTAAGAGGAGTCCTCTTTCAGCTCTTTTTAGACTCCCTAAACATGAAAAGATTGTCAATCACTTATCTTTTTGAAGTCGTTAAAGTAAATGAAAATACATCTATTGAGTACAAGTTTAACCCTTTTCCAGACTAAGATAGACTAGATATGAAAAAGGAATACCATAGTCGAACATGGCCAAGAGGTTTTCATGAATATTGTTTTTTGCCTTTTTGGACTTGAGAGACTGTCTAAGAAAAAGAACCTTTTGAGCTTTCTTTGTCGCCTCTTTTTCAAACTCTCTAAACATGAAAAATATGTTGATCTACACCTTCGTTGGACTCGTTAAAACATCAAATGGTGATGGACTCATCGATCATGACGGGACCGAACCATTGCTTCTCAGGTTTTGTTAAATATACTCGGAGGGATTTATCTGAAGAATGAACTTAAAAATCAAGCATATGTTATCCTCCTCAAGCTTGTTAAAAAATAAAGAGGTATTGACCAACAATGGTTGGGGAAATTGGGAAAATAGGGTACTCCACTTATTAATGGTAGTGAGTCACTCTTGAACATGACACTCTTCCACTTCATCTTCGTGGTTGTTGGGTTGGGAAATTTGCTTGTCTTTTGGTTCAGCATACCTTTTCAAAGCCTCCATTTTTAGATTTGGGTGAATGTTTCCAACTCCATTTAGTGTCGTTGATGCATTCAAGAGAAGTCATTCAATTAATATATGCTACAATACTCTTAAGCCTTCATTCCATGTTTTTCATTCCTAAACCAGTTCCATATCAAAGTTAATATGTCTTGAATCATGATTCTCATTTCGTTTTGTTGATGGGGGATACATCAAGGCCCTCCTGCAATGAGTCGCTTCCTATCAACATCAAATCATTATCAAGGAAGTTGACTTAGGAACAACCCTTCAGTACCTTGGTGCTTGCATACATCAATGGAAAGTCTCCTTGCTCTCGGGGATAGGTTTACATCATTGACCTTCGACCGACATATTTTATGTGGCGTTCAACTTCAACTCATTCATTCACACTATATGGATTGTACTGCAGTACCTTGAGAGCCATTAACATCATAAATGGTTTCTCTCCCCTCTGTTAATGGCTTACATCATTGGTTAGTAATCAGGTGATTTCTACCATGTTCGACTCCATCTCATTGATTCACATGGTTAGACTCAAACATTGGATGATCATGTGAACGAGATAGAAGACACTGAATCTAGTTCCATTCATCCGAGCTACGATTTCAGGATTAATACAAGATCATAGTATATGATGGCTATGATCATATAGACATTCATTCAATCATGGGTCCACCTTTTGATATCATTGTACATTTAATGCTAGCTTATGTGTTGAGCATGGGTATGCCTCCCTCAGCAAATATGTCATGATGTAAATGTATTGTAATGGATAATGATCTCACCGGTTGTTATTGATCCCAACTTGTCACAAGGAAAAGCACTTCAGTCATCAAATGCCATTTCTAACTTTGCGCTTTAGGGGGAAATCTAATATCAGCCATTTTGTCACATATGGTCAATAGGATTGCTAACTGGATCAAACAACATATGTTTACCCCTTTTTATCACCTTTGCACAAATCCCTAACCATGAGTGTCCCTAATCCCATAGTTTTTTTCCTTTAACTTCTTCATTTAAATTATTTTAAGGCCCAATGCACCCTGGCCCTTTAGGAGACTACGTTCACTAGCAAGTTGACCTTCTATGGACCTGTGTTGATCACCAGCAAGTTTTCCTGTTATGGGGGTGAATTGATTCTAGAAATTTGGGAAAAATAAAAAGAATCTTGGAGCTTCCTCTTCCAGAAGCTTCCAGGAGTTGTTACAACCATTTACCTTGGATGAAAGTCTCAAATCCTATCATATCCTACCTTGACGATTTCACCTCTTATCCCTTGAGCTCATCCTCCCATCAAGAGTGGATCTCAAGCCTAGATTGGTAAATGGATAAGAATTCCTAACCTACCATCCTCTTCTATATATTTACTTCCATCCACAAGCTATGGGTTGGCTTTGGAGATAGATTCTACCATCATGTTGTTGTTGTGACAGTCATTATTCCATGCATTAGGGTGACATAAAGATACACTTTATTACAAGTACAAGTCAACTTGGAGGAGCTCTTATAAGATCAACTCTATATTTGGTTGTAACTCTCTCCATTTCTATTAATACAAAGATTTCATTGTTTTCCTATATGTGATGTTATGATCTCGTGTATTTCAATACCATGTTGATCTATTGAATAAAGTGATTGATGATACTATATAGATGTCATAGATCTTTAGCTTATTTTGTCTAAATGTGAAGGTTCTAATTATAGAGATCGAAGCTAGGATTGGAGGATACAAGCTAAGATAGGAATGAGGCTTATGACGGATTCTAAGTAGGCTTCATCCCGTCATCCATTTACTTTAAGGAAAACATTGGTTTCTTTGCTTTCTGTTGTTTTAGACTAGGCCACCCATTCTAAGGAAGATAGTTTTATCCGTAGTCGTAGATTTTGTATACCACACAACATTTCATTTCGCATTATTAATTAGTTCCCATCAAACTCAATCCTATGAGTTCTCATCTCCTTTTACATTACAGGTTGTTGGTTCAAGTTCCTGGAGTTTGAATGGGATTTTCTTCCTCACTAGCCTTATAAGGTTTCTTTTAGGCCTTGCTAGCATCGCATTCTTCTATATCGGCAACCCCCATAATCCATAGTCTACATTTTCCCAAGGCTTACCTACATGGGGTAGTTATTAGATTCTTATGGTTAGTACCCACTTGGCATGCTCTAATGACATGTTCATGGAGACTTATGGCCATTAAAAATATGCATGCTCCATTACACTATTCATGAACCCTTACAATCAAGGTCCCAGTTATGGCTTGCTCCCATGAGATAAATAAGGTGCCATATGTTGTAATTCCATCACACAATTCTTCATCTTGAGCTCCCAACTCCATTATTTCCCCTTTGTCACAACATTTAATTTATTCATCTGATATACTCAAAGTTTTCAAAATATAAATTTGAATTAACCAACTTTGCTTCATTCAGAAGCCTAATCTCATAGATATGATCTTAATTTGTCATTGTGGCTTTGATCTTCCACCCTGTTCGACACTCTACTTGCAATCTAATCTTTCAAATAGCCAACACTTGTCAACACTTATATGTACAATCTTTTCATTGCAAAAGAAATCCACAATAACCTAAAGTGGCCTTAGAATTATTATACTCGTAATAATTCTTTCACACCAACTAGATTCAAATAAATTTAAATGGCATTGTCATTGTATTGTACATATGCATCACATCTATTCAAAAGATTTATTAATTCAGTTAAACACTTGTTCCAATATACCATTGAGTCTAAAATTAGAAGTGTATATGTCTAATTACATTTGCAGTAAATGGCCCACTTGTTAACAAATAATTTTTTTTATAAAATTAATCTAAATATTATAAAAAATAAATTATCATGTTTCATTTATACACAACATTGTATAGCTAAATAAATATATTCCAATGACATCTTAACTACGGATCTACCAAGTGCTAAGAGGGATCAAATCTCATTTCACTCTAAAATAGGTTCACATCTCAAGGGATTTGATCCTTCTAGGTGTTTGGTAGATCTAGAGTTAAGATGGATCTAGACTGGTTTAATTATTAATCATAATTATAATTACTAATTTGTGTTTTTTTATTTATTTTATTTATTTTATTTTATATTGATTGAATCAATATGTTTAATAGGACATTGCATTAAAAAATATCTACCATACTGGGATAGAGAGAACCTCCCAATATAAATATTAAATAATATTAAATAATTATCATCCATGTACATTAGCAATGCTATCTAATATAATGATTATTATTTATACCAAAACTATTATTATCAAGCAAAGCCTTTCGGTAGAAATCACATAAGAGAATTTTTTGGCTGACGCGTTTCAAACCAACAAGCGTGGTTCATCATCACGGCAAGATGAAGAGGCAGAGCATGGCAAAGGCTTAAATAGAGAGCAACGTAGAGACATAATTTCAAGCAACAGCTATATTTGAGCAATAATATTTAAATTATAATATTAATTTATTAATATATTAAAAACAAATATTATTAAGTAACGGCTATATAAAAGAGCTAGTTTTTGAAAAAAAATATCTAAATAATGATACTATTTCATTAATTTATTAAAAATATTAATAGTTAACGGCTATATTAAACAATAATGATACTATTTCATTAATTTATTAAAAATATTATTAGATGATACTATTTCATTAATTTATTATTAAAAATATTAATAGATGATAAATTAATGAAATAGTATCATCTATTAATATTTTTAATAAATTAATGAAATAGTATCATCTAATAATATTTTTAATAAACTAATGAAATAGTATCATTATTGTTTAATATAGCCGTTACCTATTAATATTTTTAATAAATTAATGAAATAGTATCATTATTTAGATATTTTTTTTCAAAAACTAGTTGTTTTATATAGCTGTTACTTAATAATATTTGTTTTCAATATATTAATAAAATAATATTATAATTTAAATATTATTGCTCAAATATAGTCGTTGCTTGAAATTATGTCTTTGCGTTGCTCTCTATTTAAGCCTTTTCCATGGTGTGCCTCTTCATCTGGTCCTGATGATGAAACACACTTGTTGGTTCAAAACGCATCAGCCAATAAATTCTCTTATGTGATTTCTACCGAAAGACTTCGCTTAATTCATTATGGATCATAGAAGCTTGAATATAGAAACTATAATTATCAATAAAATATTAAATATATATTTTTTTTATATTTAAGAATGAACATAAATAATTTTGTTTTATTGATACATTAGCCTTAATAATGATGTAAACCACTTTAATTTTACTTATATTCAATGATATTGGAATTTTTGTGCACCTTCTCCATAAACATCCTCCTACGTGAGTTTTCAAGTTTCAACTCATGAATTATCCTATATTCATTGAATAATGTTAGCATTTAATTTTAAACTTATTATGATAAATAATATACATTATTGTATTAAAACTACTTTAGATTCATCTTAATTCCAAATCTACCAAGTGTAGAGAGGGATCAAATCTCTTTTTACTCTAAAATAGGTTTGTAGGTGAGAGTTGATAACTTTGGACACTTAGTAGATTCGAATTTAAGATGGATCCAAACTAGTTTAATCATTAATTATAATTATAATTGTAATTATTAATATTTTCTTTTTTAATTTTAATTTTATTTTTATGTAATTTGACTCAAAATGTTTTAATTAATAATTGTAGTTATTGATTTTACTATTTTATTTTATTTTATTTTTATTTTTTGGTGCAAACAAGTCGAGTTGCCCCAGCTGCCCATGACGTATGATACTTTAACATAAGCACCCATAACTTTATATTTAAACACATTCTTGATTTTCAGCAACTTATTTAAAATATGCAGTCAAATAGAGAATATGGAGATTTATTTTACCAAATTACATGAGAGATCTCTCTCAAGCCTTCCAACCCTTTTCCTAACCTTACCTAATTGACATGGGATTCACTTATCCAATGGTGCAATGGGTAGGCCAAAACATGATTTCAAAATTTCATATGCAACCCTGAAACTATTTGTTGTAGGCGCTGTAAAATATTTTTGTAGCGCCATCAAAATCTTGTAGGTACTGCCGAAAATTTTTTCGTGACACCCAAAAACTCTGTCTTTTCATATTCAGGGAAACTAAAACGACTTGGATTTTTCTAGAATTGATTCTCCATTGCCTTGAGTGGATCCTTGACACAATAAATGACTTCACTCGCCTTTCTTCACCGGGATTTAAAAGTTAACGCATATGCCAATCAAAACCAGACACAAAAAGGGGTTTGACAACATTCACACAACAAGGTACTTTGGTATTCCTCCATATGCAATAATTCTACAACTACAACGACTCGACAAACAACGTTGGCACAACTATAAGCTACAGGTGGTTTTTCTCCATTCCCAAGCATATTATTTCTAACCATAGGGGAATACATAACCATACAAACACATTGTATTCCAGTCAACAGGGCATGACTGCATCCAAAAAATGGTGCTTTATTTTTACTGATGAGTTTCACAACACAATACCCATGCACTTGCTAATCTCTAGAACACATAGACACTTTCTTTCTCATCTTTCAGCTGACACAACAAGAATCATCACACCAAGGGACACCACACCATGATGGAGGCTTCAACGAGCAGATTCTTAATACAACTCAATGGAGTAAGAACACACTTTCAAAGGTAAGAGATACACAAATATCAAACCAAAATGGAACATAGTCTATAAGCATATAGTGATGGTAATAATGCTTCCTCACATGACCTCTAACCCATACGCACAAGTAAATATATTCAGCCCCAAATTCCATTTAATCTTTAAGCATTGATTTGACATAAAGGCTTACAACAATGACACATTCAGATTCGTACTGTAATTTGACTCAACAAGTGCAACCCTAAACAAATCAAGTTAACATTATATAGACAGAGAAATAAAATAGGTATAAAGATATATCTGGGTTTCTTTGTTGTTATAACAGAGTTGTAGATCTATAAATCTAATCTGTTCATTTCCGCTGCAATCATATGTATTTGGCTCATTGACAGTGACAACAGTTCTCAACAGTATTTTTCACAGTGGCAGTAGTATACAGTAGTTGACATCAATTTGTAGTCGTATATTACAGCCATCAGTATGAGGGTTTTGATTCCTAACATGATAAGATATGTTTCATAGATATCATTATTGTTTTGATACATAGACAAAGTTATGGATCATTGTACTCTCTTTTGCTGCATCATTTGATGGTGATCTAAGAAGAAAAAGATTTGCAATGGTTTTCCCCATAGTGGGTTTTTCCCTGGTCTCGGACCAATCCCGGTGTCCCTATGTGTATGCATGCTTCCTTCTACTATTCCTTTTATATTCTTCTACATTGATGATGATGGTGATGTTGTTTCTTTTTATGTAATTGCATATGCTAATATATAATGGTGTAGATCTGAATAATGTAATGATGATATGGAATGAACTTAATGTATTTATGATGAAATGTAACTATCATAGAAAAGAACAATGTCGCCTTAAGAAAATTTAATATGGTATCGGAGTTGGGCTGAAGAAAATCCATGGAGATCACCCTGATGATGACACCATTGATGGAAGCAAGAAGAGGATGGTGGAGACCTAAAAGAATTCTAGGGTTTGAAGAAAACCCTAGGCATCTTGATGATTAGGGTTTGATGGATTCTATGAAGTTGGGGTTGGAGAGAAAACCCTGGTTTATGGAAACCATATGAGATATGGAACCTAGTTGGTCAATGTGAAGATGCTCAAGCCCTAGATGGGATAATCCCTAGTAGATCTGGTTGGATACTTGAAGACAACATTGGTATATGGACCATGGACATTGATGGCTCTTGAAGATTGGTTCAAGAGGGAGAGGATCACCTCCCATTGAAGATAAGTATTTCTTAACTTATGATGCTTCTTACCTAGTAGACTTATGGATATAATGATTATGCTTATTGCTTGTACTTCCTGCATATGTATTTGAGTATATGTGTGTTTCTAACCTCCTTGATGAAATGTGATGAGTAGATCCTTCTTGAGGATAATTTTGAGATGCAGATCTGGAAAGAGATAAAGAGGTACTTGATAAAAAGGTAATAAAGTGCTTCAAGTGGCCTATATCTAAGGAGTAGGTGCTCAGGTATTTGAGATATGCATGATATGTTTTGTTTCAGCTATTGGCTCGGTAAGCCCTAAGGTATAATGAGAATGCCTCTTTCTTTAATTGCTCATACATGCATATGAAAGTGACTTAGATCTATGTTTCCTATGATGAAAAGACACACCTGGTGTTGAAAATTTTTAATCTTATTGAATTTTATGAGGCTATCTAATATTGATACATTGATACACTTGATCTTTGCCTAAAATATATGATCTATCTATTGGATATATTCATCATATAAAGAAGGCTAGCACCTTGGCTCTAGAAAATGATACTCTTGATACTTGTCATGATGGATTTCATATAGAAGTATAGTTAATTGACTGCTATACATGACTCTGCTAGTAATGCTTGTGAAAAGCATGATGAAAGCATATGGAAAGAGTGATTGACATTCTTGTTGTTTTGATAAAGCTTTATTGAATGACCTAATATGATCTCATTGGTCATGAAGTGCATGGAAAACTTGATGTGGGAGGTATAAGTATAAGATTGATATTATAGATCTCTTACTGCCTATGGTATTGTCTTGATGGCATGTGGTTAAAAGGGATGCAGTAACTTGATGGAGTGACTTGACAGAAAATGCTATTGTGTTCATAATCTTTGAGATATGATGTTGCATCTATCTGCTGCTTTGAGTCTAACCTTTGATGAAAGATTGATGTCATGATGTTGATAGCCATATGTTTATGATCTAACAAGTATGTTGGTGCATGACTCAAGTCGAGATAGGTTGCTTACATGAATGAAGATGAATGATGTAGATCCTCAGTCAAAGAGAGAATCATTTCTCAAGATTCTTACCCTTATTACTATTTGTATTCTAGTTCGCTGAAGTATGATATATGTGCATCTGACAGTATTGGTCTGTAGCAGAGTCTTAGATCTAAATCCCATTCATAAGTTAGGGTTTCTGCTCTGGTCGTAGTCATAGATCTAGGAGATTTCATCCCTGGTCGCACACATGCTAAGGCATAGACAGTGTCCCAACAGCTAAAATCGCTCCCATGCTAACTTAAAGAGAGTGACCAGAGGTTTGACTATTGTTGACCATCATCTGAAGCCTTATGAAGTTCTTTGAATTCTAAATCAAGATATTTCTGACATATTCTTCCACTTTAATTTTATTTCTAAAGTTTTAGGGTTAAATTGTTGGTCACATAATGAAATATTATGCATGAAACGGGATAGTCACCTGGAAGATGTCAGCTCGATGGATGTGTTGCAAATTACTAGATCTACTAGTAGGAATGTTTTCCATAACATGAACATGCAGATTGAACATGTGTTTGAAGGTGACTGGGACATACATATAGATATGTCACTATGTTTGTGCTATAAGAGGTTGGCATGATTTGGCATTACTGGTATATATGAAAAATGTTTTTTCATGATGCTTGACAATAACTTTGAATTGATGATTCATATGTGCTTTGAATATAGATCCCTCTACGATAGAAATTTGGACTTGACCTGATGTCTAGTGATTTGATTTGACAATTGCTGATTTTCCCTGATATCGATACTATGTGGGCATGATGACTTATGTGGGTATTTGAATATTGACCTCCTTGTTCTTAGCACAATGGTTGAAATAATGATAGGTGTGATTCAGCATGAAAGTGGAACTTGCATGACTAATCCTTGGTGTATGCATTTGCACCCACTGAAAGAAATGATAGGTTTTATGATTATGAGAATAACTTAATCAAGTTTGGATTGATAATGCATGGTTGATGAAAACTTTTTTGAGTCATGATTTTATATGAGCTCCACCTGTCTCCTGGTTGAAAGAATTGATATTGTGATATTGATGACTTTGATAATGATCGTGATATGGCTTCTAAACTCTGATGAGTTTTTGTTGTTGATGGTACAACAATGAGTTATGTAAGGATGATTATGTTGGATTAGTAAGGCATCGTGCTTAGAGCATTGCGATCCAGATATGCCTATATTTGACAGTCATCTGATGAATTTGGGATGATGAGTACCAAGGTATGGCTTTGATATTTATTATGGTTTTGGTTTTATATCCTGATGATCTACTTGTGACAGGTGATGAGCCTATGATGATCTACATCAGAGGGAGATGGATTATGAAGCCCGAAATTATGTATCGTGGCATGATGAATCGATTTTGGAATTTGGGAAAGAAATTCCATATTACAAATCTATTGGAAAATGTTTTTGAATAATGAAAATGAAAATCCTTGGATACTCTGATTTGAAGTTCAAGATGTTGTTCAAATTGTCATGACATTTGACGGTTGAAGCATTGATTTTCCAGAACATCCATCTATATATGTATGATGTGCATAGAACCTTAATGAATTCATAAGTGATTTTATTCACTCACATAGTGTTACCACCGAGCATGCTTTGAAATATTTGCATGAGGTATTCTATTTTGAGAATGAGATATTTCTCCTATTATATGTATCTGCATAGATGTATATCTGATATTTGAGATTATTGTTGATAATAACATTTGGATGTTGTTTTATTATGCGATATGCCATGATATCTTGGATTAGAGGTCCATAGCATGACTAAGGTTGATCATGATGTTGCTAGCATGACTAGTTGTGAGGCAAGATACATAAGCTCCTTAGAGAGTTGTTTGAGCATGATATGAATATGACATGGATACATTGTGATGATCTGATTAGCATTATGTCCCATATTTATAGTTGGGACCAAGATACTCTCATAGATTGAGACAATGCAGTTGTTTAAAACAAGCTCAAGCTTGTGGTTGGCACCTCCTCCAGAGGGAGGATTATTATGGTATGCTTTTGTGAATTATGTGATTGCATATGATCTAAAATGATATTTGATTTAATGTTCTGTATGAATAGGAAACATTTGTTATTAAGACAAGCAGATGGAAGATATTCTCTCAAAGGCGTCTTGGTTTTCAGAGAGCATCCCCTCAAGATGAGGGGCAGCGCTAATCGAGGACATTGAGCCAACTCTTCCTACCCTGTTTGAGCTCCCAAGGTGAGGAATCGAGATGCATTGCTCATGGGATTGAGGGAAATATGGACAATAGGGTGTTATCCTATCTCTATAGGGAGTTACCCATATCTATTACCCATAGGGTTGGAGTTGTAGCTCACCCTATCTTGGTCTTAGCAGAGTATACTCCAGTTAGCATCATACCCACATGTCGGGCTTGTTGAGAATATTACTCCTTGTCTAGCCAACGAGTTGAGGGTATGCTTGGGGGTGTACAACCCAAGGTGATTACGATGAAGGTGTTCTACTACATTACTATTTTGGGTCATCGATGGGAAGATCAGTAGGCAATAGGATGGCTTGAGATGACCCGATATGATTTTGGGTTGAGGTTATAACTCCTCGATGAAGTTCCAGGGTCGGGCATTTACTCCCCTATGTGATGAGGTATCTTATTTCTCGGTATGGGTGGAAGCTATTGCTCCCCGATGTGATTCCAGGTTGATATTCTCTCCCTGATGATATGCTTTCCGATGAAAACATTTCAGATAGTAGCCTGTTAACAGAGATTCCATATAGCATCCTGATGGATAGATGGTGGTAGCTTGAGCTCCCCTCCGGTAATAATTCTTCTTCTTCTAGATCCGAGAATGTCCAGCATACGAGCAGGAACAATCAAGAGATAAGAAGGAATACGCAAAGGATAGATCAAGATGTACAATTATTATCTGTGATGATGAGACACTTAAGATGGACATGACAGGATGACTACATAACAGATATGATCTGTGATGATACGTGATTCTAAAATGGCATATTGATCGACAGACAAATATTGGCAGGTGGAATTCTCCCTAGTTGAGAGGGAGCGTTAATTTTTGTAACTGCAGTAAAATTCCACCTTGGATAGCTCAAATGACTGATAAAATAATTGCATTATATTCTTCTTTTCGAGAGGACCAAAATTGACCTAAATATCACCCAATTTGGTTAAGCAGAAGTTGAGTTATGAATTATTTTATTCACACATGTATTATGGAATGGGTTGGCCCTAACCACATGAGTAACTGCTTGGGTTAGTCTTAACCCCAAGTGACCCCTCAGGAAATCCTATAAATAGAAGAGACCTCAATATCATTTGGACACATCTTCTCTTCTCTTTTGTCTTGGTTCGCACAGGTTCAATGGAAGGAGTTCGCTCAAGGGTTTAAAATTACAGGCGAAAGGTTCACTCTAGGTTAGGGTCTTCTGGATCTCGGTCACTGGCATAGAACAGGGCATTTTGGTCCCTGGTGATTGGCAGACAAGCCTATAAGATCAACTATAGACCCTTGGACATTGGCATAGAGGCTTATGGAAGCGAATTTGGGTTTAGAGGAAGATTAGAAGGTTCTGGTCCCCAGTCGCTTGCACAGAGTATTCCTAAGAACGACTAGGACATCAGGGTCACTCGCACAGCTTGGCAAGAGAGTGACTTTGGGTCTTTGCAGTTCAGTGCCAAAGTCACATGCATAGATACCTCCTGGGAGTGAATCTTCAATCACAGTCGCTCACATCATTGAGAGAGACCCAGAATTTTCATTCGCTCGCAGTTAGTGTTGATAAATGTAGTGTTGAGAGAGACCCAGTTCAAATCTAGGGTTTTGACATCTTGGCTTCAGTCAAATTCAGTGATCTGGTAGATCTGGGTTTCTCTATTGTTATAACATATCTATAGATCTGTAGATCTGATTCGTTCATTTCCATTGCAATCATATGTATTTGACTCATTGATAGTGACAATAGTTCTCAATAGTATTCAGGACAGTGACAGCAGTATACAACAGTTGACATCAGTTTGTGACAATACATTATAGCCATCAATATTATGGTTTTGATTCCTAGCATGATTAGATTTGTTTCATAGATATCATTATTTTTTTGCTACATAGACAAAATTATGGATCATTATAGTCCCTTTTGCTACATCATTTGATGGTGATCTAAGAAGAAGAATATTTGCAAGGGTTTTCCCTGTAGTGGGTTTTTCCCTGGTCTCAGACCAATCCTGGTGTCCCTATGTGTGTGCATTCTTTCTCCTATTATTCCTTTTATATTCTGTTGCATTGATGATGATGGTGATGTTGTTTCTTTCTATGTAATTGCATATGCTTATACATAATGGTGTAGATCTTAATAATGTAATGATGATATGGTGTGAACTTAATATATTTATGATGAAATGCAACTACCATAGCAAAGAACAATGTCACCCTAAGAAAAATTAACACTTATGAGAACTTTGTTGTTTTTCCTCACTTTATATTACAAGGTTCCTTGCCATCATCCTCATAATAAATACTCAATCCACAATTAACTGAAAAAATTTCATTACCTCCCTATTCAATCTTCTCTTGATCACACAAATGTTGTTGCAAAATTCCTCTTAATGTTGTCATCTCTTTATTGTTTCAGACCTTCTTGTTCAACACCATTCTTCCTACTCATAACTCTGGTCATATTGACTTTCTTGTAGCAACTATTTCACATGATTGAGTTATGTCCTCAACCCAACCATCTCCTTCTCAAATCCTTCATCACTCACTGCTTTGGAACTTTTCTTCTTCTCCTTGTGACTTTCCTTTGAACCCTTATTATGAAGGATGATAGTCATCTTCATCTCTTCCTCTTGTGAACTCTCCTTGTTTACTAGTGATTTGAAACTATCCTTTCTTTTCTCTATTACAAGTCTGCTACTTGTCACACATACCAAGTCATCCTCCTGGTATCCTATCTTCTATATATTCTTTGCAGTAGAACCTCTTCTTGGGCACACTTGCTCCTCATCTTTCAAAGTTGTTGGATGTTTCATCTACAACCGCTCACTCTTCTTAGTTTTGTTGTTGGGTTCTATCACCAATTTTCATCTAAGATCCTTCTCTACTCCTTCTCCTTTGACATAGCTTAATTTCTATGTAAGATGCTACCAATTCAGTAATGAAAACACAATTATTTTAATGGCCAAAACATCATATTAAATTTTATAATATCTACAACAAGGTCTCATATTCCACTACTTCCTAAACCAATTCCTCTCCAACCAATTCACTTTTTATTTCTCAAGGGCATATCAACTCTTCACTCCTCTGCAATCACCTCACTTCCTACTACAAGGCTCCTTTTCTCGTCAACCTCTTTTCACTGTCAAGTTGTCCTCAAGCATGCAAGAATCTCCACCATCACTTCGTTTCACTTCCAACTATAATAGAAAACCTATAGGCGCTGCAAAATATTTTCGTAACGCCCCAAAACTTTGTCTTTTCGTATTCTAGGAAACTAAAACGACTCTTATTTTTCTAGAATCGATTATCCACGGCCTTGGGTGGATCTTTGACACAGTAAATGACTTCACTCACCTTTATTCACCAGGATTGCAAATTTAACACATATGCCAATCAAAACCAATCACAAAAAGGGGTTTGACAACATTCACATAACAGGGTGCTCTGGTTTTCCTCCATACGCGGGAACTCTACAACTACAACGACTTGACAAACAACATTCGCACAACTATAAGCTACAGTCGAGTTTTCTCCATTCCCAAGTGCATTATTTCTAACCTTAGAGTAATACATAACCAAGACTCCAAACAAACACATCGTATTCTGGTCAACATAGTTTGACTGCATCCGAACAATGGTTTTATGTTTTTACTGATGGATTTCACAACACAAAACCCATGTAGCCACTAATCTCCAAAACGCATAGGCACTTTCTTTCTCAGCTTTCAGTTGGCACAACAAGAATCAATACACCAAGGGACACCACACCACGATAGAGACTTCAACACACATATTCTTAATACAACTCAATGGAGTAAGAACACACTTTCAAAGATAAGCAATACACAAATAAAAAAGCAAAATGGAACATAGTCTATAAGCAGACAATGATGGAAACAGTGCTTCCTCTCACGACCTCTGACCCATATGCATAGATAAATATATTCAACCCCAAATTCCATTTAATCTCTAAGCATCGATTTAACAAAAAGGCTTACAACGATGACACATTCTAATTCTTATTGTAAATTGATTCAAAAAGTGCAACCCTCAACAAATCAAGTTAACATTATATAGACATGGAAATAAAATAGGTATAGAGGCATTTAAACAAGTTGTTCATTAATCTAATCCAAACATACATTAAACTGGCCAAATTTACAATGTGGGAATGTGCAACCCATGCCTCTCATCCTCTACCTCTTCTCCTAGTGTTGGAGCTTCTCCTCTCTTCTTCCACTGCACTTCTCCTTTGTTTCACACACTCTTCTTCTCAAGCGCTCATTTCTTTATAAATAAAGCTAACATGGGTAACCAAGAGTCATAAGTGATGATTCGTTTCCCTTTCTCACAAAATAGGGGAAACTGAAATTACATTTACAATAGGAAATATTTCCTCCAACTTATTCTAACAAAATTCACATCCTAATACAAACATCTACAAAACACTTCTCCCAACATCATCATGTGACCATCGCATCACATTAACAAGCTCTTGGTCCAGTCTTCATCGAAATTTGTGCCCCATCTATGCACCTGCATCATTTGACCAAGTCAAAATGTTTACATAACACCACAATATATAGGACAAGACAACATCTTTCCATACTGGGGAGAGATCCTAGAGAGATCAATCTCATTTTACTCTAAAATAGGTTTACTCACATTTTATGGTGCATTAATTATTAATTATAATTATAATTATTAATTATAATTATAATTATTAATTATTTTATTTTATTTTATTTTATTAGTTGTATTGTAATTTTTATCTTATATTTATGTATTTAAAGAGTAAGAATGTTTTAATTAATAATTATAATTAATAATTTTGTTGCTTTGTTTTATGTTTATGAGTAGTCTTTAAGTGAGACTTTTTGGACTTTTTTGCGGATTTCCAAGAAAAAAAATATGGTCAAATCTTGATTTGTGTTTTGTTTTTTTACTACCTATATGGATTCAAAAACATCAAAAACCACTACCTCTCAAACTTGTCATTTCAATGAATCTTTGCAAAATTCTAAACAAATTAAATAAACTCAAAAACTTAAAAACTACTCCTTGATTTTATTTTATGTTATTTGATGAAATCAAAATATTTACACAATAAACAACATCTCTTTCATATTTATTAAGTTGTAAAAAAAAAAAATATAAATAGGAAATGAATTTAGCCATATGTCATTATGAACGATGGTAAGCAATAAATAGATCTAATGATCACGAATCTAACTATATAGATTATAAGTATGGTCAACTAGAGCGATTAAATATTATATAACTTTTTTAATTATGAAATATAATAATATGATATAGTTTTCATAAAATGCTAAGTAATAGTAATTAAATATAATATAATTATTTTTAATTATAAAACATTTATAAATTTATTTATTGAAAAAAAAATTAGAATAATCATATAACAGTTATTTGGGGTCATGGTTTGGAACTCATTATTGGGGTTCATCCAGATAAATATGGAAGAACTGGTTTAACAAGGAAAATAAATAGTGTAGAGATGTTCCACAGAGTTTCAAAATAATAATAAGTTAAATGGTCAATTCAATAAAAAGGCAAAAAGAAAAAATATAACTCCTATAATGGTCAAAATTAATCTAAACATTAAAAAGAAAAAATAAAAAGAAAAAGAATAATGTTAGAAACTACTATTAAAATTTTATAATAAAAAGAATCAATGTAAAATTAACCTAAAGAACTATTATTAAAAAAACTAAACTAAAAATAGTCAAAAATAATAATAATAATAAAACATTAAATTTTTAATTCATAACAAAAGAATTACTAATAATAAAAAAATAGAAAACAAATAATAAATAAATAATTGATTATTCCACCAATTTACCAAAACATAAAATAAAATAAAATAATAAATAGAGTCAAAATAATAAATTTAAAAAAAAATTATGTATAAAAAAAAAAAAAAAACTAAAAATACCAAAAAATTATAATAATAAAACAAACAAAATCATGTTAATATAATATAATTTCCAAAAAATAGAAAAATAAAACCCAACAAACTATCTACTAGAAAATAAATTAACAAAAGATTAAAAATATCACAAGAATTAAATAAATAAATAAGAGAGGATAAGGAAGGAAGAAAAATGAATACAAGATAAAGAAGGAAGAACGCCAAGAAAAAGGAAAAGACACTAGGAAGGAAAGGCGGGAATCTAATTAATGTTTATTTCAACGTTAAAAAAAATGAAAGGACACTAGGAAGGAAGGGCGGGAATCTAACTCATGTTTATCTTCCACCCCTCATCCGTGTTCAGATTCCTAGCATGCTTCTCAATTTCTATAGCCTCCCTTAACTTCCTAAGGTGGAAGTGATCAATCTTTGCAATGACCTGGGATTCTTCAATACAAATGTGATGACAAGTCTTTTCCGCATGTTCCGCTAAGGTCGACGAGCGAGATCAATTATGCTTGATGTTTGTTGCGTGCTCTTGAATCATTTGCTTGATCGATCAGCCTGTTTATCCTATGTAGGGTGTTCCACAAGAGCAAGGGATTAAGTAAACACCCTTAGAATCCTTAGGGTCCACAAGGTCTTTGACTGACCTCAGGGAATTATGGATGGTGCTAAGAGTTGTAAAGGTGGTATGAACCTTATTTTTCTTAAGAATATGAGAAATCTTATCAGTGGAACCTGTTGAAGAATCAGGTGTAGTGTTATTCTTCTTGACTTGATAACAATTTGTGAAGTCTTTTTACAATTTGTCTTGTTAGCTTAATCTTCTTCTTATTATTATTAATGCATGTGTATGTACTTCATCAAACTGCTACCAAAAACATAAGAACAAGAACACAAGATGTTGGCTCTCAACCAGGGCCAAAACCTCTCTTCTCTTGAGAGGAAAACCCTTCACTAATTTCTTCTTATTGAAGCTTCTTATTGATCAATTCCAAACCCTAGACCCTTGACAAGAATATCCTCTAAGCACAAGTCAAGCCCTTTCAAGATTACTTCCTCTTGCAATACTTCGTCCTCCTCCTTCCAGCACTTTGTCTTTCTTCCTTCGGCACTTCTTCCAACAACTGTAGAGACCTTAGATTGTATGCTCTAGAATGATCCTTGACCTTTTCTTCCTTCGATTGAGATGGAGCCTTTCTAACTTAAGAATATGACCTTGTTACCTCCCAATCGGGCCTTCTTCTCTTTTGCAAAGATTACAGACTTAGAGTAGTAGTAATGCAGTCCTAGTTCTTTGCACGTATGAAGAAATACCCTCACAAGAGATATGTTAGAATTATCCTTCTTCCTTCACTTGTATAGCCTTCTTCCTCACTTGAATGAGAGGCCTTATAGGCCTATTTATTTAGCCCAACCAACAATATTATATGACTGTGATAGTAGTGTTGTAATGACCATAGGAAGAGGCTCCTTTCTTCGCTACCCTCAAAGAGTCTTCTTTCGTCCTTCAATTTCCTTTGTTGCCCTTTATCTTGCCGTCTACCTTTGCTGATTTCAAAGATGAGCAATACTTGACGTTGGAGGAGTGGACAGCCTCTATATATAGAGGTTTGTCCCTCCTTTAGGCTGACTTGAAGGCCAACTTGAATACTGCAGGCCAAATTTCTCTATTTATTTAAGATTTCTTCTTTTGATGGTGCCATTTCTTGGAGGAGACTTGACTTCGCTTGGAGGTATATTCTTTGACTCTAATACATAAGTATACTTAGTGTAACATGCCCTTAAGGTCTTCCATAATTTCTTTTGACTCACCTATAGCACTTTAACATGTGCTAGACCTATTTCAATGAGCAAGAAACTCATTAAAAAAAATAATAAAAATAATATTTTTTTTCTTTAATAAATACAAATATCAAAATTACATTTATGAAGGTCGATCCTAGTTACATTTCCTTCAATGCTCCCTCTTAACTAGGGAGGTATTCATACAACATTACAAAATGTTTGGCTATTTTTCAATCTTGAAGAATTCACATAAGAGAAACTGAATTGGCAATCCATATGTTATAGCATCATAGTAACCAACATTGTTTCCACAACAAGGCCTTGACTGAGAGCTCTATCTCTCAATAGATGAGAGCACAATGTTGGAGATACCAATGACTTATAGACACCTTAGTCATTGTCTCTCAAGGTACATACCCACCCGAGTGTTCACTGAATATGACCTTCTAGGAATGTTCTTATATTAGGTTCCTGGCCGTCAAAAAATATTGGTCCTCTTGCCTACTCTTGTCTTGGATGCCCTACACATCCTCAAAGAGTATTAGATGCCATATGATTACCCAATCCTCCCATTCTTTCTTCCCAAGTGAAGACAATAATGTTGTGTCTATCTCTTCCTCTCAATTGAGGAAGACATGCCCAAGTATCCTTTGACAAGATACTTGTCCAAGTTCCTTTTTAATGGGGAACTTGTTATAACTCCCTCTTAGCTAGGGACTTGTGCATTCATCAACAACTTCTTCTTTGTGGGTCCTCCAGCTGCTTGATCTCCTTCTTTCCTTTGAAGTCATTAAGTCATTGTTTGAACTTCTTCTTAGTATGGCACCATCCATCGATCACTTTACTTCTTGGTTTGTCATGTCATTGCTTCCTTTGTGGAAAGTGGCCTTATTTCATATATCGGGTTCTCTTGTCATCTAGCTACTCCTTTGTCATCTTTTCTATGCTTCGGAATACTTTTTCATATGGATTCTTCGTTGTACTTGCTTGTTTCCATACTTCGATCTAGTAGCCCTTCATGACTTCATCCTGATATTGCTTCAACATTAAATGGTACTTTTGTTGGATGGATTCTTCATCATGACATATTTGTAGAGTAGAATCAGTTATATGCACCTTTCATATCTCCAAGGCCTTCATAGGTTTCAAGGGTCTTTTTATTTTTTCCTTCCTTTGTCAGAGTTATCTTGCCTTCTTTCGGGAGTTGTCTTCAATGGATCTTTGTCATATAGTGATTCTTTGTAACTACAGTGTTCTTCTCATGCTTGATCTCTTTCTTCATTTTCTTATTCTTGGATAGATTGGTCAACCACCTATACTCCTTGTGGGAGCACTTCTTCATTACCTGCTTCTTAGACTAGTCAGTGTTTCTTCTTGCTTATTAGTTAGCGATATTATACTCCTTATGTGAGCATTTCCTTTTTTTGACCTTCATTGCATTGCAATACATGCCTTCGATCATGTCATTGGTGAAAGAGATTCTTTCATACTTGATCATGTCATAGAACTATTCCCATGACTCAATAATATACATATGATGACATGACTTAACTTTGATGCATACATACCTCATGTTGATTCTCCTTTGATCATCTTAGCTTCATTTGGTTTTCCTTGGTTTGGCCCTTCTTGCTTCATCTTAGATTGCCTGCATATCGTCCTTTTCTTGAATCCCATGAATGGGACTCCCAATGAGACATCTTATTTTGTTTATGAATCTTCTTTTGAAGATTCCATCAGTGGATCTTGAATACCCTTACCCTGCAAATGTTTCTTTCTTTTTGATGATGGAGGTCTTCTAATATTCTTAATCATGATCAATTTTCTTTCATTTTGGATGAGGTCTTATACTAGGTATGCTCCTTCTACATGAATATCTTGAGATATATCTACTATGCTCCTATATTTTAGAAGATATTTCTAACAATGCATTTTGTTCTACTAATAAATTTCCTTCTACATGAGTATTTTGAACTCTATTTACATCATCCTTCTAGATTCTAGAAGATGTTTCTAGCCATGCAATTTTATTCTATTCCTACATGCTCCTATACTACTCAAAACTTTGAAAGAATACTTTAAGTAAAAAAGTAAACTTAGTCATAGTAGATATCCGAAGGATCTTCCTCCTTTTGCTCCTTTTCTTCTTCTTTCACCTCTTGAGTCATGTGAGCTTCATCCCTTTTTCGTTTATTGTTGTTGTCCTTCTTAAGTGTTGGACAATTCCTTTTGTAGTGTCCATATTCTTGGCATCCAAAGCATTGGATTTTGGACATGTCTCTATTGTTTGTTCTTCGTGGACCAAACTTGCCAAATTTTCCCGTTTTCTTGGCCATGGTTGCAAATGCTTGCTCCTTTGATCCCACATCCTATTTTTCTTTGAGTCTAGTTTCCTCTATCTTGCATAGAGACCATAATTCACTTAGTGGGGTAGCTTCCTTCTTTTCATATATGCTTGATGTGAATTTGCTCCAATCCTCAGGTAGAGCATTGAGTACTAGGGTTGTCATTTCTCTGTCAGACATGACTTCTCCTAGCTCTTCAAGTTGATCCCTCATCTCAAAGATTTTCATGAAGTATGGAGCTATTCCTTCCTTTGATATCTTCATCTTATACAAATCATTTCGAAGAGATAGCACTTCTCCAACTGTGGTTACCGAGAATAGCTCTACTAGTTTATCGTAGATTTATTTTGATGTTTCAAGTTTGGAGACATAAGGAATGAGAGTATTTAATGGATTTTATTAGAATCCTTTGAGCTCTTGTCTCATCCTTATTGTACTTGGCTAAGGCTTGAGTTTTTTCCTTAGCAGGGATAGTGATATTCCCTTTTATGTGTTCTAGAAGTTCATTCTCCTTAAGAAGTAAATCAATCCTCTTCTTCCATGCAAAAAAGTTATTGGTACCTACCAATTTGTTGCTTTCCTTGCAAAAATACATTGATGTATATTCATAAGGGGACATATACTTACTTGATATATTTTGAAATGTAGTGGACTTGCTTTCTCCTTGAAGACTTGATGACTTGCCTTCCTTAGATCTTGATGTTCTTCAAGTGGACTTGCTTGATGGTGAGATTTGCTTGATGGCTTGTAGATGATGCAGGTCCTTCTTTGATTTTCTCTTCTTATAGTTGCCTTTATATAAGGCTTCTCCTTTTTCTTTGTAGTCTTCTTGTAGTCTTTTCTTGTCTTGATGAGATTGAGATTGCTTGGCTTTATGCTTCAACTTTTGGTAGAAGTCATTTCCTGATGAGTGTTCTTGAAATGCCATTTCCTTGATAAGTCACCTTAGCTCTGATACCATGTTGAAGAATCAAGGGAAATTTAGGTGTAGTGTGATTCTTCTTGACTTGATAACAATTTGTGAAGTATTTTTACAATTTGTCTTGTTAGATTAATCTTCTTCTTATTATTATTAATGCATGTGTGTGTACTTCATCAAAAAGGTACCAAAAACATAAGAACAAGAACATGAGATGTTGGCTCTCTTCCTGGGCAAAAACCTCTCTTCTCTTGAGAGGAAAACCCTTCAGTAATTTTCTCTTATTGAAGCTTCTTATTGATCAATGTCAAACCCTAGACCCTTGACAAGAATATCCTCCAAGCGCAAGTCAAGCCCTTTCAAGATTACTTCTTCTTGCAATACTTCATCCTCCTCCTTCCAGCACTTTGCCTTTCTTCCTTGACACTTCTTCCGGCAATTGTAGAGACCATAGATTGTATGCTCTAGAATGATCCTTGACATTTTCTTCCTTCACTTTAGATGGAGCCTTTCTAACTTAAGAAGATGACCTTGTTTCCTCCCAACAGATCCTTCTTCTCTTTCACAAATATTGCAGACTTAGAGTAGCAGTGATGTCACCCTAGTTATTCGCACGTGTGAGGGAATACCCTTACAAAAACTATGTTAAACTTCTCCTTCTTCCTTTACTTGTATAGTCATCTTCCTTGCTTGAGTGAGAGACCTTATATGCCTAATTATCTAGCCCAGTCAATGAGATTATATGACTGTGATAGTAGTGTTATAATGACCGCATGAAGAGGCTCCTTTTTTCGCATGTGTGACTGTAACAACCCTATTATGCTTCGGTCTTCTTCCTCCTTTCTTCGTTGCCCTTGGAGACTCTTATTTCGTCCTTCAATTACCTTTGTTTCCCTTTATCTTGCCTTCTAACTTCACTGATTTCAGATATGAGGAATACTTAACGTTGGAGGAGTGGACAACCTCTATATATAGAGGTTTGTCCCTCCTTTAGGACAACTTGAAGACTGTCGGTCGACTTGCTCTATTTATGTCGGATTGCTTCTTTTGATGGTGCCATTGCTTGGAGGATACTTGACTTTGCTTGGAGGTATATTCGTTGACTCTAATACATAAGTATACACAGTGTAACATGCCCTTAAGGTCTTCCATAATTTCTTTTGACTCACCTATAGCACTTTAACATGTGCTAGTCCTATTTCAATGAGCAAGAAACTCATTGACAAATATAATAAAAATACTATTTCTTTTCTTCAATTAATACAAATATCAAAATTACATTTATGAAGATTGAACCTAGTTACATTTCCTTCAACAGAACTGAGAATGAAAGGAAGATGCACACAGCTAACTAAATCCTCAAGATATTTATTATGCCTAGGTCCTAAGCTACCTTCTCGGAAAGTCTTGAGACCTAGGGGCCTGCAGTAGCCATTGTTTTTAAAAACTTTTAGATGGGATTTTTCTTCTTGAAAGTGACTTTCATCGTATATCCTTAAAGCTTAGTAGCTAGCGTGTTCAAGACGCCAAACTTTTGAGTCGGATGATGATGAGAACTCACATAAAGATATTGCTTAGTGTGAGTTCTTTTACGAAAACCATGATGAGCAAATGAACCATCTCCTTTCTTAAAGATAATAACATCAAGGAATGGAAGACTATCATTAACATAAGTCTCCATTGTGAACTTAATGGAATGGTTAATTATTTATTTATTATATGTTTTCTATTTTTCTTATTGGTGATGTTTTTTTATGAATTAAGAATTTAATGTTCTATTAACTTCTTGACTATTTTTAGTTTAGTATTTTTAATAATAGGTCTTTGTATTAATTCTAAATTTATTTTTTCCTAATTTTTTAATAGTAGTTTCTAACATTATTCTTTTTATTTTTATTTTTTGTTTCTAACGTTTAGATTAATTTTTTACCATTATAGTAGTTATATTTTTTTCTTTTTTCTTGAATTGACCATTTAATATATTATTATTTTAGAACTTTTTGGAGCATCTTTACACTATTTATTTTGCTTGTTAGATTAGTTCCTCCATATTTGCCCTGTTCTGATGATGAACCCCAATGGTGGGTTCCATTCCGAAAAAAGTTATCAATCAATATGAATCACAAAAGTTTGATTTCACAAAAAAAATATTTATTTATATGTAAAATATTTATTAAATTAATATAAAATTATCGTTATTATTTGTTAATGTATAATTTCAAATTTTTGAAATATTGTATTATTAAGATTATATTACAATTGGTTAAATAGTAATTAATTAATTCCTATTTATATTAGGGGTGATACCACACTAGTGAATTTCACATTTTGTATAATTTTTTCTTCCATAAATGTTATCTAGGTGTTATGCAATCATTATGGTTGAGATATTAAAGTATTATGTTGAGAGGTGCTCTCCAACCCATGATGGAAAAGATGTTGTAATGTTTTTAATGTCTTGTTCTGTTAAAAATATTGTCTTCTTCAAATTACATTAAAATAAAAGATAAAATCAAATTTAAAAACTATGCAATCTAGTATGGGAGGTGTAATTTTGAACATTTTGACTTAGTCAAATTACATTAAAAAAATAAAAAAAATTGATAATAGTTTTTTATGTGTTCTTTAACGTTTCTATTGGATATAATAATATTATTTTTTTCTTCTCTATTGTATTTATTTATTCACTTGGTCATCTGTCAACCAGAGTATGTAGTTTGAAAAGCGTTGACCTTAAACATCTATGTGATTTATCGGGAATAAAATTTGTATAAAATTAAATTAAATTAAAAATTTAGTATGGTAATTATTAATAAAATATTTTTATAATTAGATAAAAATAAATTAAGAATAAAAAAAACGAGAAATAATAATATAAAAATAAAATAGAATAAAAAATAAAGTTATTTAACTAAAATCAAATAGTCAATCTACCTCTATGAAGCATTTTGACTCATAATTTCACAACCCATGGTATTATTCAATAATCTAGCATACAAAAAAAAAAGTAAAATTATTTAATTAAAATAAAATAGTCAATTTACAGTTATTTAAACATTTTGGCTCGTGGTTTTCCCAACCCATGGTTTTAGCCCATGGTATTCTTTTGTAAAGTAGCATATTTAAAGGGAAAAAATTCTAATGAATTTTCATAAAATAACCATTTGTTGATTTGATGTGCCAAATTTGAATTCTTTTGTGTGAGAGATATATATAGACAGAAATTTACAAAGTGATTCAGGGATTAAGGCCTTGAGTTGTGAATCTCATAGGCAACTATTATTGGTAAAAGTCAGTTTATTTTTTGAATTATATTTTAAATATTTTATCAATGGTTTGTGTAAATAAAAGAAAATCCTTAGACCAAAAAGACCTCTATTTTTGTATCAGACCATACAATTTTCGTTATAATTTCTTAATTTAAAATTAAGATAAAAAGAAGAGCTATTTTCTCTTTATCTTATTTCAATGATTATGATTCATGTATCTATAGTCTTCAAGTCTAAAAAATTAGGCTTTATTTTTGCATCAAAGTATATTATAGGCAAAGCTTTATAAAAAATTAGGGAATCTTGTTTCAATGATTTTGATTTATGTATATATACTCCTTATGTCTGAAAATTTAAGTTTTACTTTTGTATACTTCTTGTTTTGTTCCAACATGTGAGTGTTTTATAGGTGACCAAGCATCAATTTGTTGTACCAAATTTGTGATTTGAATCCTTTTGTGTGATAGAAATATATAGACACATGAGATTCA
The DNA here is from genome assembly GCA_031772625.1 of Pinus tabuliformis. NCBI lineage: Eukaryota > Viridiplantae > Streptophyta > Pinopsida > Pinales > Pinaceae > Pinus > Pinus tabuliformis. The sequence goes on along the minus strand of CM062817.1, from coordinate 838,964,871 downwards.
CTTTCAAGGATTAGGACCTTGAGTTATCAATCTCACGAGTGGCTATTATTAGTAAATGTAAGTCTTCCCTTATACAACATCAAATTGGGCTTTATTTTTGTATCAAAATGTCTTATAGGCAAAGCTCTAAAAAAAAAATTAGGGGAGAATTTGATAAAAAATTTCATTATAATTTCTTAAATTAAAAATAAAAATAAAAACAAGAGTTATTTTCTCTCTCTCTTTTTTTTTTTTCTTTTCTTCTTTTTAAGTTATATTTTAAATCTTTTGCGAATGGTTAGTCTAAATAAAAAATAAATCTCAAGCCAAAAGTATATTTATTGTTACACTGGCATGAGAGTGTTTTTATGAAAGTGTGTTAATTTCTTCCTTTAAAGCATTTGTGAATGTCTTTAGATTTGAAAAGTTAGACTTTATTTTTGTGTGTCTTATAGGCAAAGTTTCCAAAAAAAATAGAGAATATATTTTATGACTTTGATTCATGTATTTATGCTATATTTTGATCCATCATCTTAACTCTGCATCTATCCAGTGCCAAGAGGGATCAAATTTCTGAGGTGCAAACATTTTCTCAAGTTCAATATTTAAACTTTTTTTGAGTGCAAAGGTTTGCACCTTCAGAGATTTGGTCCCTCATGATGCTTGATAGATCCAACTTTAAGATAAATTTACACTAGTTAATATTTTGAGTGATTCAAAATAAAGCAAACAAAAAATAAAATACATAAAATTAAAATTGTGGGGGTAAGCATGTTTTTACATTTCCCAATTCCAACTTGTAATATTTCCCATGGTATTCTTAATCCATAGTTATATTCTTCTCTAATATAACTTAGAGAACAATAATTATCCCTTAACCATAAAAGATTAAACCCTAATGTGTCATGTTACTTGCTTATCGCATTTTAAAACTTAATGTACCATGTTAAACCCTAATGATACTTTAGGTGCAAAATAAAATTAATGTGTCATGTTAATTGCTTCTCGGATTGTAAAGCTCAATGTGCCACGTTAACCGCTAATGATACTTTAGGTGCAAAATAAAATTTAGATGCTAAATGGAGTAATTATTTTTTCTAGGAGCTTTAGCACAGATTTACATATCAATAACTTTGATGTATTCCAAGTTAATGGCTAGAGGCCATACACTTTGGGCGAATTAAGTAGGGATTCCTTATTTGTTGCTCCCTGTGTTATGTAGGTAGGCATCATTTGTTATTGCTTGTAGTTAATGATTAATGAAGCTATAGACAATAAAATGTTTCGTTTGATTAATCACAAAGTGTGGTATCTAACGATAGGGGTTGCAATACTTACACATTTATTTTAAGAAGTATTAGTCATTTTTCAACTTTCCCATGTGTTATTGTGGAATTTCTTTTCACTTTTATTTGAATATGCATTTTCAAACCTAGTTGATAATATATATTTTAAGGGAGGACATCTTAATTGTGTAATTAGAATTGTTATAGTTATTAGTAATTTTCAAATAACACTTATGAATTTGATTACAGGAAAGAAATGTTTTTTTCCAACTTTATGAATTTATGAATTTGATTAGAGGTAAGAAATGTTTCGGCCAAGAGGTAATTATTATTTTTTATATTAATATCATTAATACATTAAGAGTACAAGCTTTTTTCTCATGTTAAATATTGAAAAATTATTGACTACTAAGTATTAAGGTTAGAAGTAGCTCTTATCAATGCTTAATTGAAATAACATAGGAAACCTTATTTTAGAGTAGTGTTATGATGTGTTGGCATGCATGGTTAGATCTAACTTTATAATATGGACCACTTTGCTCTTTCATTTGTAGCTAAATAGAATTTAAGTTAATAAATTGTGTCATTTTATTTATAAATGTATTATATATCTTTTTAATAATAATTACATATTTTCTCTTTGCTAAACCAATAACAACAAAAAAAAAAGGAAAAGAAAAGATGTAATTCTTATTAAAAAGGAATATAATACACATGCCAACACATCATGACATTACTCTAAAATAAAATTTATTATATTACTTCAATTAAACATTGGTAAGTGCTACTTCTAACCTCATTACTTAGTATTCAATATTGTTCAATATTTAGCATGACAAGAAAACTTGTACTCTTAATGTATTAATGATACAAATGTAAAAAATAATAACTATATCTTGGCCTATGTCATTAAGTTTGAAGGAAACATTTCTTACCTCCATTAGGTCTTATTTGAAAATTACTAATAGTTATAACAATTCTAACTACATATCTACGATGCCCTCCCTTAAAATATATATTATCAACTATCTTTAATGACACATCTTCAAATAAAAGTAAAAAGGAATTCTGCAATAAGCCTAAGAAAGTTGAAAAATGACTAATAATAAATGTGTAAGTATTGTAACTTCTATAATTAGATACCACACTTTGTGAGTAATCAAACTAGACATTTTATTGTCCATAGCTACATGAATTATATTGTTGGGTGTGTGTTATATTCTTTCCATGACTAGCCCCAAGCATGAAATCAGGAGGTCAGAGGGGGGGTGGCTAGTAGGGGGGGGTCACCGGGGGGCGAAAGCCCCCCTATCGGGGGGTTTGCAAGGGAAAGTAACCCCCTTGCATGGGGTCCAAGGCAGCACCTCGAGAAAATAAAATGTTTGGACCCTATATTAGGTCAGCGGACCAACCTATGGCTTTGTGCATGGATTTTCCACATGATTTTGGGCATGATGGTTTTCTGCCCATGGTATTTTGTAGAACCGGTCGAGGGAACTACAGTTATGTTCTAATCCAGGGTTCATGGATTGGGGTTTATGGATGCTTCGGCATGTATATATATGTATTGTAACATTGAAAGTAATATAATGAAAAATCAATTTGGTATTCCCAGTGTTGGGATCCAGGGGGAAATCTCTGTGTATTTGTTTTGTGTTTCTCGTCATTATATATTTTCTGTTTTTAAAAATTTGTTTGCAGGTAATTTTTGTACAAGGTTAAAGCCTACATTTGGTATCATAGTTGTTTTGGCTTCAAGGGGACATATTTTTTGCTGAGGGGTTTTGATAGGGCCTATGGTAAACCCTGTTCAGTGAGAGATCTGCAGGATCAATTCTTGTGGTGAAAGAAGATGGCAAGCAGTGGGAAGATAGAGATCAAGAAATTTAATGGTCTGGTTTTTTAGTTGTGGAAACTCAAGATGGAGAATCTGTTGGTGGATAAAGATCAGTGGATTGCGGTAGATCCGGGTACTAAGCCAACAGCAATGTCCGATGAAGACTGGAAGAAGTTGGATCGAAAAGAAAAGAGCACAATATGATTGTGTATATCTGATTCAATATTGTTGAATGTATCAGGGAAGCTTCAGCGAAGGCTTTGTGGGATAAGTGGGGAATTTGTACCAATCTAAGTCTCAGGTGAACAAATTGTTCCTACGAAAAAAGTTGTATAACCTGAGGATGAAGGATGGAGACTCGGTGACAGAGCATTTGAACGCCTTTAATATTGTGGTAAGCTAGTTGTTATTTGTTGATATGAAAATTTCATATGAAGATAAGTGCATCAATTTGTTGTATTGTCTACCAGATTCATGGGATAGTCTGGTTGTTTCAATAGGTAGAAATACAACTACCTTGCAGTTTGATGAAATAGTCTCATCCTTGTTGTCGGAGGAGATGAGACGGAAAAATATGGGGGGCCATAATGGTGATGCCTTGTTTGTACAAGGACAGTCCCAGAACAGAAACAAAAATAAGTCCTCGAGTGGGAGATTTAAATCTAGAGGGAGATCAAAATATCCAGGAAAACCTATAAAGGTATGCTGGAAATGCGGAAAGGAAGGACACTTCAAAAAGGACTGTAGATCTAAATCTCCTAAGAAAGGAAAGGGATATGATGATGCTCCTTCTACAGAGGTGAAAACCACCACAGATGAAGGTGGGGATTTGTGCTTGGCTTCTTCTTCAAGTACACATGTAGATCATGAGGCATGGTTGATTAACTCAAGTGCATACTTTCACTTCACTCCCCATAGAGAGTGGTTCTGCGAGTATGAGAAATATGATGGTGGTGATGTCTTCTTAGGGGATGATAGGAAGGCTAAAATCGTTGAACGCGAAAAATTCAAACTAAAGTTTCAAGGTGGAAGGATTAGAACACTTTCGGGTGTTTTGTATATTCTTGTTGATCTGAATTGGATCATTATATTTTTTTTCATCCATCTCGATGCATTTGGAGTGGAAAAAGTGGAGGAATCAGCTCATAGGACCATTTTTACTGGCGGCACCCAGTTTCGCGAAACGGGGTCTGAAACCTTCCGGGAGCATTTTGAGGCATCAAATGAGGTTTTTTGGGGTAAAAATTTGTCGCTTAAGCGCAGAACTTTTTAATGTTATTCTACACACAGAAATATTTCCAACAGCACAAGAATCACGTCAATCGAAGTCCGTATGCAAAAGTTATGCCACTCAGAAGTTGACCTTCCTGTTTTCACACCTATAGTTTGGGAGGATGTCGCATCAGCCCCCATTATTCATGGAAAAGGGGTTATCCATGTGTTTGTGATGTAAAAGACTCTAGAAGAGTCTATTTTGTAACTCTAGTTAAGAGTTGATGTAGTCAAACTTAACCACTAGTAGGCTATCGGGTTGTGTTATAACCGGGCCACTAGGAGGAAGAGGCATTCCATTCTTTCGAGAGAATTTTGTTCCATAGTTGAGCAAAGATAACCAAGAGAGATAGGAGGTAGAGCACACACAGAGGATTTGTGCACTGTAGCATCCCACGAGCCACAGACATTACTTCTTTGTATCTATAGCCATATTTCTAGAGAGAGAAAGAGAGCGAAGCGGCCTCACCTTCCAACTAGATTTTTTCCCGAAAGGGTTTCCAAGAGAGCATATCTTGTGTATTATGTGTGTGTGGGATTATTTTTTCGTTCTCTACTTTTCTTCTTGATTTACTTTTACATACATGCACTAATTAAAGTTAATTTTACATCTAGAAATTAAATAAAATTGTAATAGTGTAGAATCTCATATTTTTAATATAATATTATCAGATCTATTGTGACGAACTGTCGAGTGGAATATCCACGGTTGTTTGTAAATCACCTGCATTGGACAAAACTCTGATTTTTGTAAGCAAGATGGATGTTGCAGGTGTGAAAACAATGTTTGAGAAAGAAACCAGCAAGATGGTTTGGGGAGCACTAATATTGATGTGGGGAGTTTGGATTAGAACTCTGTAAAAGCTTCTGGGTAGCACTATTATTGATGGGTGCAATAGTTTTCTGGTTTCTGAAATTCGGGCGGAAAATCTAGTCGTCTCTGGAGAAAATACATGTTATGGCATCAAAGGCTTGGACATATTGGAGAGAAGGACTTTCGAATACTTCATGGTAATGGTATGGTAGAAGGTATGTCTAATTTCTCTTTGGATTTCGATTTTTGTGAACATTGTGTATATGGGAAGCAAAATCGAGTGAGTTTCCCCTCTGGTGCTAAGAGGGCGAAAGGGATATTAGAGCTTGTGCATAGTGATGTTTTTGGACCTGTACTGGGTATGTTTGTGTACTATGTATCATTTATAGATTACTTCTCAAGGAATACATGGATATATTTCCTCAGGAAGAAATCTGAAGTCTTTGACAGGTTTAAAGAATTTAAGGCTCTAGTGGAAAACCAGACAGAGAAAAAGATAAAGGTGTTGAGGATATATAATGGTGGAGAGTTCTGCAAGAAGGAATTTGAAGAGTTTTGTAAGAAGTGTGGTATAATACAGCACAAGACTACTCCATACACACCTCAGCAAAATGGAGTTGCGGAAAGAATGAACAGGACGTTGATGGAAAAGTCAAGAAGGATGCTCAGTGGTGCCGGGTTAGGACATGAATTCTGGGCAGAGGTGGTGGAGACTGCATGTTACCTAGTTAATAGATCACCCTCATCAACGTTGGAGGATAAGTCTCCACATGAGGTATGGACGGGTAAGAAACCCTCTCTTACCCATCTAAGGGTATTTGGATGTCATGCATTTGTACATGTTCCAAAGGAGAAAAGAACCAAGTTGGATAGTAAATCTGAAAGGTGCATCTTTATTAGGTATAAGGATGGTTATAAGGTTATAAGATTTAGAACCCAGAAACAAGGAAGGTTGTGTACAGCATAGATGTGGTGTTTAGAGAGGTGAAAGATGTTATTAAGTATGAAGTCCTACCAAAGGAACCTGAGAAGGTAAAGTTTGAGCTAAAGGAGGAAGAATCAGACTCTACAGCAGAAGAGGAATTAGAAGATGAAGAACCACAAACTCCAGTTGTAAGAAGATCAATTCGAGAAAGAAGGCAGCTAGAAAGGTATAGTCCATCTACTTTCTGTTCAAATTTTTCTTTATTTATTACTGATGGTGATCCCAAAACTTTCAGGGAGGTAGTAGATTCAGAGGATGGCAAACTCTGGAAAGAGGCCATGGTTGATGAAACGACATCTTTGGAAAAAAATGAGGCTTGGGATTTAGTGGAGTTTTCAACTAGAAAGAAACCCATTGGAAGCAAATGGGTGTTTAAGAAGAAGATGAATGCATAAGGCAAGGTTGAGAAATACAAAGCGTGGTTGGTAGCAAAAGATTATTCCCAGGTTTCAGGAATTGATTTTGGTGATAATTTTTCTCTTATTTCCAACGTAGCTTCTATTAGATTACTTTTATCTGTTGTTGCTGCTTTTGATTTTGAGGTAGAAGAGATGGATGTGAAGACAACATTTCTTCACAGGGATCTGGAAGAAGAGATCTACATGAAGCAACCTGAAGGCTTTACAGTGAAGGGTAAGAAAGAACTGGTATGCAGGTTAAAAAAGTCTCTGTATGGGTTAAAACAGTCACCAAGGATGTGGTATCATAAATTTGATACATTTATATGGGGACTTGGCTTCGCTAGAAGAAAATAAGATCATTGTGTGTATTTTAAATTAATTGGTGACCATGTTATTTATTTGGTCTTGTATGTGGATGATATGTTGCTGATTGGAAATAACAAAGAAATTATCCAGGATTTGAAGACCCAATTGTCCTCCAAATTCGACATGAAAGATCTCGGTGCTGCAAACTATATTTTGGGCATGGAAATTAAACGTTAGTGGGAAAAGAGGAAGCTCTGGTTAAACCAAAGGAAGTAAGTTGAAACAATATTGTAGAGGTTTAATATGTAGGATAGTAAACCAGTGAAGGTTCCTATTCTTGTAGGTGTAAATTTATCTGTTGAACAGTGTCCCAAGACACAAGAAGAGGAAGAGGACAGGTCTCGTGTTCCATATGCAAGTGCAGTCGGTAGCCTAATGTATGCAATGGTCTGTACTAGACCAGAAATTACAAATGTAGAGGGAGTATTGAGCAGGTTTAAGTCAAAATCAAGGAAGGAGCATTGGACATTAATGAAGCGGGTTTTCAGGTATCTGTGTGGCACTAGTGATTATGGTTTGTGCTACCAAGGAAGACCATGATTAGACAGAGTTTTGGACATCAGTGGCTTGTCGATGCAAACTAGGCTGGAGATCTGGATCAGAGAAGATCTATAGGTGGGTATGTGTTTAACCTATTTGGAGTCTCAGTCAGTTGGATGAGTAAGAGACAGTATGTAGTGGCACTTTCAACTACATAGGTAGAATACATGGCAGTCACTCATGCAAGAAAAGACGCAGTTTGGTTGCAGAGATTGTGTTCAAGTATGGGGTTAGTGCATCGAGCTATAAGGATAGACTGTGACAGCCAAAGTGCAATTGTCTTGGCAAAGAACCATGCTTATCATTCAAAGACAAAACACATTGATGTTTAGTATCACTTTGTAAGGGATATGGTTGAGGACAAAAAGGTGTTGTTGGTAAAGGTGGACACTTCGAAGAATATTGCAGATGCATTGACAAACTTTGTGAGTACTAAGAGGTTCTATTGGTGTAGAGAAACAATGGGCGTTGTAGGGTTGGACTAATGGCTAAGCTCTCCTGTGACCCCATGTGTGAAAAAGAAAACAACAAGTGGGAGAATGTTGGGTGTGTGTTATATTCTTTCCACAACTAGCCCTATGTCGGGCGCAGCGGGGGGTCACAAGGAAGGCGGAAGCTCCCCCTGTTGGTGGGTTTGCAAGAGCCCGGTAGCCCCCTACATGGGGTCCAGGGTAGCGCCTCGAGAAAAAAAAAATGGACCCTATATTAGGTGGGTGAACCTACCTATGGTTTTGTGCATGGATTTCGCACATGGTTTTGGGCATGATGGTTTTTTTCTCATGGTATTTTGTAGATCCGGTCAACAGAACTACGGTTATGTTCTAATCCAGAGTTAATGGATTGGGGTTTATGGACGCTTCGGCATGTATATATATGTATTGTAACATTGAAAGGAATATAATGAAAAATCTATCTGGTAGTCCCGGTTTTGGGATCTAGGAGAAAATCTTTGTGTATTTGTCTTGTGTTTCTCGCCATTGTATATTTTCTGTTTTTAGGAATTCATTTGCAGGTAATTTATGTACAGGGTTAAAACCTACATCATTAATCATTGACAACTAGTAATAACAAATAATTCCTACCTCATAACACATAGGGACCAAAAACTAAAGATTCTAACTTCAAACGCCCAAAGTGTGTGGCCTCAAGCCATTAACTTGGAAGACACCAAAGTTATTGATATGTAAATCCATGATAAGGATTCTAGAAAAAACATTACTCCATTGGGCAGGCCAATTCTATTTTACATGTAAAATATCATTAGGGTTTAACATGGCACATTAGTGTTTAATTTTTCACGGTTTCAATAGGTTATGTTAGAGAAGAATACTGTGGAAAAAACCATGGGTTATGAATACCATGGGAAACACCATGGGTTGGAATTGGAAAATGTCAAAGTCATATTCACCTCCACAATTTTAATTTTATGCATTTTATTTTATTCCATTTTTATTTTATTTTATTTTGAACCATTTAAAATATTTACTAGCCTAGATCCATAACTCCCAATCTATCAAGTGCCAAGAGGGATGAAATCTCTAGAGGAGAAAACCTTTACTCAAGTTTTGCACTCAAAAAAGATGTTTAAAGATTGAACTTGAGGAAATATTTGCACCTTAAGAGATTTGATCCGAGGTTAAGATGGATCTATGCTAGTTTACATAATAGATAATTATATAAAAAATAAAACATACAAAAATGAAGCCTAATTTCAGACATATGGACATAGTTTTGCACTCAAAAAAGATGTTTAAAGATTGAACTTGAGGAAAAGTTTGCACCTTGAGAGATTTGATCCGGGGTTAAGATGGATCTATGCTAGTTTACATAATAGATAATTATATAAAAATTAAGACATACAAAAATGAAGCCTAATTTCAAACATACGGACATTCACAAGCACTTTAAAAGAAGAAGTTAATACACTTTCATAAAAACACTCTCATGCCAGAGTACAACAATAAATATAGGTATTTTTGGTTGAACAAATTTCTTTTATTTTGACTAACCATTCACAAAAAATTTAAAATAAAAATAAAAATAAAGAAAATAAGTCTTGCTTTTATTTTCATTTTTAATTTAAGAAATTATAACAAAAGAAGCTATCAATTTTTTCCCTAATTTATTTTCTTAAGTAAAGTGGTGTTGTAAAGTGAAGGCTTACCTTTACGAATAATAGTCACCTGTGAGATTGACAACTCAAGGTCCTAAGCCTTGAAAGTGAATCTTTCATGCCTATAAATTGGTCTCACATAAAAGGATTCAAATCTCAAATTTGGCACAACAAATTGATGCTTGGTTTCCTATAAAACACTCATGTTGGAGCAAAACATAATTGCTCTCGCATAAAAGGATTCAAATCTCAAATTTTGCAAAACAAATTGATGCTTGGTTTCCTATAAAACACTCTCATGTTGGAGCAAAACATCAGGTACACAGAAGTAAAAACTAAATTTTCAAACGTAAAGACTATAAACATATGAATCATAATCAGTGAAAGAGAATAAACAAAATCATTGAAATAGGATTCCCTATCTATTTATTTTTAAAACTTTGCCTATAAGAGGCTTTGATACAAAGATAAATGTGTTTTTGGTTTAATGATTTTAGTTTATTTACACAAATTAAAAAATAATATAAGCAAAGAGAAAATAATTCTTATTTTTTATTTTTCTTTTTAAATTAAAAAATCATAATGAAAATGTTTTATCAAAATTTTCCCTTGTTTATTTTTTTAATTTGTATGGTGTTCTACAAGAACCTTTACCAATAATAGCCACATGTGAGATTGACAACTCTAGGTCCTAATCACGAATCACTTTAAAAAAATTATGCCTATAGATAGCTCTCACACAAAATTATTCAAATTTGGCACAATGAATTGACAATTGATTATTTTTATGTGTGGAAAATTCATTACAATTTTATGCTTTTAAATCTGCTACATTACAAAAGAATACCACTAGAGAAAACTAATGTTTTTGAAAACCGTGAGTCAAAATGTTTACATAAGAGTAAATTGAATTTTTTATTTTAATTAAATAATTTTGTTTTTTCTATTTTATAGGATAGATTAGAAAAAAATATCATGGGAAAAAACCATGGTTTGTGAAAACCGTGAGTCGAAATGTTTCACAGGGGTAAATTGGATTTTTTTTTTTTGTGACTGGCAAAATCGATAATGCATCGGCTCTTCTATTCGCGTGACACAGGTCGATCCCTGACGACCGCCATTATAAACTCTAGGTGCAACCACACCGCTCCCAAGCATGGCACACAACTAAGTTGAGGTTTGAACATGTGAACTGCACAGCAAAACGAAGACCTTAGCAATACATGAGTCAAAATGTTTCATAGGGGTAAATTGGATTATTTTGCGACTAGTGGAATCGATAATGCATCGGCTCTTCTATTCGCGTGACACAGGGTTGATCCCCGACGACCACCACTATAACCTCTAGGTGCAACCGCACCGCTCCCAAGCATGGCACACAACTAAGTTGAGGTTTGAACATGTGACCTGCACAGCAAAACGAAGACCTTAGCAATACGTTCGTTGGCCAGCAAGCCGCACCCTGGAGCAAGTAAATTGGCTAATTTATTTTATTAAAATAATTTTATTATTTTATTCTATTTTATTTTTATATTATTATTTCTTGTTCATTTCTTGTTTTATTATTTTATTTTTATATAATTATACGGAGTCAACATGTTTTATTAATAATTATTATATTAATTTTTTTAATTTTATTTTATTGTGTTTATTAAATTTTAATATTATTTTGTTTTTATATAATTTAAAGAGCCTCTCGGCACAATAAAGTTGTTTCAAACTCGACCATATTAAATCTTATATATATTTAAAACATTGTGATATTTCTCTTTACCCTTAAGCCTTTAAACTTTATATATATATATATATATATATATATATATATATATATATATATATATATATATTCTATTGCGCATATGAAACATATTTAGAAATGGAAGAGAAATGGCTATGTTGTTGTCCTCGACCTATGGAAGATATAAACAAAAGTAAAATGAATTGGGCTTTCTTGCAATCAATGTATCAGTCAATGTGAGTGATGTGATGGTGAATGGAGGGGGCACCGCTAGCGATGGTGAACAATGAATGGGAGGGAGATCAGAGCAATTAAGATTCCAATGTTTTGTTGTTGCGATGCAGAGTAGAGTAGAGTAGAGTAGAGTAGAGTAGAGGAGAAAGAGTGATGGGTTCTCTGGTTTCTGTTAATGCCATGGATTATATGCCAATGGCCATTTACAAATCCGAATTGTGAATTGTAGAGGGATGAATACATGACTGAAACAGTGGTGCACAATGATATTGGTCGTCATTGATTACCTGATGTACCGATGTCTCTGATGATATGCCACAAGAGGGGCTTCTATGCTTCTATGCTTTGGTCTTTGTTTTTTAAAGCTTTAAAATTTTATAAACTTAAATGAAGGATTCATGGTTGCTTTTCTACCAATTTTATACTATGATATCACGGGTTGGCTACTATATTTTTCTTTTTACATGAAACTTTGGGTCATTGATTACCAGATGAGCAGATGTCTCAAATGATATGCCACAAGAGGGGCTTCTATGCTTTGGTCTTGGTTTTTTTAAGCTTTCAAAATTTATAAACTTAAATGAAGGATTCATGGTTGCTTTTCTACCAATTTTATACTATGATATCACAGGCTGGCTACTATATTTTTCTTTTTACATGAAACTTTGGGTCAAGAAAACTTATTTATACAAGTTGTGAGGGTTGTAATAAAATTATAATAGATGTATTTAAATTTATCATTACTTAATAGGAGATTTAACTCATTTTTTTAAAACTTTACAATAGGATTAATTTTACTTTTGTTAAAAAGTGTTTTGTTATTAGAATTTTCTTTTATAGGATTATCATGCATGACAATGTTTAAAGTTAGTATTAAGGATCTATGATCTTAGTCAAGTTAATGGTCATTTAAGATGTCAAAATTAACTATTTAGTTGTATATTAAAGATATTAGATATACAATACAAGTCATCTAGTTTGATTCTAACCTTAAAGGGTTGGGATTAGAATTCACTTAAGATTATAGTTTGGTTAGTTGTTATGGCACTAAAATCCCTTAGTAAATGGACATTATTGTTATTTCTTAGACTACAAATCTCATGTTTCAAGACATTATTATAGGGACAATTTTTATCTAAATTGTATTGCTTGTAAAAAGTAAAGTTATAGGTGCAAAATAAAAAATTGCTAAATAATATATTAATGTTTGATATTTCTGTCCATATGTATTTATTGAAAGGGTATTTATTGTGAATTATAATACGAGGAAAAATGTTTTTCCTTATGTAACAAGCTATTCCTCCAAAGACTTTGTAAGAGAAGTTCCATACTTATCACAAGACCGATCCTTCTATGTTAGGGACCCTGAATTCTTAATGTTTTGAAGTTTCAATAAGTAACATAATATCAATTTCAATCAATATCCAACTTAACTAGGAACCTTTGCTCCATGGAAATTCGAAACAATACAAAGAGAGGATCCCAAGTGTCTCAAATGCCTATTTATTATTATATGTTTTAAATCTCTAGTAATTACATTAATTACTTTTCTATTTCTAAGTATTGCCCAATTTTCCTTTCTTCCTCACTTTTACCTTTTCACTTCTTTTCTTAATCTAGGGTCATCTTTTGGAATGATGTATCATTTATAAGTATTCTTAAACCTTGTAGACTCCATGTTTTACTTAGCATTCCATATTTATGGTCAATAGAGCTTAGAGCTTACATTAACATGTATTAACCTATCTTTATGTTCAATAATTTTTCCTAGCCTCTTTGCTTCTATGTGACAAGTTGTTCTATTTTGTAACTCATTATGTAGCTCTTCCTTGATTAGCACTAGTATATTCTCTTCTATCTCCTCTTTCAAACCAAAACCATGCGGCTTAAGGTTATTTTATTATGCTTATGGTATAATCCTCAATGATTATTTATGTTAATGGGTTTGATATCCAAATTACCTTTTAGACTATTTAGGGCCAAACTACTACTTCTCTTTCTTCTATCTCTTCAATCATGTTCTCCATTTAAAGATTTTCTAGATTATCAACCTCTCTTTCCTAGATAAGTACTTTTGTTCGTCCATTTTCTTTTCTAATTCTTGTAACCTAATCTCCATTATTTGCAACTTATTCTAAAACAATATTATCACTTTATAATTTATCTATTTATGGGTCTTGTCGTCAAAAGATGCAAATTTGTTATCCAACATTACGTCTAACTTTATTTAAATTTTAGGTTATATTTTTTTCTCTTCACTTTTCCAATGATTATAACATTTGTAAAGAGTGTTCAAGGTTAATTTGCCAAGCACTTCCTTTAGAGTCTTTGGTATATGTGACATATTACTCATCATAATAATAAATAAAAAGAAAATGGCTTATAACAATATTAGGAGTATTAACTTGTGCACTTGATTAAGTCAAACCCTATGCCTTTTTGGATGAACACAAATCCACTTCAGAGATTTAGAAAGCTTTGATCAATACATGACCAGATATATTTTACAAATATATCTAAAATCATAAAAGCTTTAATATTTTAGTCAAAGATGTTTCACATACTCAAGACATCCACATACATTTAAATGAATGCTTTAATATGTCATCGCTCAATGTATTTCTTAGTTTGATCTCTCTGATTCACTTCTCATAATCCTTTGCATGCATTTGAATATACTATTGACTATGGATCCACTTGATCATGCCTTAAATCAATGTATTTCAGTGCAATCACATAGACCGGATTTTAAGAACCTTCCACCTACAATTTGATTTGTTGGGATACTTAGGTCTCTGATGAATGTGCATGGATCTACTTGAGCATGTCCTATCTCATTGTATGTGTTCAATGTAAATCCAGATGTAATGTAATCATTATTTTTCAACACAAATCAATATATATATGATGGATCTACTCAATTATGCTTGAATATACCCTAGCTCAATGTATCCCTACATTCATGAATATGCCCTAGCTCAATGGTATAATGCTCAATTAAATATGTAAAGAAGTCCTTTAAATACAATACAAAAAATCAACTCATACTAAGCAATTTATTTGCAGCCTACTTCAAATTCATAGGATAGATCAATATTGTGCATAGAATAGATTGAAATTTATGTGATACTACAAATTCATGGAATCCACTTCTCAAAAACCTCCCTTTATTTTCAAGCTACTTCAAATTCATGGGATTTGCATCTCATAAACCCTTTATGTACAATTTGCCTCAAATTCACTAGGTATATCAATATAGTCATGGTCAATTCACATTTAAATTCACTAGATACGTTGCTTTAAGTCACTAGATCTCCTACCTCTATTTTCAAAGCCATAGATCACCATCCCAATGAATATTGCTTGGAGGAATCAAAACATTGATGAAGCATATTGCTTGTCAAAATCATCTTAGAATGATAAAGCAAAATTTTGAGGCATTTTAACAATGCATCTAAAGGATGTACATGGAGAGATGAAGATGCAAGAACAAAGACAATTTTGAAAGTAACTAGTGATTTACTTGGGAATGATTTAAAGAAGGTATACTATATCGAAATAGTTTTTTTAATTAAATTAGCCATGGAAAAGAGGAACCAAAATAGTTTCTTAACTTCACATCCATGGAGAAGTGGGACTAGAGCCCATAAAGTCATTGGCATAGTAAATATTTGATAATGTGAATGATGTAATGATAATGACAAATTCATCATATCCGATCCCTAAGAGATAACAATATTAATATATTAGAGTTTACATAATAATTATTATATCTTCAATAAGTGCATATATTAATATATTAGAGTTTACTTAATAATTATTATATCTTCAATAAGTGCATTGCATGCTTCTATCTAAAGTCTTATCCTCAAAGCACCTCATGAGATAAAATAAAATGGTTGGTGAAGATTCAAACAACATTGATGCATTGAAAAGGGATTAATCAAAGTCATTTGTGGACAAGGTTCTCAAATGGAACTTCTCTTGCTATGGTCTTAACATGTTGACATTTATAAGACTTCAAATTCATATTGCATCACTAGGTTGTAATCAATTGACATTTATATGAATTTTGATAGTGTGTTGAAAAGGGATTAATCAAAGTCATTTGTCGACAAGATTCTCAAATGTAACTCCTCTTCTTATGGTCTTAACATGTTGACATTTATAAGACTTCAAAATCATATTGCATCACTAAGTTGTAACCAATTGACATTTGTATGAATTTTGATAGTGTAATACAGCAACTACTATCATTAACATTAAACCAAGGAACATTTCAATCACTCTTCTTTTATCTCAGAGTCAAGGTTGGTTGGGTTATTTAACTTACGTCCCCATTTGCTCATTGATGTCTTCAATGGACATCATAATGGATGTCTCAGCGAATAAAAGTTCTTAGATGACATAATAATCATTTAATACAATTATATATGCACAAAAAATTATTCATAATTTGTGTTCCACTTTTTTTATACAAGTTTTAATCTTTTACCCAAAAATTCTATTTTTTTTACCTATCAAAATTCATCAACTTTTCTTTATGATCTCATTTTGTATTTTGAGATAAACTATCAAAATTTTGCAACTTCTCTTTACGATCTCATTCTCTCATTCTCTATTTTGATATGTTTGATCATTTTGATAAGAACATATCACATTCCATCTAAAAACTTTCAAATGAAATGACTTCTATGAAAAACTTTATTGTGTAGTTATGTAACATTACTTTTCATTTATTACAAGAACATTATATATTTCTTCTTCTAGTTTAAAATATCCAACGTCTTTAAAATATCCAATGTATTAAAATATGCAATGTATTAAAAAGGCTTTATTGTGTAGTTATGTAACCTTACTTTTCATTTATTGGGAGAACATTATATATTTCTTCTGGTTTAAAGTATCCAATGTTTTCCATCCATGTTAAACATAAAATTATGCCAAACTTTTCATGCATAAACCTGAATACATAATGGACAATTGTGGATAATTTAATTCATATAATTTCGTTTCTATTAATAATCAGTTTTCAATTATTTATTACTGCATAATTTGTAAATGGATAATATATTATTTCAATACTCTGTTTAGCTTAAGAACATCTTTTCTAAAATCATAAGAAAATCATCCTCCTTTCTCATCGTCAGAATAAACTACTTCATTAATGCGTTTCCATTCTGAATTATGGCTATTAATTACTCTGTAAATCAAGACTTCTAAAGTACTCTCTTTATAAATAAGGGTGAGGACCTCAATTGCCACACAGGTCTCTTAATCGCAATCACCTTTTAGGTTACCTGCATCAACACAATTGCGCCCCAACATGGACTTAACAATAAACAATTGCAAAATATCATATCACTGAGGTCCTACCTATCGTATCCATGGGTGCAATACCCCAATGCAATGATGCCAACTTACACATGTATTTTTGTACAACTCAAATTGCAATTGTTTACAAGGGCAATGGTGTTTAGATGCCAGGACACAATGCATATAGAGATGACGATGTTTGTAGGCCAGGTTGATAAACCTATCTTACGTAACACCTAAGACAAACATAAACAAAACTAAAACAATAAACACAGCCCAATTAAGTATATTGCAGTGTTTAGGATAACATCTAGAAACTAAAGGACTTGCTCCAGGAACTAAGATATACAAGGTATAATGGCCTCTTTTTATAAAATGTAATGACTAAGATTATACCATCCCTAACGAACTTTTGCCATCATAGTGTTAGATATATTATAAGATATTTTCTAAAAGACGAGAACCGAATTTTTTTATATCACATCCCCTGCAGTTACAATGGCAGCATTTGTCTTTTCTGTAAATATAAATCGCTGGTAGCCCATTAGAAGCATTTAAATCCTCTTTACTAAAACCACCAAACCTATCTTACATATAATCAAATTCCAAAATCTACTATGAATCATTCACAGTGATGTCAAAGTTTTTACTTTGAGCTAACGTATATAGCTATGGCAAGCTTGGATCCAGGAATCCGACTTTAAAGTCAGTTATTAAATTTACGGTAACTAAAGACCAAAACATTTTTTTTAAGTAAAGAACCTTTGGCTCTTGCATGCAAGCATACCAAAAATCATGTGTATAAACACTCCACGACATCCCTGT
Organism: Pinus tabuliformis; assembly: GCA_031772625.1. NCBI lineage: Eukaryota > Viridiplantae > Streptophyta > Pinopsida > Pinales > Pinaceae > Pinus > Pinus tabuliformis. The sequence goes on along the minus strand of CM062817.1, from coordinate 838,947,165 downwards.
CAAGCGTTCAGTTAGTAATTGTATGCCTTCAAAAAAACGAAACGTAAGGCACAAGCAAATCTTATGGAACCTGTACGAAATATCGGGTCCAAAAGCCAGGAAAACCAGAAGGCTTGGAGACGGACACCCTCTACAGTAAATTCAACATTCACAATAGCATACTGATTCTTAGCCACGTATTTCTACCAGTCAGTTTTACATCAAAACACCTGCAAAAACATGAAATAGAATCCGCAGCCAACTGTCAATTATCCAAAGGTACGCTATCTTTCTGCCTCATTTATGTAAAAAGGCAAATAGTCAGAAAAAAACAGCTTGCTCTTTAACGGCACAACCGCAGTAGAACGGAATAGGAAGCACCTGGAGGAAATCAAGACTTTAACTCACAATCCAACATGAAACCACATTCTTCCACAAATGGCTCGTAAGGCCTAAACATGAGAAAGGTACCAGCCATACTTTTAAAACTAAGCCGGTCTGACTCGAAAATGGCCTGGTTGACCGAGTCATACCCTTGCCCGGACTGACTAGGTCAATTATCCGGTTTGGGAGCCGGTCGGTTACCGAGCGGGCCGAGTTGGTCACCGATTCAGCCAGTTCAGTGATGGACTGGCCAGACCAACCGAGCCGGACTTAAACTGATCAGTCTCAGCAGCAGGGAAAAAGGTGGGCTGGGCCTACTTGAAATCAATTTTTTTTTTTTACTATTTCCTAGCCCCTCTACCCTTCTCCCAAGGCTATAAAGGTGACCCAACCCCCTCATATTTCCTCACAACTATCTCATTGCATTTATGTGAGCATTTGTGAAGTGTTTGTGAGCAATTGGAGTTGGTTTTTAGAGCAACATTGAGGAGGTTCTTGGGTGATCTTTGGAGCAGCATTGATTATGTGTTTTTGCTCTGATCTCTATATATTACATGTATTGGACAGTGCACCCGATGCGATTTTGATAAAATAGATATATTCACGAGCATGCTTTGATCAAGTATTGTCTTCTCTCTATTATTCTAATGCAGAGTTTAGAAACATGAATGAAAATTTTTAAATATATGATTTTTCATTAAAATTAAATATTTAATGTACTTTTTACAAAGATCAAGTCATTGGAATCAACTAGTCCAAGTCGATATTAGGTCGGAGTCCGAGTCGGAGTTGACCCTTGGCTGGTTCCAAGTCCGAGCATTAGTCCGAGTTTTAAAACTATGGTACCAGCAGAACGTAACAAACTACCAGAGATTAGACATAAGATCAAACAATTGAACAAACGACAGATTATGAAGATATGACAAATGATAGATTCATTAACAATCCAACAAAACAGACAATTATAACAAAGAAACAGAGAACAGAATGCAGAGGCATAGTCAACCCCCAAAACAATGTTGCGGGAGCCTGGGCAATCCTCGAAAGCATCAAACACAAACATGGGGTCTACAAAGATACAACATAGACAACATTTGGGTTTTGAATATACCATGTGCATGCAAATTCAACTGCAATTTCATACAACCAAATCAAACTCCTAGTGAAAGAGGATATTTATAACTCCTTTAGACTAGGAAATTCACAATATAACTGAGAGGATAAACACATCCATAACCTCTGAGACAAATACATGTAACTAGAGATAGATTGACATTTACATAACCTATGATAAAGGGAAAAGAAAGAGCTAAAGGGAACTCTTCGATATTTACACTATAAGCGAAAATGGCGTTCTATTTCTGCACACAAAGCATGGGTATAAGCAAGAAATGAGAGAGATTAAAGCAACCTAAGCACAAAACAGGAAATAAAAGCATAAAACTATTGTTAGTTTTGATCGATACTTCTAAAACTGGAGTTTTGAGTAAAGATTTAATGTTCACCTAGATAAAAGCACACCAATCCAGAATTGCTTTCTAGCATTATACTGCCTGGAGTTTCACAGCTGTTAAGTGTTACTACTTTTTGAGAGAAAACAAATTATCGTCCCCAAGGTCAATGTTAAAAAAAATGACGTGTGTCAACTCTATTCAATGGAACTATTTGTATGACCTATATATTTTTGACATTACCCTAACTGCCACGCTCATTCAATCCCTAGAAATAATGCAAAGCAGTTGCAATAGGAATTAATATGAACCAAATATGAACAGGACACTTAACAACCAGCTGTTGTAAAACAGTCTTAGCATGCCATTATCCAATCAAGCCAATGTAATAACATGCTGTAAAGCTCTTCGTGATACTGCATTGGATCAGACAATCAATAATTACGGTGATATCCAGTAGTTTCTCAAGATGCTGCCCTATGTATCAAATAGACAATAACAACCCATAAACCAAAATGAGCTTCTTATTCCACATATGTAACCGCCATTTCGTGAGAGATTTATAGACATCTGGCCATATATATATATAACAGAATTGATAAACACAGATATAACACATCGGGCAGTACGCATGTTAAGCATAATAATCATACATGGACATGCCCGCCACAAAGAAGGCATGTAGTATGGCATGAATACAAAACATCCTATGCACTTGGAGATGCCAGCATCTATACACATACATAATGCTGATGACAAATACTCCAATTGAGCACTTCAGATGTGACATGCCTTTTGTTTTACCAGAACAAGAAACTCTCTTCGGAAACATATATTTAGGTTATTGTGTAACAGCATAACTTCCATGGAAAGTCCATACTGAAGAGGCTAAATATGTCTCTCATCAGAATGACATGATATCAACAGGATAAATGATCAAATAAATTCATAATTTGATATACAGTCCCAAAATCCTCCAATATACTTGGTTCCGGTTATTAATTGCAACATCAAGTATATAAAAGGCTTTACACAGTGGAAGCCTTAGATACATCTCCCTAGGCCTGAACTCCGCATCATTAGAGCAGAAACATTTAGTCCAAACTTCAAAAGACATATACTAGACTCTAGTCCACAGGCTTTCTGAAAGCCTCCTATGACCTATTATTTTTAAAACTACTCATCATATCAGAGGATTATGAAAGCTTCTCTAAGCAATACCCCTGCATCTCTGTCTAAGCAAAAGACGTGTTCAGTTAAATACAAAAGATTCTCATGACTTGACTGGTCTTATACATCATCAACCCGTGTTATACCAGCAGTTAATTGCAGTGCTGATCCTCTGCTACAATTTTAATTTCTATGTTACCAATCTTGTGCATGTTAGACATAGTGAGAACAAGAATAAACAAGTAAATATAATGCAATAGGATTATTATAAAACAAACCAGTATGCACTACTAAGCATTTGAGACCCTTTAATAATTTCTAGGCATATTGGTCACCACATACGCTCAACCCTCAGCATCATAGTCCATCTATTCACAAGCCAACTTAGTGTCGAAACTGCTAAGACAGATGGCAAATGCCTGAAAAGCTGACAGGGGATATCGGTAATCCATAGTGAAAAAATCCTTTCCAACCTTTCCAAACTGGAGTATAACCTTAACCTGATCACTCTGAGAGACAGATTGTGCAGGCTCAGTAGCTAGCAAGTTGAAATTTCTTTACAGATGCAACTGTCACTCGTCCTTGAAAATTCAAACTCCAGCATTGAAGCTGCTCATGCCACCTTGGGGCTTTGTTCTTCAAGATCAATGTATCATCTTTCAAGTTCCCACTATTGAGAGGCCCAGAAAAAGCACTACTTTCACTAAAGACTGACTTGGAGTGAAAGGAACGTAAAGATGTTAGAGGCTCCACTAGAGTACTTGATGGATTTTCAACAGTTGAAGTGTTCATTCCTACTTCTATGGCTGACGCTGGGATAGAATGCATGGTACATTGCATTCGTCTTGGACCTCTTGTACCCAAAACATTCAATTCATAGGCAATGTGAGCAACATTATAACTACTAGCTGGAACTCGTGGAGAAACTTGCTTTGAACCAACCCGTCGCCCTGCATGACTTGTAGCTACACCACCACTATGAGAAGGTTGACTATCATATATTGTGAACTTGGTTCCAAGAAAATTTGATCTGCAATGACATGAAAAAGTGACATACAACTTGACTTTCTTAAAAGTCATCCCTTTCTTAAAAGTCATCTCCCAAAATGTTAATTCAAGAGTTTAGAACATTCATAAATTAATGCCAAGCAATAATGCTTAAACACTCACATTTTGAAGATGCAATTGCGCTAAGCCTCATGTTTGTGAACATACAATAAGATGCATACAAAACACTGGCACAAAACTAAATATGACTGATCAAGCATTAGGCACTAAGAAAAAGATCCACACCTCAGCTTTCCTACGTAGGTATTGCTTCCCCTTGACATATCCTCTCCATCAAACGAGATGATATAATCAGTGCTTGTAGCCTTTCTGAATTTTCGAGCAGCAAGAAGAAATTTCCCATTTTCACAAATCGCTGCACAGATAGATCTCAAAGCTCAGGACCCCATGTTTGCACCTTAGCTCCACCATTTACATTACAGATCACTACTTTCAAGTTCTAACATGACAAAAAGCAATAAAAGACTTACCTTGCCTTTTGTCTTGAACAAATTAACAATCATTAACATTTTTAATTTTTGTCAATAAAGCAATTTTGAAAGCCATATGGCAAAAGCAAATCATTTCTCTTTTATTTTAACTCGGAAGCATGCACAAGAAAATAGCACGTGATACGTAGAAAAATGACCAGAGAAAGAAAAGGACAAAAAACTGATATAAATATGCATGCCCCAAATAATTTTTACAAAGACAGATAAACAATGGGTTAATGTTCTCAACAGACATAGCATGTAACATCACAAAGGTCCTAAGCGATCCCTTCAACTACTATTAAACAAGAAGAATATAAGAATTTGATTTTCAGCATGCAATCATTTTCAGCATCATCACAAATTTATTCATTTATGAGCCCAAATTATACTTGCACTGAATCTCAAAAAAGATAGGATCAGAACCATTTTGCACTGTTCCTATGCCACTGCCTCGTGATCCTATGGATTTACAGAAGCCTTTATATTTTCTGTCCAGTGTTAACGTGTCAAATCAGCCATCCAGCCAATACACGCCTATTAATTTCAAGTAATAGCTCATAATGTGGGGGCTTGTCATATGCAATATAGTAGTTATCTTCAGAATGAAAATTATGCCACAGAAAAGAGGCAAAGAATAATCAGTGTAATGTCATTATCACATAGACAAGAAAGTTTATCAAAACATATAATTACTATATTTTAGTGATGATAATTAAATGATACGACAATGGAATAGATCCCTTGTCCACAGCCAGCTTCTCCTGCAATTTGACACATCCCAAGGTACTTTGCTTACCAATATAAGCTCAAGAGTTGGCACATGACCCCTAAATATGGTATCACCCGTACATTGATCCATTCCGAGGGTGATCAAAAAGACCCATGTGCAAACCTCTAACCACTTTAGAGATCCAGGCTTAAAATCAATTTATGCTAGTTTTATTTTTATTTTTTTACATTTGGTCTTCTTTTTCTTTTGCATTAAAAGCCAGACATCAAATTTTTACTCCCTTTTATTTTCCTAGTTTTACCCCTGTATGTACATGAAGATCTCTCTCATCCCAGGCTGTAATAGCAGAGCTACGCACATGGAGATCTCTCCCACCACAGGCTGTAAGAGCAACTCACTTCTCTCACTGCAACAAGCTAATCCACATTAATTGCGAACAATACAAAACACGGTACATCTCAAAATCTAGAAATGTTATTGTAAAGTATTCCTCTCAGTTGATACATTCCAAAATCAAATAATACATGACACAGGACGTCACATTTAATGTTTAAACTTTACATTGTCTCCTTGTGCATTCACAAAGACAAGGTACACCCAAGATTAAGGTAGTGCGAAAACATATAATGGTATAACAGTCTATAGATAACCTGCATAATGAAAGCACACATACCAAAATGCTTTTAAAATACTAGTGTCAAATTCCTAGTTTTGGGATCCATCTCATTTTCCATGGGACCTATTTCAAGGGCTCAGGATCCATCTCCTCCTCCAGCAGATGCACTTACATGAAGAATGTTAGGCAAATCCAGAACAGATCCGTGAATCCAATACGCAGGGTCGGTGGATCTGGTAACACAGCTCTAAAGTAACACATACATCTCCACATGGACATCTCCAAAGTAACGCATACATTTAATGTTTACATTGTCTCCTTGTGCATTCACAAAGATAAGGTACACCCAAGATAAGGTAGTGCGAAAACATATAATGGTATAACAGTCTATAGATAACCTGCATAATGAAAGTACACCTACCAAAATGCTTTTAAAATACTAGTGTCAAATTCCTAGTTTTGGGATCCATCTCATTTTCCATGGGACCTATTTCAAGGGCTCAGGATCCATCTCCTCCTCCAGCAAGATGCAATTCCATGAAGGATCTTAGGCAAATCCAGAACAGATCAATGAATCCAATATGCAGGGTCAGTGGCTCTGGTAACACAGCTCCACATAACACAGTTATACAAGATAATCCAAAATAACTGTGAAGATACAAAATAAGGTACTTCATCTCGAATTTGGGAATGTCTGTTAGCAAAAGCATCTCACTTAACAGGATCCAATTTCAAAATCATGTATGATGTCATTGTGGATCTAAATAGATTTCATAAGGTAAAACTACCATTTATGTCATAAGATAAACGACAGGCAAAACCACCTCTTTCCTTGTACAAGATGTGACCTTGCACATTCAATGTAAATGGATTGTCTCATTTTTTGCACTCATATAGGGCATCATAAGAGGTACACATCCAAAATATGTCAACAATGTCCGGACTCACTTATCCACAAGACTAAGGTATTACAAAAACATGTAAACAATAGATGATGACCTGCACAATGATAACAAATATTTTCAGGTCACTCAAAGGCCTTCCAAAATGCTTTCCATATACTAGTGGACGAACATTGTTGACATTTATAGGACATAATGTATGCTGACCTTCCAGGAATATCAAGATCGACTGCGTACTGTAAAGAACTAACAATTGTAATTTATCGAGGACACTCCCAATATCTAGATGACTTCTATCATAGATGAGATTCTATTCATAATTTCCTTGAATATGTTAATATAACCCGTAAAACAGTATTTGTAAACCTCTCATATCACATTGCTCAAACAACTTAAAAAAAGGCTAAGAGCCAACTTGACCCGCTACTGCAGACCAACTTTAACCTTTACCCCATGAAGCCAGTCCAGCAATAGGCAATCATACAAAATTCATCCCTAGAAGAATGCTTACTATCCACAATTAAACTGTCAACAATCATGACTTATGTTCATAACAATTCACTCTCTGTTTGCTTTAAACAGTTAAATTAAACCAATTATAACTTACATATCTGGTTGACTGTTTCTAGTTCCATATAGAACATATTTCTCACACGTTCCTCCATTTCTCGCAGTTGTCACTAATGTGCTCAACTGATTTGGCATGTGCCTATTTATGAGATTTTCTTCTTGGATTGGTCCACAATAGTCCAACTCTACCCAAATGCTTCTCCCTTGAAGCATTGTTGTCTGGCAAGCTACACAAATCTTATCGCTACTCCTTTTCTGCCAATCCATCACACTTTTTCTTCGATTCCTATTTTATGGATAATACCACAAGAATACATCTACTAGAATGAAAGGAATGCCAAATTTCAATGCATCAGTATCTACCAACCTCGATAATCAGAAGTTCACATGCAGCTGCAAGTTAGAGGAACATTCTGTGTTAGTAAATGCTTCTAGAACTATTTTGGCTTCATTGCATTTACTTTCTTTCCTTCATTAAAAAAGTCTGACGTTTGAAGTGCTGGTTATTTTGTAGGAAGGTTTTCACAAAAAAAATTAAGATTTACTTATCATTATGTCCAAGGATGTTATGGTCGCATGTAAGCAATTTTTAGAATTCACAGATGTGTCACACAAACATATAACACAAAACACGTGAAAAAAAAATATACAGAATGGCAATTTCAAATAACAAACTCCATTCCCAAGTTAAGAAGTAATATTGTCATATTTTGAAATTTTGCAATACATATTACAAATTATATGCCAAAATTCATAAATTAAAAGACATTACATGAGAGCGGACCTAGACTAGCAAATCCACTCCCCTTTATTGATTCAATGGCAATGCCATAAAGGTGGCATCCCCATCATCTATATTCTCAATAAAGATGCTCACCAAAAATCCATCAGTCTCAACATTCAAGCTCCAGCTCATCAAGGAGTGCAAGTAGAGGCAACTTAACAAGGCCATCTAGTTCAACCTTCACATGTACTAATATAGCATTAATACTGATTTGGTCTCTTTCCATGTACCCTGTCTTTGATAGACAAAATTCAACAGGAATTTGAACATAAACCTAGTTTATCGATTCCTTTGACCTGGATTGGTTCCTTTTCAATTAATGAATAAAATCAAAATTCTCAAATCCTCCTATGGATAATGGCAGACACTTCCTCTAACTCAGAATCTCATGGACTTTAAAGTTTATATTCTTAATGGGATTTCTTGCTTTCCAGACTTCAGTAAATATATTAGTTCCCTCATAGTAGTGGTGCAAGGGGAGCCAACTATGTCATGGTTGACCAAGACATCATCCCTAGCATTCAGAATCCTTTCGCCCCCTCTTGTCAATCATTTCTTCATTACCTTCACCCTCATGAAAACCTCTCCCTCCTGCCCCCTCCACTCCCTAACCTTATTGAAAATCTACATACCATCATCAACTTTGACATCAAGCATGTTGAGGTTTTCTACCTCTCGCCTTTCACAGCTGCTTCTACACATCTCTCAATTCTCATCTCTTAACATCATCACTGATAAATATGACTTTTTAGCTAAGGTCTTCTAGAAACTTTCCTTACATTCCTATCCCTACACCATTCATGACAATACCTCCACTTCCCCTCCTAGCACAACTATCGAATAAATTCCTTGGTGTGGCAATGTTATCCAAAAACATCTTGGTTTTTTCCTTGCACATCAGCCACCCTCGACCTGATTGGACTGCCATCACCTCCTTCAGCATAAGAAATGAGAAATATTGCCACCAAGAGAGACACAAACTACTGCTAATTCTTCATTATTCCCCAAAGGCTTTCTGGCATACCCTCTCCCATAAGAAAGCCACCTTTCCACATAACTTTGACCACAACTCTTGGTTCTCCCATAGCACCAACATTGATCACCACCCTTGTTTATCAAACTAGATCCCCAGCCATGTGGCTTTTCCTCCCACCTCCTACCACCTTTCCTTTCCCAAATTAGATAACATATGATAATTTATTAATGTCCGACAAATGACCACAAATAGGTCAATGGAACTGCAACATACAAAGTGCGAGTGCAAAGGCCACTCCTAGAAAAACATGATATAGTCAAATATGGCCAATATTGTGCAAATCTGAAGTCTAAAACATAAGATTATGGAGCTAGAAAACATAGCAATACTTCAAAGTGAGAGCATCCCAAATCATGAGCACTTGTAAAGGACCAAAAAAGGAGGAATTGTCTCATCTTATTGTATTTTGCTTTATGCTTTGGGGTGGTCAAGCCCTTAGGTTGACATAAATTATTGTAGCTTATCAACAGGTTGATTTGTCTTTTCGTCATTTGTTGGACATTAATACATCTACCTTATATTATGTTATCTTCAATGCAAAGAAAATTGTTGCTTATGAGAACAATCACACAGTAAATATCTAATAATTAAGTGCATGTCTTCAAAGCTTCCATGAAGTTTCCACCAACTTACTGGGTCCCTCCAAACCTCCTCCTTGTCTCTTCCATATAACCCCAATTTGGATTCAAGGCATAAGAAGCCATGATACAAGCACCTAGATAGGCATGTGTGACAACCAAAAACACTCAAGAATCGTGGTTATTAGATGTATGTTTGTAAAAGAGACAATGCAAGGACAAATATAATCAAGAGATCAACATTAAAACATTCCATAATTTACATAATATATATTGTCTATCAATCTCAAGCTCCCACTCATCTGCAAAGGTGTAATTAGAGAATGTTCAACAAGGTAGTATTTCTAAAAAGGAGCTTCTATGTATCTTTTGTCTTTGCTAGACAAATTCCAAAAAACTTTGACAAAACCAAGTCTTTTGTTTTCATGGGCCCAATTGATTTTTTTCAATATCGTAGTACTAACACAACTCAAAGGCAAAGGAACTCACTATGAGTGAGAACAATCACAAAGTAAATCTCTCTAACTCCAATGCATCATTACTAAGTGCCCACCAATACCTTGGGTACCTAGAGGCCTCTTCCTTTCCCCTTCCATATCACCCCAATTCATATTCAAATTTTCAAGGCCTAAGAAACCACTGATCAAAGTGCCTAGGGAGGCTTGAGAATTAATCATGAACCCTTGAAAGAATCCCTAACCATATGTGAGTTTGCAAAGGAGTTAGCACAATGGAAAACAAAATCAAGAGATCAACAATAGAATGCCAAAGGCATAAATTACTCTAACTAGATTGCACAGTTGTATGCTAGTGATATGTTACAATGTACATGTTAGATGGCAGTGGGCACTCTAGGAGTTGAGGTACCATGTTGTCTTAAGAAGAATTGTAAGACAAAGTTTCATACAATAAGCTACGAAGCTATTGAATGTATGTTTTCCAAGAGTAAAATGTGTTGAGGCCAGAGAGCTAAAAGAGTTATTGATTCAAAATGGAATATTGTAATATTTGTTCTCTTTCTTGGTGTTGTATGTAGTAAAATTCTTTTCAAGACTCATCTTGAATGCTGATAATCAAGGTCAAAAACTTAAAATTGTTTGTTTATGGCATTTGACAATGTGTTTTGGGGGGGAAATCTCACCAAATGGGCATGGCACATTTCCTCATTGTCAAGTTTGTTGAGAGCTTTCTACCAAGCTAAAAAATCTAAAACTAGAATTCATATAAGAATGTCATGTCTTATGCAAAATTGATTGCTACCTTGACCACCAAACTACAACATGGCAACCACGACCCGCATCAACTCATATTACTCTCACATGGAGCTACCCACATCTAGCTATCCAGGTAGATTATAGAAAGATAAAAACCCTAGCACTAATAAAAAAGGAATCATAACTCATAATGGGCCACAGTGTCTACTTTATCCATAGAGAGTAAAATTTTCTCTCTTTTTTTCATTTTAAATCTAAGAATAACAAGAACAATATTAAAAAACCAAACACACAAAGAAACCAAGAATACAAGAGCAAATTTATAAGAGAGAAACACTTCTTGGTATTACTTCAATGTAGTACACATGAAAGGGAACCACTATCTCTTTATAGCAAAGGAATACATAAAGACTAGGTTCATAAACCCTAAATGCATAAAACCTAGATATTATGTGTACTCTAACTAACCATTATAACTATTATATTTTTTGCTTTTGTAGAAGTGAAATGACATGTGGTTACTTGTTGACCCAAGGAACTTATAACTATTATATTTTTTGCTTTTGTAGAAGAAAGTGAAATGACATGTTGTTACTTGTTGATCCAAGGAACTACACATGTGCCAAGACTGAACCCATATTGTGTTGTAGACTTTGTATCACCAATGGACCCTTCCAATCCAACTATGAACCACATATTTGAATATCCTTACTTTTTACATTTAGGATATCAAAGCCCAATCTCCCTTTACATATTGTAGCACCCTCTTTGTTGTTGTCCAATGTTCTATTTTTGGAGCTTGCATAAATTCAAAAATATAGTTTGGCTACAAAGCTCAAGTTCAAGTCTAGGGTAATAAGATAGATCAAGTCAACCAATAGTTGCCTATTATTAATTCATTGGTTGCATTTGAAATTGATCTCGACTGAAAGCTTTAGCCCTTTCTCCATAGGTGCTAATGAGATTCACAACTTGCCATCCTAAACTTGTCTGACAAACTTTTGCCATATTTTGTTTGTGAAACAAAAATATGATTATTTGTTTGCCAAGCTTCTATACCTAAGCAATAACGTAGAATACCTAAATTTGTCATGTCAAAAGCTAAACATAAATCTAACTTTACCTTTGCAATTGCTCTTACCTCATAACCTATAATGATGATGTCATCTACATATATCACTAGAATCACCACATCATTCTCACTTTTGATGTAGAGATTGGATTCAAACAAACATCTTTTAAGTCCCTATTTTCCTAAATACTTGTCAATTTTGATGTACCATGCCCTAGGAGTTCAATGCATAAAGAGTTTTCGTCAATCTGCACACCAAATGTTCCTTCCCTTAAACTTGGAAGCCCTACCATCAGTACATGTATACATCTTCCTCTATCCCACCTTCGAGGAAGGCACTCTTCACTTCCATCTAGTGTAGTTTCTAGTCAAATTGCGCTACCATGGGTAGAACCAATTACATTGTTTTGATTTTTGCAAGAATAGCAAATTTCTCCTCGTAGATAATCTCTTCCTTATGACAGAAGGCACTCTTCACATCCATTTCACATAGTTTCCAACCAAACTCTACACCCATGGCTAGAACCAATCGAATTGTTCACATTTTCACAAGAGTAAATGTTTCCTCATAGTCAATGTCTTCCTTTTAAGAAAATACATTTACAACCAACCTTGATTTGTGTTTGTCATGGACCCATTTGCAACCAATGCATTTCTTTCATGGAGGTAGCTCTATGACAACACATGTATGGTTCTTCATTAAAGTTTCATGTTAGTTAATTTTATCATTTTCCCATTCTAGTCTCCCTTTGGCAGCTTCATATGGCACAAAAGGTTTCAAAAGGTTAATCAACCTCTTTTTGATCAACCTTTCTTGCTCTTATCATGTAGCTCATCCTAGTGAGCATTATTATAAGTGGTGTACCACCATTTTGGCCTTTTCTTTCCCCCTTGATGTTGCAAAACAACATTGGCTAGCAAGGCATATTGTCTCACCTCCCACACATCAACCAAGCTAAAAATCCCATGTTCTTCAATATCGAGTGTCTTCATACTGGCCTTATAAACCATATAGCATCTTTAATCACTTAAAATTACATGTAAGTGGAGAATGTGCTTGATAATATTAATAGAAAGTAGATTTTTATCCAATCTTGGAAGATAGTGAACATAAAGGAAGACCATCTTTTACCTAACATGGTGATCTACACAGTTCCTTTTCCTTCTACTATGTATGGCACCCCACCACCAAAAAATCAAAGACTTGATAAAAGATACATTAGCAACAAAAGTAATAAAACAATCCTTCGTGTTATTAAAATGATGAAATGCACACAAAAGAAGCAGGTGCGGGGCAATTTTTCACCCCAAAGGAACATTCGAAGCAAAGTTTGCATGGACGCTGAGGGTACTAACAAATAACCTCGCTGAGGCATGCTCTTCTATAAGGTATTATGATATCTCATCTCCTTCACCTCAGTTATCTTACAATTATTAGAGACAAAGTGTGCCCACAAATCTCAGGTAATTTCTCTCCCAACCAAGCAGCTCCATGACAACCAAAAATCTCGCTCCATTGGCCCGAAATTTTCGTTGGGTTGTTCCAAAAATCTCAGAACTCGTGAAGCTAAGTGGTTGAGGTAATACGTTGGCCCTCACTGATATTTGGCTCAGAAATGACCCATTACTTGAGTGTTGAAGCTAACAAAGGTTGCCTCCAATACCTTTCCAGACTTGAACTCAGCCCTGGTATTAAATTCAAACTGTTGTAGATGAACTCTTGGTCTCTACTGTAAAGTTTCTTCCTACAAAAATGTTGCATACTTTCTCAAGTTGCTCTCCTCTTCTCCTCTCAATAATCTCATGAGTGTGTAATGAAGAATGAACTCTCCCTTTTCCCTTTTGTCTCTCAGAAAAGATTAAATCCCTAAACCTAGGATTCAATGGATGAGATTTGATCTCCAAATCTCAAGATGTGTGGTTGAGATTAACTCTCACAATTGACCCCCTCACACATTGGCCCCATTACTTAAAAGCCTCTTAGTACCTTTTTCAAGTTGTGTACCTTTTTCTATTTTTCTCATAAAGTGATTTTTCAACTCACTTTAATATTAGAAAAGTAAACTTAGTACTTTACACATGAAGTCACTTTATAAAGTACAAGTGACTTTAATATTTAAAAAAGTACATGGTACAACACTTTTAACTATCTCTTCCACCCATGACATTAATATAACTCATAAATGTCGCCAAGACAAAAGCCATTAATGTGTTTACTAGGCTAAAAGGGATAAAGGCCTAGTAACACCTCCCCTTGGTACTATTTCCAACACACAATAGGAGAAGGAAGGAGGCGTTAGAGTCTACCCCCCCCCCCTAATGGCAACTTCTTGTACTACTAACATAGATCGAAGTTTAGAAAACTTCACTTTTGTAAGAGACTTTGTGAAAATGTCTGCAACTTGATCATTTGTAGGGCAAAAGTGCACTTCAATAACTCGATCATGAATGAGCTTTTTGATGAAGTGCATTTGTAGCTCAATGTGTTTGTTGCATTGTTGTTGAATTGGATATTTGGCACATTAATGGCACTCTAATTGTCACACTAGAGGGTGATTGAATGTTGCTACTGGAATCCAAACTCTGAAAGGATCTATCGAAGCCACAAGGCTTCTTAACTTGCATTAAGCACTGCTCAATACTCTGCTTCTATTGAATAAAGAGCAATAGCTTGCTACTTTTTACAAGCCCAAGTGACAAGTTTGAAACCAAGACTGAAAACATAACCTGCAAAAGACTTCCGATCATCAAGGTCGCCATCCCAATCTAAATCAATGAAACCAACCAACAAAGGAGTCCCCCTAAATTGTATTGTATCCCAAACTAAATTGTACCCCAAATATATCGAAGTATCATTTTTGTTACTTTTTAATGACTTTCATGTGCTGTTTGCATATGCTAGGCAACAAGACCAACAACACAGTAACTATCAAGATGGATGCAAAGTGGCATCAACTTCAACTGTAGGTGGCAATAAGTTTGACTCCAAACTGAAAGGGAGAAGGGGTTGGTTTACAATCTTCCATGTGAAAATGGTGAATAAGGTCACATGCATACTTAGATTGGGAAAGAGAAATTCCTTCCTTGGTTTGCAATACTTGGAGGCCAAGGAAATAATGCAAATATCCTAAGTTTGTCATTTCAAACTTCTTCTTAAGGCTTGACTTCACATGGGTTAAAATTTTAGGGTCACTACTAGTGAGGATAAGGTCATCAAAATAAAGAACAAGGATTATGAGATGGCTTCCTACTTTCTTGGTGTAGACAATGAGGTTAGAATGACATCTAGAGAAATTGATGTTAAGAAGAAAGCTATCCATTTTTGCATACCAAGCTCGAGGAGCTTGTTTAAGACCATACAGATAATTCCTAAGGCAACAATGTTGGAATCACTCTAAACATAGCCAGTAGGTTGTTCCATGTAGATTTCATCTTGTAGATTCCCATGCAAAAAGTCAAATTCAACATCGATCTAATGGACCTCACATCCATGTGAAGCAACAAGGCTTAGAACAAGATGAATGGAATTCCTTTTTGCGATAGGGGCAAAGGTCCCATTGTAGTCAATTCCTTCAACTTGAGAGAATCCTTTAGCAACTAATCAAGCCTTATGTCTTTCAAGGTCTCCATCTGATGCATGCTTAGTTCTGTATATCCATTTACATCTAACAATTTTTCTTCCTTTTGGAAGAGGTACAAGTTCCCAAGTATCTTTCACCATCAAAGAACGTTGTTCTTCATTCATTGTACTTTCCTAATCTAGATGGCCTAAAGCTTTTGCAAATGTGTCTCTAAACTTGAACCAAAGGAGAGGAGGCTTGCTATAACTATTAACGAATACGACGTTGATCTGTATGATCATCGACAAGATCACTAGCGACTTCACATGTTGAACAGACCCATTTAAGTTGTGGTGCCAGTGCAGGTTTTTGTTCAATAAACTCTTTTGGGGGAATGTGAGAAAGTGAAGGTGGATTTTCATCCTCAATGTCATCATTTGAAGAATAAATCATATTTGGAAGAGGAAGTGACAGATGCCAAAGATGACACACATGCCAAAGAAGGCACAATCATCATATTAGGCTCGCAAGCAAAGAGATTTTCACCAAATTTAACATCTCTTCTACTCATTATTTCATTAGACCGAGATAGAAGAGTCTATAAGCTTTTTCATATTCAAAATATCCAACAAAAATACATTTCTCGCCTTCAGGCTATAAAGCTTTCCTTTTTTTATCAAGAATGTGAGCCCATACTACACTACCAAAGATAGGGAAGTGGCTTACATTTGGCTTAATTTTTGTCCATGCTTCTTCCAATATCATGTTGTTAGAAGCCTTTGTGGGAGTATGATTTACTATGTCATTTGCTCAGTTGATTGCTTCCACCCAATAATGAAGACTTAATCCCTTACATTGAATCATATAATTAGCCATTTCCTTTAATGTATGATTCCTTCTTTCAGTAACAACATTTTGTTGTGGTGTATTTGGAACTGGACGTTGCATTTGAATGCCTTGTGCAGTGCAATAAGTTGTGAATTTATTGTTGACGTATTCACCTCCATTATATGTTCTTAATCTTTGTAGTTGATGTCCAGATTGCTTTTCTGCAAGGGCCTTGTAGGCCAAGAACAAGTCAAAAACATCACTCTTAAGTTTTAAGAAATAAACCCAAGTGCATATGGAGAAATCATTAATGAAAGTTAAGAAGTACTTGAACCTAGAGAAAGAAGAAAAAGAAAGTGGACCACATATATCACTATGAACAAGCTACAAAGGGGTTGAGAGGCACGTTTGTCAAAATTGTCACGATGATGTTTGTCGAGAACACAACCAACACAAACACCAACTTTGCAAGAAATGAGAGGAAGGCAAGTCACCATATCTTGATTACATAGTTGTTATAGTGAGCAATAGTTTAGACGACCAAATCACTCATGCCAAAGTTTGATCAAGTCATCACTATGAGCAATAAAAACTAAGAAAAACTGATGACCCAAAGAAAGAAGAAAAAGAAAGTGGACCACATATATCACTATGAACAAGCTACAATGTCGCCGAGTCATGCCAAGAGGCATGTTTGTCAAAATTGTCCCAATGATGTTTGTTGAGATCACAACCAACACAAACACCATCGCTATAAGAAATGTGAGGATGACTAGTCACCATATTTTGATTACATAGTTGCTGTAGTGAGTAATAGTTTAGATGATCAAATCACTCATGCCAAAGTTTGCTCAAGTTATCACTATGAGCAATAAAAATTGATAGAAAAGATGATGACCCAAAGTTGTCAAACTTGTAAAATGGGTAATATCATCAACTATTCTAGAGGCAAGGACATGCTTAGGATCTCTTAAATATGTAATTACAACTTGGTGAGGTGAAAACTCTATTGTTTTACCTTCACTTGAATGAGTGATCTAATATACTAATAGTGTTGAGAAATCGAGAGGCTTGAAATTTAAATTAGGTTTCTCTTTCTTTAATAATTGCTTGTGAAATTTGTTGGCTTCTTATTAATTTAATTATGTTCTGCTTCATCAAACAATTATCAAATGTAAAACATGAAGATCACAATGCACAAGAAACACAAGATATAGGCTCCAAGCCAGGGCAAAACCCCTCCAAAGGTAAAACCTAGAAAAATTCTCTCCTTATAGAATCATTAATCATACAATTAGCCATTTCCTTTAATGTACGATTCTTTCTTTTAGCAACAACATTTTGTTGTGGTGTATATGGAACAGGACGTTGCATTTGAATGCCCTGTGCAGTGCAATAAGTTGTGAATTTATTGTTGACATATTCACCTCCATTATATGTTCTTAACCTTTGTAGTCGATGTCCAGATTGCTTTTCTACAAGGGCCTTGTAGGCCAAGAACAAGTCAAAAACATCACTCTTAAGTTTTAAGAAATAAACCCAAGTGCATATGGAGACATCATTAATGAGAGTTAAGAAGTACCTAAACCTAGAGAAAGAAGAAAAAGAAAGTGGACCACATATATCACTATGAACAAGCTACAAAGGGGTTGAGGTATGCCAAGAGGCACGTTTGTATTGCTATGTTTGTTGAGAACACATGCCAAAATCACTCATGCCAAAATTTGCTCAAGTTATCACTATGAGCAATAAAAATTGAGAGAAAAGATGATGACCCAAAGGTGTCAAACTTGTAAACTGGGTAATATCATCAACTATTCTAGAGGCAAGGACATGCTTAGGATCTCTTAAATACTTAATTACAACTTGGTGAGGTGAAAACTCTATTGTTTTACCTTCACCTGAATGAGTGATCTAATAAACTGATAGTGTTGAGAAATCGGGAGGCTTGTAGTTTAAATTAGGTTTCTCTTTCTTTGATAATTGCGTGTGAAATTTGTTGGCTTCTTATTAATTTAATTTTGTTCTTCTTCATCAAACAATTATCAAATGTAAAACATGAAGATCACAAAGCACAAGAAACACAAGATATAGGCTCCAAGCCAGGGCAAAACCCCTCCAAGGGGAAAACCAAAACAATTCTCTCCTTATAGAATCATATCAAAGTGAGATATATAAGACCCATAATCAACCTTCTAGATGCAAAGTCAAACCTTCCTTTTGCACAGCGAATCCATCAACAGCAAGAGACTAGCAACAAATCTTCAACAAGGGATAAGATAAGGCAGAACTTCCACAAATCCTTTATCCACTTCAGACTTCGGCCCTCCTTCTGTGAAATTTCAGAACCAATTGAGCGAATTGTGTGCGTCCAAATGAGCTCCAACCTCCCTCTATTTATGCTATCCAAAGGGGTTCAAATAAGCATGTCCTTTGGGGCAAGGCCAACTTGACAGGTAAGCCGACTTGGCATCTAGAGGGGTTTTTGACACAAATTACATATTTAAAAATTATTTTTCCTTTTTCTTTACAATAAGCCCAAATAGGACTCTCTTTGACTTAACAAATCCGAGAAGCATGAAGAACTTGCTTCTCTAATAAAATAATAATAATTATTATTATTATTATTTTTCTTCTTTTTCTTTTACATAAAATATTCAATGATACAAGTACAAAGACCATTACGAAGATCAAACCTAGTTACATTTTCTAACACTCCCTCCTAATTATTGGGGTATTCATAATTCCACAATCGATACAAGGATACTTCTCAATTTGAAATATTCTCATAAGAAGAGTCGGATTGATAAGTCATCTTTAAGCATCGACATCGTAACCAACTTTGTCAAATAGCAACATAGTAAGGCCTTTTGACTAACAAGCTCTAACTCTCCACAAGATTAGAGCCCAATGTTGGGAGGCATACGTATGGACACCTCAGCCTCTAAAGGCACATACACCATATGAATGTTCACTAGGTATGTCTTCCAAGCCTACTCTTATCTTGGATTTCCAATCCTCAAAGAATATCGATCGACTTCGACCACTCTTATCTTGGATACCTTGTTAGATCCTTAAAGAGTGTCGGTCCACGAGACTACTACCCATCATGGATTCCCAATCCTAAAGGAGTATGAGTCCCAAATGCTTATCAATCCTCCATTTTCCCTCCCAGTGTGATACACTAGACGTATGACAGTTAGCCCTCGCCTAGTGCATGACACATATGGAGAATATGGTGTCCACCATCACTCCATCTCAGTCAGGGAGGAGGTCCTTACTCCTCAAACATGGAGGAGGTTTCTTACTCCCTCTCTATCATCACAATCCTTAGTTGGTCTCATACTTCATCAATGCATCAACTACTTGTTCTTCTGTAGAGATCTTACTGGTAGCTACATGGGCTCTTATCTCGTAATACATCATATCTGAGCTTTGACCTTCTTTCACATTTCATCTTCATGACAGGGTTTCTCGGCTCCTATTAGCATCATGTCATATCAAACTTCGAGCTTCCTGGATCTTGTCAATCATCAAACAATATTGTCATCAACTGGTTCATTTGTCTTCTACAAAGAGTCGAGCTTCCTCACAGCTGCTAGCACATATTTATAACATAGTTCTACCTAATAAGTCATACCAGCTTTACAATATCAATTCTACTCTCATGATTATCCAAACCATCAATAGTGTTATTCACGCAATCCATGTGTTCCATGACCAAATCACACAGTTGTAGGTACATCAATATCATCCAGCAAAGTAAGTCAACTATTATCCTTTCATCCTATGCATATATTTCTACAATATATCTTTCCAAGGATCATACAAATCATCAGTATCGAACTTTGCCAAATCATAATGGCCTTAAATCAAGGTGCCAAATTCTACTACATGCTCCTTATGAAGTTAATCATTCCTTTGCATGTTATATCTTCATATTGCAACAAGGTTTTGCTTCATCTTTCAATTATCAATATATTAGAATATGCTCATCAGTTGGAAGCTTCAATATCATCAAGGGTCCTACAACTCCCTCTTTCAATCATGTTCATCATTATCAAGAAGTTATCATCAAGCACGAGTCTTGCTTTACTTTTTTATTCCATCCTTCTCATCTTGCTTCCACAATTTCGACAGTGTTCATTATGTTCCTGCAATTATCAGCAAGTATGTTAAAATTGACAACTAGGGCCAAACTCCATGTGGGTCATCTTATTTATGGCAGCTGATATTTTTCTTGGATCTCTCCAATCGAGAGGTGTAGGATTGATCTAAAGATCATCCAATTCCATTCATGGAGTTATGAATTTATTTGCATTATAAGACAATTCGTCAAGGTCAGCCAACAACCAAATAAACCCCACATGTGCTCAACGTTTTAGTATAAATAGAGGTGGCCTTCAAGTCATTTCAACACACTTGGGATCTCTTCCTCTCTCTACTTGTCTTTGGGTTTTAGTAGGAGGAGAGATCCTAAGGAATAACATTGTCCTGATCCAAAGGGCAGAAAGCCAGAACTACCGGAAAAGTCGGAAAAACCGGAACTGCCAAAAAATCCAAAACTGTTGGAAATGCCAGAAAAGCCGGAAAAGCAGGAAAAGTAGGAACTGCCAGAAAAGCCGGAACTGCCAGAAAAGTCGAAACTGCCAAAAAAGACGGAACTACCGGAAAAGCCAGAAATGCCGGAAAATCCAAAGAAATCGGAAAAGCTGGAACTGCCAGAAAAGCTGGAACTGCCGAAAAAGTCGGAACTGCCGAGAGCAGCTGGAACTACCAAAACTATTGGGAACTGCCGAAACAGCCAGAGCATCTGTCTCCGAAGGAAAGCAGCATGCAAGGGACAACTAACTAACATTGGGACAGTTGTATGGTACTTAGCAGCAAATACACCAAGCATGCAATGTTACAGCTAGCATGCAAGGGACAACTAGCATGCAACAACAAGCATGCTAGGGACAACAAGCAAGCAAGGTGCAGCCAACACATAGGTCAAGATGGCAACATGGTGCAACAATGGCACACAATGCAGTACAGTCATGATTAATGAAGCGTGATGAGATGCAACATAGTGATGATGGGTGCAGCATGGTGCAGCGCGGTGAGGTGCATCATGATGACGAAATGTAACACAACGATAGGTGAAGGAGTCACCTTGGAGAATTAGTTGAAGCAGCATGTCTTCAACTGATCTCATGTATCATCTTCTTAGAGATGATCTATGCTCTTATCTAGATAAGTCAAAGTGTTGACTTCTGTTGTAAACGTACTATCTCTCTCTCTATCTGCTGAACTACTGAAGAACATATAAGAAGAATTGATCAAGGGTTCCCCACATTGGGGTTTGTCCCTAGCTAGCGCCACATCTTGTGTCCTCTTGTCTTGGCTTGTCTTCAGCGATTTATGTTTATGTTCTATCTACAGTTTACTTTAATGCTGATGTGATTGCTAATCTAAAAAAGAAATGGAGCTAACTATGAAAATTGAAATAAATTTCTCTAAGCATAGAACATACCTAAAATTAGCATGGTATCAGAGCTGAGGTGCAGGCAATGCCCAAGCAAGAGTGAAAGAGCAATCACCGAAGACAGTTGGGAAAGGACAAAAGGATCAGTGGATTCCTCATCCCTCTTCAAATTCACCATGGGTGAAGTCGAAGCAGAGAATATTATCAGAATGGCACAGCAGAATATGGCCTACCTAAAGATCACTTCATTGGAAGACCAAATCTCAGGGTGGAAGGAAGGGCAAATAACTAGTTAGGCCATTATGGGAAGGAGTGTCCGAATGGCAGAGACACATCACTTGATGATGATAACAATCATTCCAGGGACATCTTCAATTATCAAATGAATGACAGGTAATGCAGGTCATCAAAGAAATGGTCGACTCTTCATAGAAAGAAAGGAACCCCAGGTATGAAGAATCAAATGTTGTTTCTGATAAGATAAAGAAGCGTTATCTTGTATTGGCCCTCTCCTTCAGATTCTTTGGGAATCTGGCTTATAAATTGTAGTGCTTCAAGGCAATTCATCGGATAGATGGGTGCACTCTCTCATTTGGTAGAGATGGAAACAATCATGGGATTATACTTGGAGTCGATGCCACCTATCTCGAAAAGGGTGTAGGGAATGTTAACTCTCAATTGAATAAGGGTAACTCGACTTAAAGAATCTCTTTTATGTACCTGATCGCAAGAAGAACCTGGTGTCCATCTCGGAAATGGAAGTCAAAGGTTTCAGGGTGGCAATCATCGATGGAAAGGTACGTGTTAAAAAATATAATTTTCAAAGATGCTTTTTCTCATGGGTTCAGGGTTGACAATTTGTATCAAGTTGCAGGATGGTCCATTAGGGATCATGTCAATTGACATATCGCATTTATAACACCAGAGGTCTACATATGGGGCAAATGGTGATAGGGATGTCTGAATTCAAGTAGAGCATGAAGGTACATGTCTGAGATGTACTGAAGGAAAATCTTATAAGGGGACCATTCCCCTCATGCAGCAAGTCCACAGGTTTGGAACAACCCGAGGAGTTTGAGATTCATGATCGGGAATCTCATGTATACAAGTGGAAGAAATCCCTCTATGGCTTGAAGCAAAACACCTGGAGCGTAGTATGAGAGGATTGATAGTTGTCTGATGAAGTTGAGATTCACTAGGAGTGAAACCGATCCAAACCATTACCCGAAGGTTGTGGATGATAGACCTCTCATACCGACACCTTATGAGGATGACCTATTTTTGACAAGTGTAGACCCTCTCATTTGCAAAAGTAAGAGGGAGTTGGATTCCGAATGTGGAATGATAAATTGCAAGCCTGTGACTACCTCAAGGATCTTAACTTTCAAAAGTTATATGGTAGTGATGTCGAACCAAATTTGGGAAATGCCTCTGAGTTTCATAAACTCATTCGCGTTGATGTTCTTGGTGAACTTTTGTCCGGACATATGTTTTGCAGTTAGCATGGTGAGCTCATATTTGGTTGAGCCTCACTGGATTGGTGCCAAGAATCTTCTAAGATATCTTCGAGGCACAATCTCTCATGGATTGAGATACACTGTCGGAAATATGAAACTGCATGATTATTCGAATGCTGACTGGGCAGGCAGTGTGGAGGATCATTAGAGCACTTCTCAGTGCTGGTTCTCTTTGGATTCTACTTCGATATCATGGATGAGCAAGAAGCAGAAGTCGGTTGCCATAAGCACCGCCGAGACCGAATACATAGCTACGAGTATGATCTCGTGTGAAGCTGCATGGTTGAAGAAGCTCTTAAGTGATTTGTTTGTACACATGATGAATACCACTGTGATTCTCTGTGACAACCAGAGGGGGGATTCGATTATTGAGGAATCCCATATTCGATGATTGCTCCGACAGATAGACATCAGATACTGCCTTATCTGCGATATGGTAAGTCGATGGATGAGGAGGCTACATCGCATTGAGACTGATGTACAAGTCACAGACATTTTGTCAAAGCCCCAGGGAAAGATCAAATCTGTGACTTTCGCGAACGACTTGGAGTCGTTGAGAGACCTTCTTATAAGGGTCCTGCATGTTGCATGCATTGAGCTCTGGGGGGCTTGGGGTACTTACTGGAGCAACATACGACCACAGGGCGACTCAACCTCCCCTGGGGGTGCGTTATGAACAGGATGATTAGTTCTTCTGTGGGTCGGGATGATTAGTTCTCCCATGGCAACTGTGGAACAAGATGATTAGTTCTCTTGTGGGTTGGGATGATTAGTTCTCCTGTGGCGACTGTGGAACAGGATGATTAGTTCTCCTGTGGGCCAGGATGATTTGTTCTCCGTGGCGACCGTGGAACAGGATGATTAGTTCTCCTGTGGACCAAGATGATTTGTTCTCCGTGGCCACTGTGGAACAAGATGATTAGTTCTCCTGTGGGCCAGGATGATTAGTTCTCCGTGGCATCCACTAACAGGATGATTCATTCTCCTGTGGATAGGATGATTAGTTCTCTTGTCGAGGCATCCTACCCATGCAGTCTGGGACTCATGGGAAGTACCTCTCATCTGATCAATGAGCAGGGAAATAAGGATAGGGACCATAGTAGTACTATCGATAGACGCATCGCTGCATCTATCGTACTCCCTATGCTAGGATGACCTCCATTGATCTGGGATCAATGAAACTAATCTGGGATCAATACGAGTGGTTTGAGACACTCTCTTGTGACATTGATCTAGGATCAATGAAACTGATCTAGGATCAGTATGAGTGGTTTGTGACACTCTCTTGTGACATTGATTTGGGATCAATGAAACTGATTTGGGATCAGTATGAGTGGTTTGAGACACTCTCTTGTGACATTGATGATTTGCTCTCCGTGGCCACTATGGAACAAGATGATTAGTTCTCCTGTGGGCCAGGATGATTAGTTCTCTGTGGCATCCACTAACAGGATGATTCGTTCTCCTGTGGATAGGATGATTAGTTCTCCTGTCGAGGCATCCTACCCATGCAGTCTGGGACTCATGGGAAGTACCTCTCATCTGATCAATGAGCAGGGAAATAAGGATAGGGACCATAGTAGTACTATCGATAGACGCATCGCTGCATCTACCGTACTCCCTATGCTAGGATGACCTCCATTGATCTGGGATGAATGAAACTAATCTGGGATCAATACGAGTGGTTTGAGACACTCTCTTGTGACATTGATCTAGGATCAATGAAACTGATCTAGGATCAGTATGAGTGGTTTGAGACACTCTCTTGTGACATTGATTTGGGATCAATGAAACTGATTTGGGATCAGTATGAGTGGTTTGAGACACTCTCTTGTGACATTGATCTGGGATCAATGAAACTGATCTAGGATCAGTATGAGTGGTTTGAGACACTCTCTTGTGATATTGATCTAGGATCAATAAAACTAACTTCGAGTCAGTAAGAGTGATGTGACACACTCTCTTAAGATGAAACTGACTTAAGGTCAGTAGAGAGTGGTATGAGACATTCTCGATCAATTCTTCTTCTTCATGGTTCAAAAGAGCAGAGCAGTGCAGGGCACTAATGGCAGAGATAGTATAATCGGACATATGGATCAACGGATGGAGTTCTCCCTAGTTGAGAGGGAATGTTAAAATTGGCAACTAGGGCCAAACTCCATGTGGGTCATCTTATTTATGGCAACTGATATTTTTCTTGGATCCCTCTCATCGAGAGATGCAGGATTGATTTAAAGATCATCCGATTCCGATAAGTATTCATGGAGTTATGAATTTATTTGTGTTATAAGACAATTCATCAAGGTCGGCCAACAACCAAATAAACCCCCCATGTGCTCAACGTTTTAGTATAAATAGAGGTGGCCTTCAAGTCATTTCAACACACTTGGGATCTCTTCCTCTCTTTACTTGTCTTTGGGTTTTAGTAAAAGGAGCGATCCTAAGGAATAACGTTGCCCTGATCCAGAGGGCAGAAAGTCGGAACTGACAAAAAAGCCGGAACTGCCAGAAAAGCCGGAAAAGCTGGAATTGCCAGAAAAGTCGAAACTACCGAAAAAGCCGGAAAAGCCAGAACTGCCGGAAAAGTCGAAACTCCCGGAACTGTCGGAAAGTCGGAACTGTCGGAAAAGCCGGAACTGCCGGAAATGATGAAAAAGCTGGAATTCCTGGAAAAGCCGAAACTGCCAGAAATGCCAAAACTGTCGAAACTGCCAGAACTCCCGGGATTGTCGAAACTGTCCGGAACAAACGGAACTGTCGGGAACAGCCGGAACTGCCGAGAACAGCCGGAACTACCAAAACTGCCAGGAACTACCGAAACAGCCGGAGCATAAGCATCTATCTCCGAAGGAGAGCAACATGCAAGGGACAGCTAACTAACATTGGGACAGTTGTATGGTACTTAGCAACAAATACACCAAGCATGCAATGTTACAGCTAGCATGCAAGGGACAACTAGCATGCAACAATTAGCATGCAACAACAAGCATGCTAAGGACAACAAGCATGCTAGGGGCAACAAGCAAGCAAGGGACAACAAGCAAGCAAGGTGCAGCCAACACATAGGTCAGGATGGCAACATGGTGCAACAATGGCACATAATGCAATACAGTCATGGGTACAGTCATGATTAATGAAGCATGATGAGATGCAACATACTGATGATGGGTGCAGCATGGTGCAGCATGGTGAGGTGCAGCATGATGACGAAATGCAACACAACAATAGGTGAAGGAGTCACCTTGGAGAATTAGTTGAAGCAGCATGTCTTCAACTGATCTCATGTATCATCTTCTTAGAGATGATCTATGCTCTTATCTAGATAAGTCAAAGTGTTGACTTCTGCTGTAACATACTATCTCTCTCTATCTCTCTCTGCTGAACTATTGAAGAACATATAAGAAGAATTGATCAAGGGTTTCCCCACACTGGGGTTTGTCCCTAGCTAGCGCCACATCTTTTGTCCTCTTGTCTTGGCTTGTCTTCTGCGATTTATGTTTACGTTCTATCTACAGTTTACTTTAATGTTGATGTGATTGCTAATCTAAAAAAGATATGGAGCTAACTATGAAAATTGAAATAAATTTCTCTAAGCATAGAACATACCTAAAATTAACAAAGTACAACCAAACAAAAATATACAGACAAGAGCATGATGTTAATCCTGTCAATCTAGGATTTCCATGATTTCTCATAAGTGTACTTCTAGGGTTCTAGTTACAAACCCTAGATATTCCTTGACCTAACCCTTATAAAGGTTTTTACTTTTAAGCAAAAACATCCAATCCTAGGGTTTTGTCTTCAAGTCCTAGTTTTATCTCAATTAAATTCTTGCTAGGGTTAAACATTTGCCCTAGATTATCCTTTCAAAACTAGAGTTTAGGGATTATTTACTCCTACAAAAACCCTAGATGACATTTTACAAGGGCTATGGTTTCCTTAAAGGGAATAATTAGATAGGGTTAGGGTTTTTCTAGCTTAATCCTTTGCTTCAAGGGTTAATTCAATATAAGTTAGGGCTCAAAAACCCTAAATACCAAGAGTCAAGACCCTAGCAACTTCATAGTAGCAAAGAAATTGCAAAACTCTACAAGCATACTGCTAATTGCAAAACCCTAACCATACTATTGGCATACCTCATATGTAAAGACTACGTGCCTTTGATTTCCATGATTACAAGGTGTTGCTTCAAAGAGACATTCATACTTCATTTAGTTCCCAAAGCATTATGTCCTGCACTTTGTAGAGATCTGGTCTCACATGTATCAACTTCATTTGAAAGGACAGCTTCTTAGCATGGCGAACCAATCCATTCAGAGATCTTTAAAGCTTTTGTATTATGTCGATCATCTTCTTTTAAAGCTAAAAGTTTGCTTCATGGTGAAGTTCATCTTCTTTATATAAAAGTTGTGTAATTGTGATTGTCATACTATTATGTGGGTCACTGCCTTAATTTGACTGTCTCACGATAAATATGTGTCATTGTTAGGACCACTGTCAAGTCTCCAAATCATATAGTACTAGTGTGATATCCCATTGTGTTATGAAGATGTCACTATATTGTATTCCAATTATTGTATTCGAGCTACACATCAGCACAAAGAGAGGAGCCTTGAGCCATTTTATAGAGCATGCCAGTCAAAAGAACGAGCCGCACAAAGTGTGATTTTTAAAGAAAGGCAATGTCACTGTTATATGATGCGATGCACAAGTCCGAATCATAGGGTATATACTTGCTACGATGTCAAACAATGATGCCAAACAATGCCACTGTAATGCGAGCATTGAGCCATAAGGAGGATTCTGGAAACAGTCCACGAAAATATGTGAATGTCATAGAAGCATACGATCAAGGGAATCAAAAATATGTGCAATGCCACTCAAATGTGAGTGTGAGCCATTGATTTTTTATGTGAGTCACTGGTGCGAATATAATAGTGAATCCCAGAATCTTCGAGCCATAGAATAATGTGTCATTATAACTTTATGCAAGCCTTAAATAACATTTGTGAACCATTGTTACCCATAGTGTATGTGCTCTACGAGCCACTGGACTATAAGAGAGCACAATCAAGCCAACGACGCCAAAGCCACCTATAGATAATATGGTTATTGTAAATCACTGTTGTTGCCACAAGGAGTATACGAACCATAACAATTTGATGAGTCACAAGCCTTTGAGACATATTAGCCACACAACGCGTGTTGTGATCCGTAAACAGCCCAATCACTTGTAATGTGAAATGATGCCCTGAGTGATGTCATAGAGTTTATTTATGAGCCAATCAAGGAGTGTGATCACTATAGTTAGTCATGACGAGTCAACAAATGCGAACAGAGAAAGCAAGCCATCTAAAATATAATACGAAACTCTAAAATCGAACCTCAAAAAAGTGATTTTATAGAGCGAACCCAAAACTTATTTATCATGCCACACAGAGTGTGTGCAAACCACAGGTGAATCGAGCCACAAAGGTAACGTGTAAACCAAAACATATAATTCGAATCACAACAGAATAACCAATGCGAGTTTGAGATCAAAGCAAGTTACTGAATTTTCAATGTGATGCCATAGTAGGGATCCCACTGTACAAAAATTGTGAACCCCACCTATGAACCTATGCGAGCCATAAAGATCCACAAATATATTCATTTCACAGAGTGTGAGTTTATGTAGATGAGTAGCGAGCCATAATACAATCCACAGAAACATAGTGCAAATAATGCAATCCTTTAATTGAGTACAAGCCATTACACATAACAGATCTGAGTCAAACCACAAATATTTTCCATGCCATGAATCACATCCATATGAACCACAGTGGTATTAGAAGTTACAGGAATATGCCTAGAATTTTGTCCAATCCATCGAAAAGAAGTTGTAGTAACCACAAGTCATAGAAAAAGCCACAGAGAAAGAGATCCTTCAATCCAAATGCCAAAAGAGTGTGATCTTCAAGCCTCCTACTTCAAACCTTTGCTTTGAAACCAATGTTGAGAAATCGGGAGGCTTGTAGTTTAAATTAGATTTCTCTTTCTTTGATACTTACTTGTGAAATTTGTTGGCTTCTTATTATTCTAACTATGTTTTTCTTCATCAAACAATTATCAAATGTAAAACTTAAAGATCACAGTACACATGAAGCAAAAGATATAAGCTTCAAGCCAAGGCAAAACCCCTCTAAGGGGCAAACCCAGAAAAATTCTCTTCTTGTAGAATCATATCTAAGTGAGATATCCAAGACCCATTATCAACCTTCTAGACACCAAGTCAAACCTTCCTTTTGCACAACAAATCCATCAACAGCAAGAGACCAGCAACAAATCTTCAACAAGGGATAAGATAAGGGTAATCTTCCACAAACCCTTCATTCATTTCAGACTTCGACTCTCCTCCTGCGAAATTTCAAAACCAATTCAGTGAATTGTGTGTGTCCAAATGAGCTCCAACTTCCTTCTATTTATATTGTCCATATATTAAGATCCTCCAAAATCAATAAGCCATTCATCAAAAGAAGTAGAGATTGCATTGAAAGATAAACCAAAAGCAAAAAGTGTATATCCATGAGAAGTGTTACGAGAAGAACCAACACTAATGTTGTCCTTCTTCATTACTACTTCCAAGGCATCCATCTTTTTAAAGCATTTGGACTCTAGATAATCGTCTTTCCCATTATAGTTGCAAAGTCTATCAATCTTTTAACTCTTTGATTTTGGTCCTTTGACACCATTAGAAATAGACGTTGGTTGAGAGAGTTTAAGACCCTTATTTTGGTTGTAGTCGCAAGATTGTTGCTTCTTTGAAAGATTGGTTTTATCTTTCTATTGGGCCACTAAGGCCTTGTCAGATGTACCTGCAAGAGCTTGTATTGTTCTCTAATCAGAGAGACAAGGATTCAAGAAAAGGTTTTTGATAGGCAACTCCCAAAGCTTATCTAGTGGCATCAAATGTAGGTACAAAAATAGAATATGTAGAATCAAAGCTTTGAAAGAATAATATATATCCAATGTCCATCGTCTAGATTAACCTAATAGTTTTAAGCAAATGCCTATGTGTTTTAAACTTAGACAGGTAATCTTCAATGAAGAGAAAACATTAGACGGGTAATCTTCAAAAGTCATGATTTGGTTTAAGCTGATAAGATCAAATAATGTTGGGTTTGTCGAATATCTTTTTAACTTTTCCCAAGCTTCATGAGGAGTATTGATTCCTTGAATATGAAATTCCAAATCGGGAGAAATGGACATTCCTATTAACCCATGTGCTTCGTCATTCCTATTATCCCATTTGGATTTCTTATCAACATTAGCAAGGGACTTCTTGTTCCAAGGTAATCTGATACAATATTTTACTTCTTAGTACATCCTCCATGTGAAATTCCATGAGTAGTTGGTACTAGCAAGCAAAAGTTCACTTGGAGTGGCCATTTAAAATATATAGACATTATGGTTTCAAAAGATGAAATTGACTGTCTAGATGGAAAGCTCTTGAAAAATAGGTTGTTTCAAAAAAATGAAATTGAAAATGAACTATGAACGTGAAAGTTATGCCCTTTTTTAAAAAGGCATTAACAATTGCAAAGAGCCACGTGGCACTTAGAAGTTGGCTCACATGATG
Organism: Pinus tabuliformis; assembly: GCA_031772625.1. Classification (NCBI taxonomy): domain Eukaryota; kingdom Viridiplantae; phylum Streptophyta; class Pinopsida; order Pinales; family Pinaceae; genus Pinus; species Pinus tabuliformis. The sequence goes on along the minus strand of CM062817.1, from coordinate 838,916,148 downwards.
ATGGATGTTGATTGAAAATAGTATTAGGTATATACATGAGCAAACTTTGAAAATTTTATCCACAATGGTTTGGAATCTTTAAGATATATTTTTTTCATTAAAATTTTATTATTTTATGCATTTTTTTTGTAAATCAAGTCATAAAATTCAAATTGGACTAATTCCAATGCAAATCCAAGTTGAGTCCGAGCACCCTCAACCAATTTCAAGGTTCAGTCAAAGTTTTAAAATATTGATCATAAGCTATGAAACCGGATTCGTTGATTTTTGCCCAAGTGTCCAAATCCTACGAATCGGATTCAATTCGACTAATTCAAATGCGATTTTCGGGACACGATCGAATCCGGATCATGTCCCAAAACCGAATTCGAATCCAGCGAAAAGGAACCCGCGGGCCATTAAAAAGGGCACATTCCTATTTTTATTTACCATTTTCTCTCATTCCTTTTGCAAATAGTGAGCTGTGGGTTTGTTGTTAGAAGTTTGGAGCAATGAGCCAAGGATTTGGAGCGCTTTCAAGGAGATTCAAGCACAAGGTAAGTGCATTTCATCTCTATTTTTTTGCATTTGTATTACAGCAGTTTGTATATGCATTTCTTTTACAAATTTGTGCATGTTTTTTTTTTTTTTACAGTATTCCTGGCTCAATCAAAGACAGAAGGTATGGGGCAAAGGAAGGGGAAGAATGTCCCCATTGGAGATGCCCCTCCTCCCCTAATATCATCAAAGTCTGCTGCAAGTAATGTTGAGGGAAGTCTTCCTCCTAAAGGTAACATTGAGAAATACCCCTTGTGGAAATATGTCACAAGAAAGGATGGGCCAAGCAACAAGGGGAAGGGAAAAGGCAATGTGCATTGGAAATGCAACTTTTGCCACAATACTTTCACAAGCACATATTTTCGTGTGAAAGACCCTTTGTTGGCTTTACCAGGTTGTGCACTTAGAGCTTGTACACAAGTTCCTTTACAAAAGAGGAAAGAAATGGAAGAAGAGTTCATTGTTGGTATGACAAATGTGGCTGCAAAATCAAGAAAAACCAAGAATGATGACCCCCTTCCATTTTTTAGAAAAGACACCACCAAATTTCCATTTGAGAGTTCTATTGGGGGACAAGCAGCAAAAAGAAAGGCAATTTCACTTGGTCCAATGGACAAGATTTTTCGAAAAGAGAAACGGGAAGAGCTTGATCTCACCATTGCCTTTTCTCTATCAAAACTTCATATCCTTTAATGTTGCACACTCACCTATATTTATTGAGATGTGTCGTGCTCTAACTCATGGGTCTCCATCATGGTATGTGCCTCATGGTTCAGAGAAGCTTAGAACCACATTGTTGACGAAAGCAAAAAAAGAGGTGCAAAAAATGCTTGAGCCTATTAAAGCACCATGGCCAACATCTGGGGTTAGCATTGTTTCTGATGGATGGACAGATCCAGCACGACACCCACTCATCAACTTCATGGTGTCTTCCTTGAATGGTCCAATTTTCTTGATAGCAGTGGATACACTTGGAGAATACAAGGATGCGCAATTTATGTGTGAGTTGTTTATTAAAGTTATTGAAGATGCAGGTATTGATTCTTGTGAGTAAATTATTACAGATAATGCACCTATTTGCAAGGTTTCTAGCATGATTGTGGAAGCTAAATATCCACAAGTGTTTTGGACACCTTGCATTGTCCATTCATTGAACTTAGCACTGAAATCCATTGCTTTTGATATGCTTTGGATTGGTAACATTATTGAGGATGCACGACATATCCGTAACTTTGTGCAAAATAATACAAATGCCCTCACTATCTACAAGGAGTACAACAATCTATCATTTTTGAAGATTGTTGATACATGGTTTGCCTTTTCATTCATCATGTTGAAGAGGTTGAGATATGTCAAGACCGCTCTTGAGGCCATGGTTATTTATGAGTTATGGTCTTTTAGGAGAAAGACGGATCAACTAGCCTCTAAAAGAGTGAAGGACACAGTGCTAGATGATGCTTGGTGGGAGAGGGTAGATCTAATTATTCAGATCATGGACCCTATCATTTATTTGCTTTAATTTGTAGATATAGACAAACCCATCCTAGGAGAGGTTTATGAGGGATGGGATTCCATGATTAAGTCTGTGAGGAGCATTATTCTACAAAGTGAGTGCCCTCAATATGAGACATCACCAAAGGCCTTCTATGGTACTATACAGGATATTCTTGTGAGCAGATGGGACAAGAATTGCACACCTTTATATTGTTTGGCTCACTCATTGAACCCAAATACTACAGCCATGAGTGGCTAAATGGTGGACCTTCCCACATATTCCCTCCTCACATGGATGGTGAAATCTCACAAGGGAGGAAAGATGCATTCAGGCGAGTTTTTCATGATAAAGCATTGCTTGATGAGGTGGAGGATGCCTTTGCTGAGTTTTCCACTGGCACTGGTCGATTTGCAGGATATGATGTGATTAGAAACAGGGGGGCTAAGAAGCCCTATTCTTGGTGGGCAATTCATGGGGCAACAAGCCTCCTCTTTAGCAGTTAGCCATGAAGCTCCTCTCTCAGGTGACTTCATCCTCTTGTTGCGAGAGGAATTGGAGCACATATGGGAATTTGTATAGTGTGAAAAAAAGCAGGCTTGAGCAATCCAGGGCAGAGACAATGGTGTATGTGCACACCAACCTTCGTCTTATTTACAAGCAGAGGGAAGAGTGGTTGAAGGGAAGACAAAGATGTGGGATGTCTTTCCTGATGATATGGGTCTGGACATCAGTGTTGAGTTGGCATGGGCCAACATGGATCTCAATGATCCAGTGCTAGAACCTGTTATATTCGATGACGGTGATATTGTAGAGGGGTCATCCTCCACACTAGCGGATGCTGATGTGACTATGCATACAGGGGAGGAGGAGGATGCAAAGGAGAGCAGTGGTGACCATGATGATGAGGACAGTGATGCTGATTCTAATGATGACTATGAGGATTGATGACTCATGAGTCATGGGCTACCCACTGCCTACTGCCTTGTATACCTGTAGTTGTTTTGTATTTTCTATTTCTAGTTGCCATTGGCATTGCACTACCTATGTAACACATTTTGATTTGATGACTTAATGAGAAAACTACAGTTGTCATTGTCTTTACCTTACTATCTTGTCTTTCTCCTATTGGATCATTGATGAATTAAATATGTATTATGATTTATCATTTATGATTCTATGAATTTAGAATTTATGATTCATTGATTTATCATTTATGATTTATGTGACTTGTAATTGAATTTTGTATGTACTATGCATGCGATAATGTTACTGACGTACTTTGTAAACAGTAAAACTTACATCTAGATGAAGATCTATGTTTGAAATCAATGAATTTGTATCATTAATGAGAATTTGTGTAAGAAATATCTAATTTTTAATATATATACATAATGAATCCTACGTGTCTTGTTCCGGGGGGGTCAACGTGTCCGAATCCGACACTCAAATCCATGTATCCTACAATTCCCGAATCCTCGTGTCAGGTTGCTTAGATCATAAGTAGTCAAAATGCAATAAAGCGCTACTAGATCAGCACTGGACATTATCTTGGCTACCAAGGATGTTAAGATCATCAAAGTCAAGGGGTAGAAGGAGGGGGAGCTCACCCATTCACACAAGTGTGAAAATAAGAAAATATTGCATAGCATCTAGAATGAAAATTCTACATGACATTAGACAGATCATGTACAATCCTACGTATGAGATAGATGAAAAGAATGGGAACCCTCTTTCTATAGGTTCAAATCTCTACATTGTCTACAAGCCTACGTACATCAAAGATGAAAAACTTGGGAGCCAACTTGCGAAAAGTTCGAAACTTTAACATTGTTGCCATGGTCATGAATTCTCCATTATGATAGTGTTTGGTATCTAAGTTAAGTTTCTACTTAAAGTCTATCTTCTGTATGTAAACAGTGAAATTCAGCCCAAGGATTGGGCTGTTTTGTTGGCAGAGCTATAGGAAACTTCTAAATAAGAGCAGAACGATCTCATCTGTTGAGTTACAAAAGAAATATGTATGTATCTAACAAGAGTGTAGATTTGTAATATTAACAATGACCAGTACTACTACCATAATGACCAAAAAAAATTGAAGAGGTACATAACAAGCACTCACTTGAAGCCAAACCCAAGTACAAATAATATGCAGATGCAGTCCTATCTTGCTTGATAAAACATTGCACAGCAGAATCTTTCGGTCCAGGCTGCAACCAAACAAAAGGGAAAACAATGTCAATCGAGTTGAGCAATAATGACATTGAAAGGTAAGTGCCTAATTTCAGATTAAAATAATACTATGGCAGAAACAATAAATAAAGTGCACTTGTATGTGGAGAAAAGTTAAAAACTACAATAAACTGTAGAATTTAGACTTGTCTAAAAAGACACCGAGTGCGCCAGAACATAAAATATCTATTAATAAGATTCATCTCAAATACCATAAAGGAAAATCTTTGGACCAGTTCATTGTTTTCCAAGTTTTCCTCTTTCTATAATATCAATATACAGTATCCTGACTTTTCCTCCCATGACTGTCACTAAACTAGAGATGCAGATCATCAGTCAATAGCAATGGAGGTAAAAGCTAAAATCACAAACCATTATATTTTTACCTTAATTGATCCAGGAGCTACTAAAAATAACAACAGTGAAATATTGATTGAAACCAAAAAGGGATGAGGAATTTTGGATGGTTGTGAAACAGAATCAAAGTGCACACTGGTTTTGTGAATGTGGTTATAAAATTTTGAAGTAAATTTTGAAATTTTTAATGGTTTGAACAATTGTATCAACCTTCATGTCACCCAGTAGGGCTCTTATGGTCATTGGAATGGACAGGCTAAGATCTTACCTTGCAAAAGCATATAAATACCTTAAAATATTTGGTTGCATACATGATGCAGGTAACCCAATAGTTTTTTCAAGGTATCTCAACGTTGCAGGTGAAGCAAAAGCATATAGTTATATGTTTCTCATAGCATCAATCCTGCAGCTATTAAAGGGCCAAAGGCTAGAAGAATACCCACCATGTTGGCAAATGTGTTCCCATAAGAACTGCAAAAGGATACCACCTAAGACAAATGTTGATTTTCCAACCATTTAGTTCCAGAACCAAAACATGTCCCTTTCCCAAAGTTCTATTGAAAAAGAACCATAAATGCAAAACAAACAATTGTACGAGATTAAGAGCTAAGCAGAGATTTACTCCCCCTCCCAATATATGCAAGCGGAGCTAGCATCTCTGATTGGATCCCTAGATCCATAGATGTAATATTTCTTCTAGGAAGATGAAGCTTGGCACGTAGCTCTTTCTGGAGTATAAAGCCAAATTTCAACAACTGAACTTTTGGAGCTTCAGTTACAGAAATCTCTTCAATAAAGGGTTCATTTACCCGAGTGGAGTATAAAGCCAAATTTCAACAACTGAACTTTTGGAGCTTTAGTTACAGAAATCTCTTCAATAAGGGGATCAGTGACCCAAGAGTATCACCTATGATCACATCAGTGCTCGTTTTTAAAAACAAGGAGGTAAAATGTAGTTATGAATTTATAGTAGATAGTTGAACAAATCTACCTTTATTTTGTATCTACATAGATCATTGGATGAATATTCACCTTATTAGCCAACACAACAAAAATATCATTCAAAAAAACAATGCTACCAATAATAACTCTTAACCTCTCCAAAGTATTGATGACTTGTATGACCTTTAACAAGCTAAGTTATTCCCAGAGATCACCTTGACATCCAAATATCATTAAATTAGATTGGAGGATATATATAAAACAACAATCAGGACTAGGTATACAAAATATGAACCATTGTTCAACATTTTAAAGTAAAAAATGACTATTCTGCTTTTATGTTCGTTATAAATTTTACTCTTAGTGAATAACATAAATAAAATTTAAGTGAAGGTTATGATAAACATTTGAGGAAAGGGCATGAATAGTAAAGCTGAGGCGACGGCTCTTGCAGGCCTTTTATCCTTTTGCCTTTTCTTTAACATTCAGTTTGTGCCAATCTTTGGAGATTCAAAAGTCATGGTTGATTTTGTAGCAGGAAAGAGCCATATCAGCAACCCTCTCCTTGCAGGTTGGATGGACAGAATCAGGTTCCTTTGGAGGAAGTCGGAAGGGTGCTCCATCCAGCACATTTACAGATCACAGAACCAGCAAGCAGACATCTTATCAAAGGAGGGTCTCCTTTTGGAACCAGGTATATGGAACATGAAGGTAAAATCTGGCGAGGAAATCTTCTCTATCCAGGACTTTTCCTTACCAGGCTCTTAAATTCAAATCTTTTTGTTTTAGTTTTGCATCTGCCTTTAGTATTTCTGTCTTTTTCTTCCTTCCAGCTTTCTGCTTAAAGTTTCTGGCTGAAGCAAATTTGGAATCCTTTGAACAAGTTTCTGAATACTGTTTCTCTCTTTGAAGAGAACTTTATGCTCCTATTTCAGCGATGTATCTTTTATCTTGCAATTTTGTCAGCAACTCTTTGGCAGCTCAATGGGCTGGCTAAATTTTGGAAATCCTATCTCTAGGCTAAAAATAGCCCCTATGAAGATCTTTCTGTCAAATGTATCTGTTTCTTTATATATCTTATATAATATAATCATGCTTTTTCGCTCTGAAAAAAAACATTTGAGAGAACACCAGTATTTGGGGAATAAACATAAGACAATATTTGGGGAATATTGCAGTCAATCTACAAAAGAGAAAATCAATTGCTTGATGGCCAACTCCAATAAATGCCATTATTTGGGGTATATAGTTTTGAAAGTTCAAATTGCAATCGATCTAAAAATGAGATAATCGGTTATTAAATGGGCAACTACAATAATTGTCTATGAAGTTAGAAGCTTCATGGACGTGCCAGATTATTACAAAAAGTGAGTTTGTTGTGTGCAGAAACCATAATTTTGCATGTCAACGCTAACAGCAACCCAACCTCCACACTTTGCAAGCTGCGTTCATAACTATACAGGCCAACTTTATAATAAGAAATCCAATTTCATAAACACAAGCAGATTTGATAAATTGCAAGTCTACTGGATTATTTCAGGTCAAACTTGAATATTTGCAAGCTAACTTAGTTATCTGCAAGACAATTTTCACAATTTGCAAACTGACATGAACATTTACAAGTAGGTCCCCAAATTTTGCAAGCCTGTCTTAGATTTTCCTTAACAATCCCATAAACTGCAAGACAAGCCACCAGAATTGCAAGCTAATTTTTCCAGAACTGCGGGACAATATCATATTTGCAGGTCAATCTTCATATTTATGAAACTCATCTCATACTTTACCAACCAATCCCCCAGTACTGCAGGCTAAATCCATTAACTGCAAGTCAATCTTCAACTATTAGAGGCTAAACTCGGATATGAAGATTTGAATGTATCATGGTTGCATAAAGACAGGAAGCATCGGAAGATTGCTGTACACTAAAGACAAGTGCTATTAATTAAGAATTGGAAACAAAGGCCAATGGAAGAATTGTCAATCTGTGGGGCAAGGGAATTAAAATTCACATAAAAATTGTTGCCAAGTCAACTGGTTGGTGAACAGACTCAAGTCCCTCTCTCATGACTGTGAAATGATAGAGCGCAAGGTGGATTGACCAAACTGCCCACCTGGAAGAAAGTGGCAGCCCTGGTACACCTAAAAAGTGGCCCAGGTGCCTTAGAGTGACTCACTCACTTGGGAAATCTATCTAATCATTGGTTGAATCGGGAACCTAATCCATTAGCCCAGGCCCCAAAGCAGTTCAATAGGATCTCCGTCAAATGATGTGATAAGGCAAGGCAAGCAAAGGCACGTGTCTTATGTGCCAATGCAACTTCAAAATGCAAATACAGAGATAAATCTTATTATGGTGAAAAATTGAACCATCAATCCACCAAAAATTCTAACAATCCATTGAACAATCCAAATGGCATTCATGGTACCACAAAATGAAAAATTACTGCTAGCCCGAGTAACTAAACCCTAAAATGACGAAAATTGAAACACATGACATCAAGCAGCTATCAAGAGAAACCAAGTATTAAAATTAGGTGCAAAGGTTATTCCCTCAAACAAATGGAGAGCTAGTTTGAGTGATTAAACTCTTTCAACAGAGAAAATGTTCTATTAATGTATTGAACAGTCCAAATGGCATTCGTGGTACTGCAAAATAAAAAAATATACCACTATACTGAACAATTAAGCCCTCAGATGACAAAAGATATTCAAGGACACGACATCAAGCAGCTACCAAAAGGAAACAAGCCTTGACTCTTAAGTAATGTGCAAACGTTACTCCTAGAAACATATGGGGCTAGTCTAAGAACTAAATGACTTTCACAATGCATTGAACAATTCAAATAGCAATCATGGTACTGCAAAATGCAAAGATACTGCTGGCCTGAACAATAAAGCACTCCGATGACAAAAAAATTCAAGGACATGACATCAAGGAGCTATAAAAGGAACCAAGTCTTAATTGCAAAAGTTCCTAAACCCAGAAACAAATGCGGAGCTAGTAGTATGAGGGATTAAATCTTCAATGGATCCTTAAAAGATAAGGAAAAAAATAAGTATATTAAAAAGAAGGGAAAAATCTAACAGCTGCACTTTGTAATAAATGAGGTGTACTAACTTTGTAATAATTGACCCATTTAATCCATGGCATTGTTCCATAGTCAGATAATTGTTAAGGATAAAAAGAAATGAATTTGAAAAATTAACAAAAAAAACATGTATCGTTAAGGTGTTCATATAGAGATATTTTTCAGATAAGTTCCATAAAAAGATTATTTTAGGAAGATATTTTACTGCCGGTACAATTTTCCATACGGTGGTGGGCAACCTGTGTCTTGGTATTGGCCATTTTCCGACCAATGATCAAAAACTTAAAAGCTAATGTCAATGGCAAAACAAAACATCCCAATAAAAAAGTAGAAAAGCCACTGCAAGCAACAGCCTGCACATTTTCAATTATCGCCGCATTTAAAATAAAATCAGAGAGGAAAGCCGTTTCAGACCAGTGCCCTAAGAAAAAAGGAAAAACGGGCATCGATCAGAAAGTGATTTACCGCATGAACACGGCATGATGTTAACAAAATAAAATATTTTAGAAACGAATTTTCATTTGCACACATAAAAGAGCAGAAGTGAAAAGGGAAAAAAATCAAGAAGGTAAAAATATCTCGCCTGCTTCAAGGACACAGGAAATGTGAGCACTCCGGACAGAAGCGGCGGTTTCACAATCTCCTTGATAATTTCCCTCCACGTTCTGCACACGCCAGCACAAACCACAACGTTCCTCCGTGCAGGCCAGGTGATCTCGCTGCTCTCAATTCTCTCAATAATATCTCTGAGCAGCTCATAGGGCAAATTCGCCCAGCAGCTCTCATGCAAAATATCGGCGGCTGTTTTGCAGTGATTCTCATCACCAGAGGTCACCGCGACGCCGTGCGAGTGTGACCGCGATCTGCGGTTGTAGGAGAGCTTCACATCGAAGCTCCTCTTGGAAATACTTCCGATGCCGCCCTTCATGTCCTGGATGATATTCTTGATCGGAGGCATCAAGAACAATCTGGACGCTTCAAAGCCTTCAAAATTAAGCTTCCGTTCCCCGTAATTTCAGAAACAGCATAATTTGCAAAAAGGGCCACGAGATTAAAGCTTCAATGTGCGAGATGGAATCTCCGCGCTGGCAGGTTGTTAATGTACCGATACAGCACGGAATCGACCGATTCGAGGGTAGGCAGGCTCAAAAGGACGGTAATTCCGCTGGTTTGGGGTTGCCGAAGGCCATTTTCGCCTGGATCTCAAGCATTTAAAGCTTCCAAGTGCCCTGTGTTTCGTCATCAAGACCGTAATCCATTGTGAATGAAAGAATGCATGCCTGCTCTCCAACCCTTGCGCAGCAGAACAGGTAGAAACACCTCTGGCGAAACCGCGTAACAGGTGGTTTTGTCAAAATCCGCCGAATGGTGGGGTGGAGGAACCACTCAAGGGATAAGAAGGAATAGGGCCACGATTATTAAGTGAAGATAGAAACGATTACCGTCCACTTCTAACGCCGTCTGTTGGGGGAGAGTTCAAAAGTGGTCCACCCTGGTGAGCATCCCCTAAAAAGCTCATTGCTATTCATCGCCTCTTCGGTTTATTTAGAAAAAAAAAAAAAAAAAATGGGTTAGTTTTACATCTTACTTTATTTTCTATATTAAAATTAAATTTTTAAGGAGTTGTCTTGTGTGATTTTTAGGATTTTTTAGTGCTGGAATTTTAGTGGAAAAATTTAAGGTGAAATCTTGATTTATGTTATTTAAATTGGTTTTTTTACTATATATATGGCTTCACAACCCTGAAAAACCTTTCAGGGCACTTGGATTATGCAGGGTTATCCATCAAACTTGTCATTTCAATAAATTCCTTTGAGGTGAAATCTTGATTTATGTCATTTAAATTGGTTTTTTTGGCTATATATATGGATTCAAAACCCTGAAAAAACTGCGGGCACTTGAATTGTGTAGGGTTACCCATCAAACTTGTCATTTCAATAAATTCCCACTAGATTTTAGAGAAATTAGACCAAAAAATTCTAGCGAAAAAACTTCCAAAAAATCTCACTAAAAACAATTTTATTTTTTTAATTTTAATATCCAGTTAAAATATCCAACTATTATTTTTTATTCATTTATTAAATTATAATATTAAATTAAAAATGTAAATATTATTTTTATATTTTTATTAATTTATTAAATTATATTATAATATTAAATTTTATTTTTCACATACAAAATTCATGATAATTCAATATTTTTTTCATTATATTATCCAAATCACGCAGTATATATATTATATTCCCAATATAATACATATTATATTATATTCCCAATATCATAACCCTAATAATCATGTAAATATGTATAATCACCAATAATACAATCTCCCAAACAAAAAAATCTACACAGCACAATGAAACCCTGAATCATGTGAACCTCACATTGGCCTTACACATGGAAACCCCAACATGAAACCTTGTCCACTACTACCTTAATAAAGTTCCTCTTCAATACAAGGGAAATAAACATGTAATAATATGATAGAAACATTAATATCATGTTAAAAATAAAAGTGTATTCTTCAAAAAATAATTTAAATTATTAATTCATTTAGTTATTCTTATTGAGTATCTAGTTAATTTTATACCAACAATGTCCAATTTGAAGGTTTCCTTTGAAGTTTTCCGAGGGAAGAAAAATATAAATAATATCAATGTAGAAAGATCACATTGACATAGTAGGAATCATCAAGGAAATATATTAATATAATTAAGGTTTCCTTTGAAGTTTTCCGAGGGAAGAAAAGTATAAATAATATCAATGTAGAAAGATCACATTGACATAGTAGGAATCATCAAGGAAATATATTAATATAATTATATAGGAAATGTGATGATAATTATTATTAATTTTCTGAGAAAGATAAAGAATGAGGAGTTGAGTTTTCATATTTGACTAGGGTTTCCATCTTAATTATCAAGCTTTTTTTAGTGTTCATAATCAAGAGATTATCTCCATGGTCATATTAAATGGTAATGTAAGTTTTGAAACAAAAGAAGTAGAGTTCCAAGTTGATGTCGTGTCCATTCACTTCCCACTAATTGCACGATGACTCAATTAATTTCCCCATCAATCAAGACTATGGATTGGTTTTTTAACAGTGTGAATAGCATTTTTCAAATTTTCCCATTTATATATAAATCGTATTTCATTTTTTTGTGAATCTCCAAACTTTTAAATCATGGCACAAGGGTTTAATATACACTGACACATAATTAGGTGTTATAACCTAGTGGTTAACTAAACTCTCATTTGTATCTAGATCTAGACAAATTCATGGTAAGTTCTTTGTTGGAAACCAAAATACATTTAGACCCATATGTGTTTTACTCTAGATATCTTGTTCTCGCTCGGATACATCTCCTCAACTTGGATATATTCACTTTTATCTTAATATAACTCCTTGATCCGAGAAATTTGGAACCCGGTTTACTCGTATGTGTTGTACTTTGGCAAGGCTCGGATTCAACTTGACTTTAATAGCTTTTATGGTGTGAATCCCAAGGTCTAGTTGTAGGGTCCACTTTAGCTACTCGTAGATTTAATCTAGATCTGGGTTTAAAAGACACTACCAACACTCGTAAAGCTCTGATGCTCCTCAATGCGAATATAACCTTGTTGGCACACTTCCTAAAGTTTGTGGGTACATACTCCAATGATCCAAATACATTCGCCTTCATCCAAATATGTTTTGCAAATGGATATGTCTTCACTCAATCTTGGGATCAGGGTGATATGCCCCTCACTTTACTTCGTTTATTCAAACTAATAGATGTTCCTCAAGCTAGATAAGTGCTTATTGTGGGGCCCATGCCTCCTTGACCTGGATTACCTCACTTTTATCTGGATAATTTCCACTCACAGCTTTCGGTCCAAATGTCTTTGGCTTGAATAACCTTTAAGCATAATTTCCAAAGTTCTTTCTCCCCAATATTTGAACTAAGTCTTATATCTGAGGATCTAGTTATAACTTCACCACTTGTATTAGTGTTTAACCATATATCTCCTAGGTCAGGTCTAACAAACTCTCTTAATATAACTATTCTTGTCTTTAAGGAATTTAGACTTCTGTGATCCATAACATTGTTTAGATAATCTTCGGCAAAATCACATCACCAATCTTATGTCGACGCGTTTCGAACCAACCAGTGTGGTTCATCGTCAGGACAAGTTGAAGAACCAATCTGGCTAAGCTGATTAAATAGAGTGTGCAGAGATTCCAACGGCTATATTTCAACGGCTAATTTTGACCCAAGGATCCTAGTCAAACCACTAATTCCTATAAATAGCTACAATGGGTAAATTTGTTAATTTATAACTAAAATTAAAATCGATTTGATAATTTTAGTATATAATATAATATCCTTATTTATTATGATGGTCAAATATTAATTAAATAATCTGTAATTATTATTATTTAAATATAAATAAATGGTATTAAATTGTGTTATTCTTAGAATTATTAAATATAACTCTATTATATATTTATATTTAATATATATTAAATAAATTAATATACGAATGAATTCATATTATGTATAACCAATAAATTTATATTATATCTATTAAATTTATATTATATATACCAAATATATTAAAATTTAATATAATCTAACAAGTATATTAAATTTAATATATATTAAATTTACAATATATATAACACATAAATTTATATTTAGATCAATGATTTTAATTCATTAATTAATCACTCTACATTCAAAAAATATATGTTATTCCTAATATTCTTGTCTTTGTCTATTAACAAATTTGATATGTAAATGGATCCATTCTGAATCTAATCTTTGTGAACTTATACTCCACACTGTATATTCGGATAACTTAGAACCTTTATCTTCTAACTGCAGACTCTAAGACCTATGGTTGAATTATTTTAACTATGAGATATGATCCCTTGAAAACAACACAAAATTCATCTTATATGATAAACAAAGCCCAATATAAATGTGTTAACTCAATGTGAAAAGATTACAAAATCGCATGAATTGTACAATCTCCCTCTTTGACACCAACAACTCAAAATTCTCTTGCACACACTCCATCCATGGCATATTTGCACATACATTTACACTCAAAATTGCTTCAGAAACTTGATAGATGCTTATTAATCGACAAAAAAAACCTAAAGTGGTTTCCATATAATACTAATTTTGTTTAATCTTTTTTAATGTATAAAGTTACATTAAAGTGATAAATAACTATTGTAGGGGTGGTACGTGGGGGAATGGTGGGGATGTGGTGTTCTCATTGGTCTTGAAGGATAAATAGAAATGGAATACTTATGGCGCCTATTCATAGCCTCTAATAACCAGGTTGAAATGTGTGCTCTTTTCCAAGGCATTATTTTGGTTCAATCTTTACTAATGAGATTTCTAAATATAATAAGTGGCTCTAATAACTCCATTTGTCATCTTGCTTTGGGAACCCTTCCTTTGAACTCCATGCTTTGTCATCGTCACACAAGAACTTTGAGATCAATCAGTTGGATTCGGTGCATTCAAGTCAAACATGCTTTAAGAGACCTTAAAAGGGTAGCAAACAAGTTAGCAAATCAATCCTTATAACTCACTTTTGGAACTTTGAGGGTCAACGAACCCTGCAAGAAGCAATACTACCTTAAAAATATTACGATGAACTCTTTTGCAAATTTAACCCATTCTGCCCTAACTGAATTGACTCATCCTAATTAGGAAACTATTAATGAAAATAATCATTATAAATGATTAAAAATTAGTCCTCATATTTTGATGTTAACTAAAAATTATTATATTAATAACAATTTTCTATAAATTATATTTACATGTTTTTTTTATTTACTTAGTATTACAATTTGAGGAGCATCAAACCATACAATATAATTTTAAAATCCTTTGCAATATTTTCCCTCATAAATTTGTGAATATATATATATATATATATATATATTTTTATATTTCAACGCATTTTTTATTAATATAATTTACAAAATATATATATATATATATATTTATATTTCAACGCATTTTTTATTAATATAATTTACAATATTATTACTTAAAAATAATATTAAAATATTATTATCATGAATTTATTATACTTCATGACTTCAAATGATATAAATGTTTACGTATAAATATATATATATATATATATTTATATTTCAACGCATTTTTTATTAATATAATTTACAATATTATTACTTAAAAATAATATTAAAATATTATTATCATGAATTTATTATACTTCATGACTTCAAATGATATAAATGTTTTCATACGTATCTGTCACGAATTTAATAAATAAATAATATATTTATATCAAACCAACAATTATGAAATATTGAGAAGATATTTTTTTAAGTTGTAAATTTTTTTAATTATTTATCATCATTTTATATAAATTCATTTAAACTAAAACCTTCACGATATTATGATAATCGTACCTATCGTGGAGGAAAATTTAATAATTATAAAATTGATATTGCGAAAATATTCAAATTTAATAATTATAAAATTGATATTGCGAAAATATTCAAACCCTTTCTAATAAACCAAAAGAAAAAAAGATGCCAAACTTAACTTATCCCGTCTAACGACTTTTGAATTCTTTTTGTAACATTTGGGGGCAAAAATTAGCGCCAAAGAAAAGGACATATTCATATATAAATTTTGTTTTAAATAAATAACATAAAAGTCTCTTGTCGTAATGTTATCATTTTTCATCTTTTTTAGATTAATAATTGTCTTTAAAAGTGTAAAGGTACACTAAAAGAATAGAAGATTTGGGAATATCATTTTGTTATTAACATCGTGAGTTGTTGAATGCGTATGCATAAGGTCTATCAAACTTTTTATTACAAGTGCCACGAGGCAAACCCATTCCTCACAAACTTTGCATGAGCGCAAAGCGTTGACACACTTTGCCCTAGGTGGAGTCTCAATAACCTCCCCATACATTAAATTGATCTATAATGCCAGTACAATTCCTCAGGCAATTAGAGTCCTAGCATTCCATGTAAAGCCTTGTATGTGCCACGACATCCCAACACATCCTCTCTGCTATGAAGAAAATTTAACCGGACCAAAACAAAATATTTACGGAGATTTACCCAGAGGAACGATAAAACCAGCAATAAATATTCACACAATATTTATTGGGAAAACCCCAACTCTGGGGGAAAATCCAATCCAATGAAATTTCATTAGCCTTGGCCAAAACCCTGGCCAACCTGGCCAAGTGAGCCTTCCCCGCTCACCTCCTTGGCCTACATTATAATGAAGTCTTCTCAGTGTTTTATAGGCTCCATTACATGAAATACCATGGGTACACAATACCATGTGCCCCAAAACCATCACTATTTAACATGGTCAACCTTGACTCTTGACCCGAGTCAATTCTACTTAAGATTCCCCCCCTTAAACTTGACTTGGGGTTCCTTGACTAAAATACAACCAACCTTGCCAAGTGAGTCAGCCCAACCCTACTCACTTTGGCCCTTACCCCCTTAAAGATTTTACTCGAGCTACCTATTAACCCGACATCCCCCCTATCACTTAGGTCTAACCCAGATTTTACCGATAGTTATCCAAGGGTACGCATGCCTTACCAGGTCTTACAACAATATGCCCATTTACATTTAAAGATTTGACTCCATTATACTTTTTTTGTTTATTGTTATTGTTATTATGATCCATCCTCTCCACTCTCTGATCCCTTTCATTCTGATACTCTCCTCTTTCATGTTCTCTCTTCGTGACCAATACACTATTGTTGCCTCGTTGCCTTCCACAATGAAGCCCTTTAAAAACATGATCCAATGTATGCCATAGAAATCCATTGAAAACACTATGATCTCAAGCATTATTGGCATCTTTAGTATTCACATTCCTCTAGATCTCATAGCAGTTCTCATTCTTTGCATGGCATGAACCCCATGCAACTTCAATTCCGCAATTTATGAACCATACACATCATTGTCCTTCGCACCTAAGACTTTGACATTGCCTAATTCTCCAACTACGAACTTGTTCAAACAACACATTTTCCATCAACCATTTGCCTCATTCATGGAGCCAACCCATGCACCCAACTTGTCTCACATTACATCCACAGGAGTGTGTCACTCACATCGAGTGTGCCACATATCCAACATCCCACACGCTATGAAACTTCATTTTCTCAGGGTTGGTTGTATCCATCACCCTGGCCCACATTTCATGAGAGCCACTTATTCACATCGAATTAATTTTCTTTGCATATTTGGTGCACAACCTCTCGTTATGGCGGGATGCAGCACCGGTCCACTCGTTTTCCTCTCTATACGTTGAGAAGAATTGTTGATCCAAATATGCATCTTTAGATCCAAATGGCTCAAGAACATTTCATTGCTTCATGCATAGGAGATGACTTGATGGGAGATTAGAAGTTTGGTAGTGGTGCTGTCTTAATTGGTTCATGCGAATGGGTCTTATCGTGATTGCAATGGGTCTTATCGTGATTGCAATTTCGTGTTGCATTTAATGGAAATTGGGGAGCCAGAATCTTGGTGTGCCAAGGGGACAACAAGACATCATTCCAATGAAAGTTGAAGTATGAATCCCTACATGTGGAGGGTATATTGGTAGCTTCATGATTTGAAGCCTCCATGGGAAAATAAAGATAACACTACCATGATTGCATCCCCTCCTTAAATGTCTTAGATTGTGGTGTCATCAAGTGAAAATAAAGGGATTTTATGGAGGTATTTGCATTGGGATTAGTATTTGGAAAGAGAGGGGGAAATCCATAGCAACACCAGGCTTAGCAAACAAATAGGAATGTTGAATAGTTGGTTGTGTCTCTTTCTTTTTTTTGCTAAAGCAAGAGCCGTACCTTCTATTTAATTAAATCAGAAAACAAATTACATAAAATACAACTGTCCCAAAGGAACTATGGGCCAATGAAACATCAAACCATTTAGAGCCTAGGTCACTGAGCTAAAGGCTTAAAATCTGATCCAAGGTCCCACAAAGAAAACTACAAAACCCACAAAAAACAAACACAAGCCGAGACCGACTGATCCCCCCTAAGAGATCTGACGGACGAGACTCAAATCGGGGCGAGAACATGCATCCAATTTAAAATTAGAATCGGACTCGATGAGGAAATAGGGACCATTCTAAAAGGATTTCGAGTCCAAATGGGGGGATAACCCCCGAGCATGTAGTCCGCCCGAAATCCCTCGATTCCCACCATGTAGTGCAACAAGCACATAAGATAACGCTCACCCGGACCTGCATACTTCTCCTCGAAGGTCGAATCTCCACATCAAATCCAATGGCAGAGAATAATATCGTGAGACCTAAAAGCACAGAGAATGATCGCGCGATAAATGCCCTGGACCCACCAACATGCACGCTTAATCTTGACCGTAGATTCGTCGTGCTTAATCCAACGGCTATGGAACATATCGCATGCACCAAAAGCACCGAGAATTACTACGCGAAGAGGGAAATATTCCTTTTCGTCTCTTGGCCACGTGTTGCTTTGTGAGTGGAATCGCTCCCAACTCCGAAAAACCACTTTCAGCTTGAAGGCCCTACGACAAACCCAAAACCACCCTGCAAGCAGTATTGCCTCCACAGAAAGAAAAACTGGGGCTTTGAGTCTGCCAAGAAAGCTAGGAATTCGGCCCCTCGTACCAACCCATATCCTTGGGTGACTGAACAAAAGGAAGCTGAAAATTCCTCCATCCAGCTGACTATCCAAGAAACAGCGTCTGCCGAGCAACATCCTCCAGAGACTACTATGTTTGTTCTTGCCAGGGTTGAGGAGGTCAACTGTGACCTGCATCCCAAAAATGACCTCACTTTGCAAATAACACTTCATAAATAAACCAAAACACTTCATAAATGAACCACATCAATTAGACCCCGTCTTTGTGGCTTTGTTGCGAAACACCATTCTGTCCTCATCCGCCTGATCTTGACATAGCACCTTTAATCTATTATGAGGCGTCTCTCGCAGCTCAGCTCAACCCTACTTTTGGTGCAGAGCACGCCTTGATTGGCCAAGATGTCCACCAATTTATTTGTCATCCTTAGCACATGGACAAAACTCATGGTACGTAAGCCCAGGAGGTGAAGCTGAATCCGTTGAAAGACCTGCAACAACCTCCAGTGTTTTGAGACTTTTTTTGGCTCCGTGCCATCACTGATTCTCTTGACTGAGTTAATGATTAACTCTGAATCTGCTTCAACTATTATATTCTAGAGATTATTCTCCTTCAGGAATTCTAAACAATGCTCAAGAGCCATTAGTTTCGCCATATTATTCGTGGCTCTTCCCAAATGGCAATGGAAAATAAAAAGGATGCAGCCATTTTCATCCCTTAACACCCCTCCAAAGTCAGCGATACTCGGGTTGCCTTTTGAGGCCCCATCAATGTTGTATTTCAAAAAACCCTGCGAGGGGGGGATACCAGTAATCCTGCTCAGTGTCCAGTTTCATTACCTTCCTATCCAAGCCCTGTGGTATAAGTCCCTGCATACCCAACTGAAGAAGTATCTACATTTCAGCTTCTGAAGGTGGATTCGTTGGGGAAGTTCTCACAATAGTACCTACCGTCTCCTTCAGCTGTCTTAAGATCTGCTCAAAAATGCGTTGGGAGGAACTTTTCTCATTTTTGAAGATTTTGTTGTTCCTTTCTTTCCAGACATTCCAAATTATAAAGCTTGGCGTTAAAGCCCAAGCTGAGCAAAGAAATTCATAATCAGAGAAGTTTCGTCTCCATTTATTTAGGGTGTTGATAATGCTTCCTTTGTCCTTGTCTGTCTGTCGGAAAATAGTGGCAAAAGTATCCCACAAGCTAGATGTGAAAATACAATTATTGAGAAGGTGCTCCATTGTTTCCTCCTGGGCCTCACAGAGCTGGCATCTGGAAGGACCCAGAACACCCCTCTTCCGAATGTTTTCCCAAGTCAGAATTTTCTTATGATGAACCAGCCACATGAAGAGTTTGATCTTCATCCATCCTTGATGCCTCCATAGGTTCTGCCAAACCTTGTCCGATACATTAGATTCCAGCTCAAGGAGTTTGCGTTTTGCCTCCTTAAGATTGAAGGTACCTTCATTATTGTTACCCCATCTAAGTTGGTCATGCTCCCCTGTCACTAAAATTTTCCTTTGGTCCAACATTTTCAGAAGTGCCTCAACTTTTGCTTTTAAGAGGCTATCATCCCTGTAATCTATATTCTTCCAGGTTCTCCATTTTCCTTCACTATTGGTTTGATCCCAAAAATCTTTTACCCTAAGTAACCCTTTGGTATCAGTTTCTTTTTTGAGGTCCAGAAAGTGCTCTCTTAATAGTGTAGGTTCTTGTTGCCATTTATCCTCCTAAAACAAAGCAAGATCTCCCTCTCTAATTTCCCAGAAGCTATTTTTTTGTACTAAGCCTCTATTCTCCCAGGCCTTATTCCATATGTGAGAGCCTTTTATGATGCCAGTCATCCTTATGTGATCATTATCTTGCCAAGTGCTGGCATATTTTTCTTTCCAGATACTAGCCCACTGAGCCTTTGGATCTTTTACCCATTGCCACCATAATTTGGCCCCTAAAACTTTGCTTAGTACTTCTGGATCATCCAATCCAAGACCCCCATGGTTTTTAGGTTTGTAAATCTTATCCCATGCTACCAAGGCCCATTTTTTTCTCTGCTCCCCCTTACCCCAAAGAAAGTCTCTTTGAATAGTTCTAAATTGTTGCAAAACTCCTTTTGGAGCTGGAAGGGCTGATAGCATGAAGACGGGGATAGATTGAAGAACAACTTTTGTAAGCACTAACCGACCAGCCAAGTTTAAATATCTAATAGTCCATTTCTTGATTTTATCCTGCGTCTTATTAATCACCAGCTCCCAGATGCTCTTGTGCAAAGGTTTATCAGTTAGAGTAACTCCCAAGTATTTAGAGGGAAGGACATCCCTTTGAAAGCCCAGAATTCTGGAGATATTTCTCTGAATAATAATATTGGTATTAAAGAAAAAAATCTTAGATTTGGAGAGATTAACTTCCATACCTGTAGCCATGGCAAAGTCACATGGGAGTTGTTTATAAGCTAGAGATTCTTTGACCGTGGGGATTCCCTGTAGCATGGTATCATCAACAAATTGTTGATGGGTCAAACCCTGTCCAGTCTTAGAAATTTGGAGCCCCTTGATGTTGCCAACTTCTTTCGCATGCTTGATTGACCGACCAAGTCCTTCCATCAAGAGAAAGGAAAAGAGCGGATCTCCCTGCCTGAGGCCTCTTGATGGAGTAAAAGTCTTGGAGGGAGAACCATTAACCAGAATTGAAAAGCTAGAAGACCCAATTATGATCAAACCCAAAAGATATAAGGACCTTCCTGATATAGGTCCAATTTAACTTATCGTAAGCTTTGGCTAGGTCCAATTGCATGATCATGCTAGCCTTCCTGTTGCTTAACAATGATTGCACCACCTCATGCACTTGAATGATGTTATTGAGAATTTGTCTGCCCTCCACATAACGAGATTGCTCCACAGAAACTAGAGTAGGAAGAAGTGGTTTGAGTCTATTGGCAACAACCTTGGATATTATCTTGTACACCACATTGCAAAAATCTATGGGTCTAAACCTGTCTGGAGTCTGAGCATTGTCCTGTTTGGGATCAAGGAGATGAAGGAAGTATTGAGCACCTTAAAAATGGTTCTATTCATTCTGGAATCCTCCACCACATTTAGAATGTCTTGTTTAACAATGTTCCAGCATGCTTTAAAGAAATCCACATTGAAACCATCAGGGCCTGGCGCTTTACCATTCTGCATTTCTTTGATGACCTCACTAACCTCCTCTTCAGTCACTGGCCTATTAAGATTGAAGTTATCCTCTCTTGTTACAAGCCTAGGTATATGCCTTGTTAAGTCCCTGATAGAATGATCTCTGTCTGAAATGGTTTCCTTTGTTATACCTCGAAAGTGCTGGACTAACACAATTTCTATATCTTCATGGGAATTAAGAAGATGACCTCCCTCGTCCTTGATCGAAGAGATCCTATTATGAGATCTGTTCGCCATGGTGGATTTGTGGAAAAATCTAGTGTTTCGCTCCCCTTCTTTTAGCCATTGAACTCTAGATTTTTGTCTCCAAAATATTTCCTCTTGTTTACATAAATTCTCCCAGTCTTGATGATGTCTGGTAACTTGATCATTTTTCACTTTGTCAAAGCCATCCATGATAAGGGCTTGATTGAGTTCCTGCATTTTGTCTTCAACAGCTTTTTTCGCTTCAAAAATATTGCCAAATTCATTCTTGTTCCAGTGTTTAAGTCTGAGCTTCATGTGCTTTAGTCTTTTATGTAGCAGAAACATTCTTGTACCTTGAAATCGCAGATCTTCTGTCCACCATTTTGCAATGTTGCTGATGAAATATGGGTGGGTGAGCCAGATTTTCTCAAATCTAAAACTTCTGTTCTTGGGTGTACCAATGCCTTGAACCTCAAGTTGTACAGGCCAATGGTCCGAGCCTCCAAAGGGGAGAATTCTCGCTATCATTTCCTTGTCGGTGAGCATAAGGTCCTCTGAGATTATGAATTTGTCTAACTTTGAGGCTACTTGAGACTCTCCTCCTCTTTTATTGTTCCAAGTAAAGAGGCCATTACTCATATCAGTGTCAACTAGCTTCATATTATCTATAAAAGTTTGAAATGCTATGGAGTCTTTGCTTAAAGTTCTGGTTCCTCCTTTTTTCTTCGAAAGTGATTTGATCATGTTGAAGTCCCCACCCATGATCCCTGGTGCTCCTACATGTCTATCTCTTAGATCCACAAGAGAATCTAGAAACCTGAGTTTATCATCCATTCTTTGAGGGTCGTAAACATTTGTGACCAGATAAGTCTCCCTGTCTCCCACAGGTTGAATAACTACTGATAAATAATTCCTCGATGCCTCAGCATCTATTATGCCAAGCTTTTGGGGGTTCCAAAGAGTGAGTATGCCTCCTGCTGTATTATAGGCTTTAACTTCTAGAAACTCAAATCTATTGAGCCATTTGCTGTGACTTTCTTTTATTTTTTGAATGGAACATTTAGTTTCATGGATAAAGATCATATCCAGAGCTTCTTGTTTCATTCTATTACTAAGTATTTTTTGTTTTCTTTTACTACCCAGACCTCTGATATTCCAAGATGTGAACTTCATTATTAAAGATTTGTAAAGGAGTAACTGGTTAGGTCTTTCATCTTACCTGAATCTATCATTAGCTTTCCACATTCCATCAATAACTCGTTCTGCTTTTTTCTGCCTCTTTTCTTTCCTGGGTTTCTAGGAGCTAATCCTGGTGTGGTTTTCATAGTTTTCACACCTTCGTTTCCCTGCCTTTCATTGTTTCTTTGCCTTTCCAACCCTTTAGCCTGAGTTTTCCATAGGAACAACTGTTGTACTCTGTTGAACTCTTCTTGAGGTAATGAGTCTACCCCTCCCATGGTTCCTTGTTTCAAGAACCCTTCCATATCTAGGTGTTCTCTATCAAGAATCTCTTGCAGTTCATGATCCTCCATTTCCATCTCACTCTGGGTCATTTCTTGGTCCATCTCAAGTTCTCCATCACTTAGCATAGTCTCTTTCTGTTTATTACTATCCTGTGTTTGTTCCCTATCTTCTTCTTTCTCCTTCTCCCCTGGGCTTACTTCCATTACCTGATCTACTTTTGTTATCTCTTCCTCTTCTTCGAGAACTTGGAACCTGTTCAGACTGGCCTGTTGCCCTTCTGTTTGCTGTTGCTTTTGCCCCCTTTTGCCCCCTTTTCCTCTATGTCCCACTTTGTGAAAGTTTTCAGTGTCTTTCATTGTGGTTGCTTTACTTTTGTTCTCTATTTTACTGAGAGGGCAGTCTCTAAATAGGTGCCCATGCTCATGGCACCTGCGACATCTGAAGGGAATATGTTCATAATCTACTGTTTGCACCCATTCTTCATCAAAAACTTCCAAGATAACCTCATCCAGTAGAGCTCCAGAGAGATCCATCTCCACACATATTCGTGCGAAGGAAGTGTATTTTCCCCTTCTGGTGGCCTCAGAGGCTTTGACAAAACGCCCTAGTTTATTTCCTATGGCAGATAATGATTCTATTTGCCAATAATCAAGAGGTAGGGAGTAGAGTCTTACCCAGACCGGGACCAATGTGAAAGTCTCTCGCTCCAGGACAAAATTCATCATCCACGGCTGCATGTAGAGGCCTGCTGCTGCGTAGAAGTAGGATCCTCCTTCAAACACCCTATCTTTGTTCTCAATATTTGTAAAGACCACAGTGAAGAAACCCTTTGACCCAAGATGTAGGTCTATGCTTCCTTTTGGTTTCCAGTGGTATTTAATCCACGCTTGTAAAGCCTTTTCAGTGGGCCATAATCCCATGAATTTACAAATGATAGCATAGGTCTGCATGTGGTCCCTGTGCACCTGCAGAGCAGGATCATTTAAAACTACTCTGGGAGTGACCTCAGCCTTGGGTTTACATGGCCCCTTTTGCGCCTTGTTTTCTGCTCCCTGTTTCTTGTCTTCTTCCTCATTTTGTTTTGTGCTGTTTTCCTCCCTTGGTTTGGTTGAATCCTGATCCTCTTCCATGTTCCTTTTCCCTTCTCCTGAAGGACCTCTGACAGATTCTATTGGTTTCTTACCTCGACTAGCCACTACCTGCCTGTAGGAGGGAGTGGAGCTCCCCCCTTTGCGCGCCTCCATGGAGCTCAGAACCTTGAAACCCTAGCTCTTCGTCTGCGTCCTCTGTCCACGTCCCCTCTCACAGCTCGTCTGTTGGTCGTGTCTCTTTCAACGGACTCTATTTGCATAATTCTTTGACTAGACTTATGATGTGGGATTGTTAAGCTTATGTTTTTTTGATAGTGGACAAAAACCAATTTTTGAAACACATGGATAAGTAGGGAAAAAAGAAAGTGATGAACATGGGCTAGCAAGCATAATTAATCGAGTTGCAAGAAGAATTATAACAATTAAAAATTCAACACAATCAGTTAGTTTCCATTCTTACAATAGCCATGGAGTTGTTGGTGAAGCATAGAGCGTAGATGTGTAGGGACAAGGATGAGCTTGCTACTCCTCTCCAACAGATCGAAGACTTGCAATCAACCATGATCCATTAACAAAAAGGAGCTACTTGTTCCAATGTCTCTATTAGTAATATTGTAAAAAAACCTTCCTAATTTAAATTGCCCTAAATCTGTGGAGTGGGGGAAGAAATTGTCAATGAGTCCCATCCTTTAACTCTTGAATGATATATAATGTACTTCAAAATGTCTTAAGTTTTTGGGTTTTTTGAATTTTTGTTTGTAAATTTACATGAGTGCTTAACAAGGTCTATTGTTGGGGTAGGGTCCCCTGGGGTCAATTTTGTAATAGTTTTTGTTATTTTGGTAAAGTCTCTGCATTTTGAGGAGCGAAGCGTGAAGGTCGTAGGAGTCAAAGGGGCTTTAGGAAGGTCAAAGCCCCTTAGTTGCTTAATAAGTTAAGTTGTTTTGTGACCCGCCCATGGTTCGCGAACCATGGTACTGTAATGAAATAAGCTATACAAAGGAGTCATAGCAAGTCATAGGAAGAAATCAATCATTGAAGATTTATGCATGGACAAGTGACCTAAGTCAGAAGAGTCTTTTTTTGTAGTTAGGCGAGGGGGAAGGCTCCTACAGTTGTGTGCGCAGAGACCTTGGTAAGTCCGCAAATGAGTGCACGCGGCCCTGCAACTATCTACGCAGGGAGGAAAGAGTCTGTAACAGAAGGATTGATCATAATAAAGACTATTTTGGAGCAATATCTGTCTATCTGTGTGTCTATGTTTACTTCTGCATTTACTGTGAATTCGCTATGTTTACTGTGATTATCATAAGGAACACTTAATAGATGCGCAAAAGTGGTAGATTTTTTAGTTTACTTGATGTTATGAATGCTTAAAGCAATCAACACAGCGTTAGAATCTGTTTTCTATAAGTTACAGTAATTTCCACATTTTAAGGATTAGGGTTTGTGAAGGTCTAAATAAAGCCCTAGAAGTAACAAAAGCCCATCACACAGACCTCTAGATGCAGAAACCTGGTTCTGTCATCCCCCAATACTACCTCGGGTGAGACTGCATTCTGTGCTACGTAGGTTGTTGCCAAAAGGGCCAATAGTAAAGGGTTTCGTTGGTTGGCGCAGCTAACTCGGAACCTGGGTCCAGACCCCCTCAAGCCAACACCTATAACATATTGGTTGTGGGTAGCTATAGTAACACAAAAACAATACTCAAAGCACATTAAAAGCCTAAGCTTACAAATTTTGTAGCTATTACAGTAAGGTTGCACCCCTAAGCACAAGCCTTTAATGAAAATATTTTCCTTAAAAAAAAACAAACTAACTAAAATCTTTCAAATTTATAATAATATTATTTTTCTTTGGTTATATGTAAAAGGTTTTCATTAAAAATAATTGTAGAACATAATATATTGCAAACTAAAAAGATAATCAATTTATTGTCTAACTTAAGAGGTAAACCATTTCCTTCACATGAGTGTTAAAGTACATTTCTAAATCCACTTTTAAAAATCAAGTGTTTTCCATATGATACTACTTTTGATTGGGTCCTTTTTAATATATAAAGTTATATTAAAGTAAGAAATATTTGCTTCATTATATTTAAAATAGTAAGATCTTTCTCAATGAGAAATGATATAGATATTATTATTATTAGTAGTAGTAGTAAATTGAAAAATTTCTAAATAAGATTACATGTTTATGTGTTTTTCTATGCTCATTTGCCACTAGGGAAATTAGACTAGTGATATAAAAGAGAGAGTTTTTGGAAAAAATTTAACAAAAAGAAAACTTTGGTTATACAATAGTTGGTTGAGCATAAACGTTAGTAGAAAACTAGCTAACATAAACTGATAACACAAAGATAACGAAAGCATAAGTTAGAGCTGTAAAATTATGAGCCACAAGGGTGACTAAAGAGGAGGTGGATACGTCTACCTATTTTGTAGAAGCCACCAATGAGGTTGGTGCCTTTCTCTTGTTCAGGAGGGCCTCAATTCCAACCAATTCGAGAGCATGTCTCTACGCTCAAGGACCAAGTTGTAGCACTTCAACTGTAATTCATTTAGTTGCACCATAATCTCTCTCTTGGCCTCGTTACATTCCAAGAGGACCTTGTTAAGCAACGATTCAATATTATAGTATAATTTAATAGTGCATAAATATTGATTTTGGTGCCCCCGGGTGTGACTGATCAGGCACCCAAGTAGCGACCAATTCTAGAACTTCAGCATTAGTTTATTCATCCCTATCTACATGGACCTCAACATTAGCCCGATCAAATTCTTATTGAATAAGCTTTGGAGTTTGGGATTGATATCATGTTGCAATGTTATGAGCCTGAAGGTAAGTGCGGGCACTCCTTTCCACCCTTCTTGAGGAGCCTTTATGGATCTAAGCCCTTTGGTGTGGGATGGAAAAAGGGGCAAGGGAGGAAGTGAAAGGTTGAGGGGAAAAGGGGTTGCTAGGGAGCATAAGGAAGGAACAATAATCAAGGGGAAACCCCATAGGATAATGAAAAATACTTGAATCAAGAGATGAATGAAAGGAAGCAGCGACAAGCCAAAAGCAAGTGGAGTGGCGAGGCCAATGGGGAATAATAAGGCTATGGGAGGGCCTTAAAGCATCCCAAAATTAGAAGCATGAATTCTAGGAGAAGTTTGCATTAAGGAGAGAGTCGAGGACCAAAGTGTTGGTTGACTAGACATTAGAAATAACCACCAAACTAAACTTCTTTACTAGCATAAAAAACCACCGACTATGGAGAATATAACATTCAAAGTTCACTACTAAAGTTTGATATACCTGATAATGGTCATGACCCCGAAAAATGTCGGCTTGGGAAGTGAGGACTAGGCACAAGATAATGCATCGAAGTCCACGAGTCTCAATTTTTTTATCACCAGGGTGATCTGTAAATAGGGCACTTAGGCTTCTTGTCTGACTTACAAGAACCTCTCCCACTTCCAAAGTTTTAAATTTTCCCAAGTCTTATCGAGTAACCAATGCGGAATTAAGAAATGCCTGAAAATATAGGTGTCTGCTTGTATTTGTTTTTAACTATTCATGTGTTGTAAATTAATGTGTTGAAACTGATGTATAAATACATGTAACAGAAAATAAAGCAGCAATAATCAATCACACAGAAAGAACAATTTAATTTTGAGTTCACCCAAAACTCTTGGGCTACGTCTCCTTGAGCTCTAGTCAACTCAACTAGGCTCTCTAGGATTATGGCAGCAGTTCTTTTACAAGTCTTTGACTCAACTCCATCGGTTTACACAGAACACGATGGGCTTACTTTACCATCTCATCCCTGGCTCTGAAGCTCTCGGCTTTCTGGCTCTAGCTCTGGCTCTGGCTTTGGCTTTGGCTCTCGGCTCTGACTCTAGCTCTGGCTCTTTGGCTCTGGCTCTGGTTTTGGCTCTCAACTCTCACTCTGGTTGTCACTCTGGCTCTTCGGCTCTGGCTGTGGCTCGTGGCTCTCTGCTCTGGCTTCTCTAAGCTCTTTCTCTTGGCCTCTGCATGCCTCTGTGAGTCACTCGACCTCCAAGCAACTCCAGCAACCTTCAGCAACAATACGCTGTAGTCAATTGAGCTCTCTGGATTTTCACTCGACCTCTGTGTGACTCAAAGACTCTCTGTGTGCTCAGCTCTTGCTCGTTGTTCACTTAGCTTGCTCTCTCTCAGTTTACAGCTCTTTGGGCTTTTCACTTGAACTGCAAGTGACTCCCTTGGCTGCGTTTTTGCTTCTGCATTGCCTCCTTCGCCTCATCCTCCTCCTTTGGCTTCACTTTCAGCAACAAAAACAATCAACAACAACAACCAACCAAAGAGAGCTCTCGTTCTATTGTTATGTGGCTTTTTAAGCCAAATCGGCGCTGCCTGTTCATTTTCCCTTTCGGGCTTCCTGTCTTCCAGCCTTTGTCCGCTCAAATCCCTTCTCTGAGCGTTAGCAATCATTGCTAAACACCCTCAGGGATGGTGCCCACCTGTGCTGTAATGGAAGGGGAAATCGGCGCTTGAAATCCTTCAAAAACAGTCATTCTCTGTTTACATAGAGAACACTGTAAAACACGGGAAAATCCGCAAAGAACATTGTTCACCGAACTTAATCCCTATGAATTCCACCCTAAACTCCTATCGGGTCCGCCCATAATCGCTATCACAAGTCTCTTTGGCCCGGTTCCAAGGTTTCCCTTTGTATTTCAAAAATACATTAAAACATGGAAAATATCACAAAATTGGCTTAGTGCGGACTTGAAATAATATTCATTTGCATTTCGGAATTCCCTCGGGTCCGGCTAATCACATCATGCATATATATGTCTATAGTCGCGCCTCTATGTAGCTCTGATTGTGATCCACCGATATCGGCGATTGTAATATCGCATCGCTCGGGGTCTCACCTTTGCCTTGTGGTATCGCCGATTTCGGTGATCGCACCATCGCATCAGCCCAGGCTCTTTGCTTTGGGTATACCCTGCCTGCCTCCGATCCGACTCGCTAATCTCATCATCGGAGGTCGCTGATCGAGGGTGCCTTCCCCCCGACTTTAAGCCTTGGCCTCATGCGATGCGATTTTCCCTTATAAGGATCTTTTGCCCATTTTTAAAGGATATTTCCGTCTTTTCCCAAAAAATGAGGGGAGCTTCTCTTTGTGATAACTTCTTCATCTGAAGTCCGTTTTTGCTCATTCAAGTTGCGTTGGATTCAGAATGAAGGGATCTTTGCAATGAGACTATTTCTGAGAGTAGTATGTGACTTTCATTTTCCTCTGATTTACAAAGTTTGTGTGCCATTTGGCACCTTTCACCTCTTATATGAAGTCTTTTAGACTTAGAGGTTTATCCAGGATCCATTTTTGGATCACGCCTTCCCACTAAGAGAACTTTTGGTCTCCAAAACACTGATATACTGATCTGAACAGTAAATGAGAGTGACTTACTCTCTTCTTTCAACCTCCCTACACTTGCCTTGCATAGTGCCTCTGAACCAAAGTTTTTGACCACTTCCCTTCTTGGATGGGCTGGTCTTCCTGGGAAGAACAGTCTTCCTCCTTGCCTTTCTGCATAACTCCTACTGAACTGGTCATAGAAGGTGGTTTGAACTTCTTTGCCTTGATCACTGATCCAAGGTGGCTCAAACAAATGTGAAGTACATCTGCTCCACAAACTTTTATTTGTATCTGTTGGACAAGCTGTCAACAACAACTGTTAACAACAACAGAAATACAAACAACAATTAGATGGCCTAAACTCCTGCTTCAACAAAGGAAACAGATTTCATATCTTGTGAACACCTCCAAGTCTTACATCTACATATAAATGATGGACTAGATAACAGGCCCACAAAACATGCCTTTAAACAAATGACCCTTCAAGTCAAGCATGTAGGAAACGACCATTAGGACTCTTTTTCAAAAGATGAAACAATTCATCATTATCTCCATTTGGAGACCAAGTTAACTTCTTCCAAGTCAACATGGCATCACATGCATGTCAAAGCAATCAACCTTGCAAGTTAATTACACATACATGTTCAAAAACAAGGAAATCATCAACATCCCTGTGTTCATGCACATCATTCTTATGCATGCATTTCATCCCTCAACTTTCGCTTAAGCACACTGTACTTTCGAAGCTGAAATGAAATATAAGGTTTCATCCTTCAACTTTCGCTTAAGTACACTGTACTTTCGAAGCTGAAATGAATATAATGTTGCAGCAATAAAGTGAGTCTGCCTACTCAACTTTCCCATTCTGCAACTTGCATTCCATTAGCAAAGAAATGCAATAAATCAAAAGACAAGCATCCTTTTGCAACAAACCTCTTGTGCTTCAATGATTGCCTTGAGGTCCTTCGGGATAAGGAGAATGCCTTTAGCGCTTCTTCCTTCTTGTCCTCTCTTGGACATAGCTATCCATAGCTTTTCCCTTCACCTTTACAAACTCAAACAACAGTTAATTTACAAACAAGCATAAATCAATGAGACAATCAATCGTTAACTGCCTAACACCCTTCAGACAAGCAATCTCTGCTTTGTCAATCAAGCATTATGATATAACCTTCTTAAAGGTGTGGTTAATCAATCTTAAGCTTCGATACCACCTGATCTGAAAAATGGGGCACTTAGGCTTCTTGTCTAACTTACAAGAACCTCTCCCACTTCCAAAGCTTTAAATTTTCCCAAGTCTTATTGATTAACCAATGTGGAATTAAGAAATACCTGAAAATAGAGGTGTACGCTTGTATTTGTTTTTAACTGTTCATGTGCTGTAAATTAATGTGCTGAAACTGATATATAAATACATGTAACATAAAATAAAGCAGCAATAAACAATCACACAGAAACTGCAATTTAATTTGGAGTTCACCCAAAACTCTTGGGCTACGTCTCCTTGAGCTCTAGTCAACTCAACTAGGCTCTCTAGGATTATGGCAGCAGTTCTTTTACAAGTCTTTGACTCAACTCCATCGGTTTACACAAAACACGATGGGCTTACTTTACCATCTCATCCCTGGCTCTGAAGCTCTCGGCTTTCTAGCTTTGGCTCTCGCTCTCGGCTCTGGCTTTGGCTCTCGCTCTGGCTCTTGGCTCTGACTCTGGCTCTGGCTCTTTGGCTTTGGCTCCGGTTTTGGCTCTCGGCTCTTGCTCTGGCTGTCACTCTGGCTCTAGCTGTGGCTCGTGACTCTCTGCTCTGGCTTCTTTGAGCTCTTTCTCTCGACCTCTGCGTGCCTCTGTGAGTCGCTCGACCTCCAAGCAACTCCAGCAACCTTCAGCAACAATACGCTGCTGTCAATTGAGGTCTTTGGCTTTTCACTTAACCTTCGAGTGACTCCAAAGACTCTTTGTGCGCTCAGCTCTTGCTCGTTGTTCGCTCAACCTGCTCTCTCTCAGTTTATAGCTCTCTGGGCTTTTCACTTGAACTCCAAGTGACTCCCTTGGCTGCGTTTTTGCTTCTGCGCTGCCTCCTTTGCCTCAGCCTCCTGCTTTGGGTTCGCTTTCAGCAACAAAAACAATCAACAACAGCAACCAACCAGAGAGAGCTCTCGTTCTGTTGTTCTATGGCTTTTTAAGCGAAATTGGCGCTGCCTGTTCATTTTCCCTTTTGGGCTTCCTGTCTTCCAGCCTTTGTCTGCTCAGATCCCTTCTCTAAGTGTTAGTAATCATTGCTAAATGCCCTCAGGGATGGCACCCATCTGTGTTGTAACAGAAGGGGCAATCGACGCTTGAAATCCTTCAAAAATAGTCGTTCTCTGTTTACATAGAGAACGCTGTAAACACGAGAAAATCCGCAGAGAACATTGTTCACCAGACTTAATCCCTATGAATTCTGCCCTAAACTCCTATCGAGTCCGCCCATAATCGCTATCGCAAGTTGCTTTGGCCCGGTTCCAAGGTTTCCCTTTGTATTTCAAAAATACATTAAAACATGGAAAATATCGCAAAATTGGCTTAGTGCGGACTTGAAATAATATTCATTTGCATTTCGGAACTCCCTCGGGTCTGACTAATTGAATCGTGCATATATATATTTCTATAGCCGCTCCTCTGTGTAGCTCCGATTGTGATCCGCCGATATCAGCAATCGCGATATCGCATCGCCTGGGGTCTCGCCTTTGCCTTGTGGTATCACCGATTGCGATCCGCCGATTTCATCGATCACACCATCACATCGGCCTCAGACATTTGCCTTAGGTATACCCTGCCTGCCTCTGATCCGACTCGCCTATCCGTTCATCGAAGGTCACTGATCGGGGGTGCCTTTCGCCCGACTTTAAGCCTTGCCCTCGTGCGATGCGATTTTTCCTTATAAGGGTCTTTTGTCCATTTTTAAAGGATTTTTGCCTCTTTTCCCAAACAACGAGGGGAGCTTCTCTTTGTGATAACTTCTTCATCTGAAGTGCGTTTTTGCCCATTCAAGTTGCGTTGGATTCAGAATGAAGGGGTCTCTGCAATGAGACTATTTCTGAGAGCAGCCTGCGACTTTCATTTTCCTCTGATTTATAAAGGATGTGTGCCATTTGGCACCTTTTACCTCTTATATGATGTCTTTTAGACTTAGAGGTTTATCCAAGATCCATTTTTGGATCATGGAGAGAAAACAACTAACCAAGGTAAATTGTGCCACCACTGGGAGTTATTTTATTCTAAGTTTTCGCACTATAACTGGGGTGGTTTGGTAAAAAAAAAAATAGAAATAGCTGTTGGAAATAATACTGAGGGGGGGGGGTGAATCAGTATTATCAAACCAAACACTTTTTCATTTCCATACTCAGATTCATATATGCTACTTCAGTGAAGGGAACCTGCATATACACGCAACTGTGTCTAATGCAACTAGCGTATATCCAGTAAACTTATGATTCAGTTAATCCATTAAATGTTGCTCTTTAGTTAGTGCATCAAAACTTTTATTAACCATATGAACAGTAATCAGGTGCAGTAAAACAGAACAGATCATCACACACAAGAAGCACACATGAACACCATGATGTAAGGTGGAAACCCAATGTGGGTGAAAACCACCTACTGCAAGTCGTCTCTATCTTCTTTTAATAAGAAACTTCTTTTTACAATATTTATGTACTGGTGCAGCCTTATACCAGTATGCATGGTTCTACCTATAGAAGGTTACAACCTTCTCTTGTTCTCCAGCCTCTCTTGGAAGGGAGCTACAACCCCCTCAGCTCTTGTACTAGCCGATCCTTTTACTAGTACGTAGGCGTCAGCCTACTGAAGCCTCCAACCTTCACTTGTTTTCCAGCTGCTACTGGAAGGGAGCTACAACCCCCTTAGCTCTTGTGCTAGCTGATGTACTAGTATGTAGGTGCTGACCTATAGAAGGCTTTAACCTTCTCTTTCTTCCTCCAGGTACCATGTTTCATAAATTTTCAGACTGGATACTCCTGAAGCACAACACCGTAATCTAAAGGCCACGTTTCATCCAATTTTCATACTGGACCCATCAATATCATTGAAGCACACAATTAATCAACATTGTCATCATCAATCTTTGAATCACCCAATACTGAATCACTGGAACCCTGTCATCAAACTGCAATCACCAGAACACAGAGCAGAACACAGAACTCTGCAACAATGTTAAGATCTAATTGTATCATAAAAAATCATGCATCAGAGTGCATACGCTACTTGGAAGAGCTGAACCAGCGTGTATACGCAACTTCACCAAAGTGAACCAGCGTATATGTCAACAATTACTTACTTATAACTTCGCTGCACTTCCTGACTTCAGACATACCCAGATCATTACATATACAAGGATAATACGTGTGTTAGCAACCATATCTAGTCCATCAGATCACATAAAGATAAGTCATTATGATCCAGATCCATTATTAGATCTCATCCATCAACACTGAAGGTAAACACAATCAATCAATCTGAATATGCAGAATACTTATGCCAGAACCACCTGTAACTTCAAACATCATAGTTCATATGGTATACACTACTTAGATGTATCTAACTTGCGTATGTACGTGCTTTTATCATAGTCAACCAGCGTATACATCTGTAAATATTCATTCATGAGTTGCAGCTATTTCAAACTTAAGTTATACCCAGATCAGAACATTACATGCGTCAGTATACAGATCTATAAAAAGCATAATCAAACCATATAGAGATGATTCATTTCAAACCATTTGATCCCGAGCTATCCTTAGATCTTGTTTTCCATCAGCTGGTGAGATTCCTCCTTAGCTCAGATCAAGCAAAGCATCATGAACCCATAACCTGCATACTGGATCTCATACTTCATCAGATATTCAAGACTTTCTCCGTCCTTTTGCCTAATGATCTTCTCCTCCTTTTATAGTCTTAGGCCTTACTCAATACCATGGTCCAAAACCATAGAGAATCAATACCATGGACCCAATACTTGGGTTCAACACATTGGATGAGATACCATGGTCCAAAACCATAGGTCCAAATACCAAGGACTAAGTACCATGGACCAAAACCCAATGTACGCGCCTTCCCTTGCATGAAAGTGTGTGTATACGTATACGCACCTTTTGGTCGGCTAACCCGCGTGTATACGCGGCTTTATCAAGGGGAACCTGCGTATATCTCTTTTTCTTCATTCTGTGAGCCTTAACTGTGATCTATCATCTTAGTAAGTTGCCATCAAGGACAACACCTGTATCATAATGCCAACAATCTCCCCCTTTGGACTTGATGGCAAAGCTAACTTGCCATACTAAGAACTGTCATTTTAATGAGTTGCCATTGTACATTACATCTGAACTTGATTCCTTTGAGCTGCCCTGCATCCCATGTATTCTGTCACATCTGATATCTCTTCTGTAGATTCATCTAGTTATATATAAGTGAGTTGTTTTGCTACAAGAGGGTTGCCATCAAGTACAACACATGCATCATAATGCCAACAATAGAAACATGAGAGGTCGTGTTAGGATGAATTGTACCTACCCCCATTAACGAAAAAAAACAACATAACAACGATAAAAACACACTCTATTGAGAACGAGAACCCTGGGAGAGACTTGCAATCTACAATTTGACGATATGAACAATGAAATGGGATGGAGCCCAACCATAGTCCCATACATGCACTTGTAGAGAGAATTTGGTGGAGCAACCACCAAGAACTATAAATGCCTCGTGACTACCATCATTTGAATTAATTGCGATTAAGCTTATCGAATAGGTGGAGGGTGGGATGACTACACCTCCCCCTTGTTTGAGTGGGGTGATGGTTGCTACTTTGCTCCCTCCACTCAATTTCTTGATTTATCACCCCAGATAAGATATATAAATGTTATTATATGCACATATAAATTATAATATTTAAAAAATAAATGTACCTCTTATCCATGGTGGAGAGAAATTTTATAATTATAAATTTGATACTGAGAAAATATTCATACCTTTTCAAATAAGGTGAATAGTTGCGATGCAACATAGTCTCTTCCTCTATCGCTAATTAATTGATCAAGGGCATGTTTGTTGTGCATTTGTTTCATTTTTGGATAGCTTTCTCCACACAACTAGTCATTTTCTCGTATATACGTTATTGAATCCTTATTCAAGAGTGTTTTTCACACTTGCATTTTCTCATTATTATCGCTCATGCACATTTTTTAATCACAATTAGTAACCGTTTTGTCTTTTTCTCATAATTATTATATGTTTTAGGTAAAATAAATTAAAATGAAACTATTTATTGCTAAAGGATAACATTGCGGAGCATATGCACTTGTCCGCAAAATGAGCATTGCAAAACAAGTTCATGAGCTAAGAAACTGGAAAATGAGAACTAGAAATCGACAAAGGTGAATCGTTAATGTGAGATTCACATTTCATTTTTATTATTCCGCATTTGCTATAAGTTGAGCCTTACAAAACAAGTTCATTATCTAAGAAACTTGATTGAAATTAAAAATTGAAGGTTTGTTGAAAAATTTTGCAAGCTATTTTATTTCTTGTGGGCAATGGATTGAAATTACAAAAGCACAAAACTTAGTAATTTTAGTTAAGTTTTGCAGATTTAACTAGAGAAAAATAGACAACATACAACATCACAAAACAACAATTTGGTGACTGAGTTCACCCCTCTTGGGCTACATCTCTAGGTCCATCTTCCAATATTGTCCCTTTAAATTATGTGCTCAAAATGTCAATTACATCAACATACAATGCTCAAATCACAAAAATAATGTTGCCATTATGTTGAGAACACCCAAAAACACTTGTAGGTTCTTCTTCAGCTCAAAATTGTTGAAAAATGGCCAAGTTAGGCCTCTATGTTCATTTCTTTACTATTTGTCATGCAAAATGACCAAAACTAGCAACGAATTTTCCTTTGGTGGAACCATCAGGCGACAATTTGGCGTGGGAACGATGAAAATTCCATTGCAAACGGTGCATTTTTTAGAACTGTTAACTTGACACTTGTGGCCAATTTTTTTCCGCCCCTTTTAACTATCATGTGGCGCTCAACGTGGCCAGGGGCGCGAGCCAAAGGCCACGCGCCCATCAACTACGCGCTCTTAGTCATATGACGGGCCATGTGGCTATGGGCTAGACGTAATGCGCCAACCCTCCTCTGTAGCCCCTGCCGGTGGTTGTACACAATAAATGGAATCGGGGGTTGGGCTAACTGCCTGCCCCCTCCTCTTTCACCACAGTGACAACGATAACCATATAACCAAGGGTTGGTGCCAGTTGGGCAAGCCCCCCTCCCCTAAATACGCCAATGGTTTGTGTGTAAATATAATAGGCCCATGTAGTTTAACAAGCGACTTCGATGGTTTAACGATTCGGCATCTGATTGGTTAATGCGAGGTCGTGGGTTCGATTCTAGTGGGGTTGATCGGTAACCATAACAAAATTTTGGCCCAACTTTGAGGGCCACGTGGTGCCTCCCAATTGGTCCAATCAATCTTCACCAACCTAGCCTGTATGATCCTACCATGTGTCAGCACGGGATTGGCCCATATGATCACCGTAGTCAGCTTACTGATGTTAGCGCCACGTCACTATACGACCTGCCCAATGAACCCCACAAGTTGACTTTTTAGTTGTTTGCTATAAACTCCAGCATACGATAACTTTCACATACGATGTCAGATTGAGGTGGTTCAAGTGTCGTTGGAATCATAATGACGAGATCTACGTTGTGCAACTAGTTTCAGAATATTTTGAGCACTTTTATTTTTAAGCATATTTTTGATCCCCTAGATCATCCTCCCCATTAGAAGCTTTTGGACCACCAAAAATCCGTTTTTACTCAACAAGTAAGTGAGGGTAAAACTCCCTCACTTTCCCGATCGCAATTTACCATGCTTTACTTGGATTGGTACCTCTGAGCCCCACTCAAAGATACTCCACATTGCCTCTACATGAAGTCTTGATTCGCCTATCAAGAATTGAGGCTTTTTGCAAATCATCTAAATATTTAGGAGAAAAATATTCAATATATGGATATGAACATTTTATTCATGATAATCAATCATTGGAGGCTCATACAATATCAAGTTTTCCACATTCACAATAGAATAAATTTGCATGTAAGGTGGTAAATCTAATCGGAAAACATTGTTACCAAATCTCTCCAATATTTTGAAAGGACCATATCTAATTGGCTTGAGCTTTTTACCTTCACCTTGAAGTCTTTCCTTACTGATATATAACCAAACTTGATCTCCAACTTGGAAATAATGATCAAATCGATGCTTGTCATGCCTTGCTTTGTACTTTGCGTTGTTTTTCTCAAGCTGCTTTTGTATTTTTTGATGCACTAGCTGAATTTGTTCAATGAAATGCTTGGCTTTGTCCACATCATTATTTCCATTTACTGCAATATCTTTACCAAAGATGAAATCCAAAGGATACTTTTGTAAATAACCCAACATGCTTCAAATGGAGATACTTGCCTAGATGAGTGTTTGGCAAGATTGTAGGCATGCTAGATGTAATGCAAATGCTCATCCCAAAGTTTAGGATGCTTACCATAATATTCTAGAAAGAGATGCATTGTTGTTCTGTTTACCCCTTCTATCTAGTCATTGGTTTGTGGATGAAATGCAGTGCTCTTCTTCAACTTGGTGTCCATGAGTTCCCACAAACTTGACCAAAACTTCCCAACAAAACGAGAATATTGATTACAAATAATAGAAGTGGGAAACCCAAAGTGAATCCATACATTTTTGAAGAACATCTTTACAGTCTGTTCAACTGTAGCTTGTTTCGTACATGGCATCAACACACACATATTGCTGAAACGATCCACAACAACATATAGATAATCATGACCTTTCTTAGACATTGGTAGACCCCCTACAAAATCCATAGAAATACTTTCCCAAGGATGAGAAGGAATAAGAAGTGGAGTGTACAAACCCAATTCCCTATTGTTAGGCTTGTTAGTAGCACACATGGAACATTGTTTTACATAACTTGAAACAATTGCATTCATGCGAGGCCAATAACAATACCTCTGAATTTGTGCAATTGTTTTGCCTACACCAAAGCGATCAACAACAAGAGAAGTGTGGGTTTCCATTATGACATTGACTCTTTCACCCCATGGAACACATAACTTGCCAAGATGATATAACAGCTTGTTATGAACACAATAATCCAACTCTTCAACATGACTATCTTGACTCAAAGTTGCATAAACATCTTTAAAACGTCATCTTGAGCAAATTGTTCAATATAACTTTCATGTATGATTGAGTTATGCTTAAGAATGATAGATGCATTGACAATAGGCCTTGATAACATATCAACAAATTTGTTGTATATACCATGCTTGTACCTTATTACCAAATGAATTTGTTGTAGGAATCCCATCCACCTGAAATGTCTACCTTGTTGTAGCTTGGTTTGTGATTTTAAATATTGCAAAGGTTGATGGTAAGTACAAATAATTGTTTCTTTACCCATTAAATATTGCTTTCATTTCTTCATGCTTTGTACCAAAGCATACAACTCTTTATCATAAGTTGGATAGTTAATTACTGCATTGGTAAAGGTTTTAGAATGATAACAAATAGGCTTACCATGCTGCATCAAAACTACTCCCATAGCATAATTGCTTGAATCGATTTGAATCTCAAAGCGCTGCTTAAGATATGGAAGTGTTAGAATTGGTGCTGTGCTAATTTTCTCTTTCAATGTGTCGAAGGATTTATGTTGCTTGCCTCCCCATTGAAAGACTTGTTTCACACTTGTCAAAGCATGTAGTGGTGCTACAATGAGTGAGAATTTAGCTATAAATTTTCTCTAATACTGGGTTGCTCCCAAAAAGCTCCTAACTTCTGCTACATTGTTGGGTTTATGCCAATTCACAATAACTTCAAATTTTGAGGGATCAATCTTCAATTCACCCCCTCCTACAATATGACCCAAATAAACCAAAGAGGTTTTTCCAAATTCACACTTAGATATCTTCAAATACAACTTCTCTTTTTTCAAGACATCTAAAAATTGTTTCGCATGCTTGAAATGCTCTTCAATATTCTTACCGAAAATCAGAATGTCATCTAAGTAGACTAAGACAAAATCATGAAGAAATGGTCTCAATACATCATTCATAAATCTCATGAATGTTGTAGGTTCATTGCGAAGCCCAAACGACATAACTAACCATCCAAACAAACCTTGTTTTGTCTTGAAAGCAGTTTTCAAATATCATCTTCAACAATCCTTATGTGATGATAACCGCTTCTCAAATCTACCTT
Organism: Pinus tabuliformis; assembly: GCA_031772625.1. Classification (NCBI taxonomy): domain Eukaryota; kingdom Viridiplantae; phylum Streptophyta; class Pinopsida; order Pinales; family Pinaceae; genus Pinus; species Pinus tabuliformis. The sequence continues at coordinate 838,876,186 of CM062817.1, read as the reverse complement.
AGTGAATTAAACAACATCCTTTAACTGATCTAACAAATCATCAATGCGAGGAAGAGGATAACGAATCTTTATCATGATCTTGTTCAATGCTCCAAAATCCACACACATGAGCCACGTGTCATCCTTCTTTGGAACCAAGACAATAGGAGACCCATAGGGAGATGTTCTAGGCCTGATGACCCCTTGTCAAGCAACTCTTGAATTTGCTTCTTGATTACTACATTCTCCAAAACTAACATTTTGTACATGCCAATATTTGGAAGAGGTGCATCCGATTGCAAGTGAATCTCGTGTCAGATTCCTCTTTTAGGATGCAACCCTTCAGGTTCCTGAAACTTCCAGTCATAAGTGTTAACAACTTCAACCAAATCATGCTTGAGTTTAGAATCACATCCTGTGAAAGCTTCAGATTCAACAATATCTTTAGCTTTAATCATCAACAACACAAAATCCTTACTAACATTTACAAGCCTTTTCATCTAACTAGCATTTACAAGAGATAAGTTCATCTTCTTGCAATGTGCTCTAACAAAATACTCAACTTCATCTTTAAAAAGATTATATTTGTTCTCGTGACGATAGAATATGGCTTTCCGATCATACAAGCACGGACTCCCTAAAAAAATTCCACATATGTCAAATGGTACAACATCCATCTCTACCTCATTTATAAAGTTTGCAATGATGGCAAATTTGAGTTTATATTTTCTTGTCACTTGTAATTTGGCATCTTCGCATACCCAACCCAAAGGGTAAGGCTTAATATGAGGTGTAATTTCTAGATTTAATTTCTTGACAATTGCTTCAGAAATAAGATTGACTTGGGATCCACTATCAAACAATGTATCAACTTTTGTATGTTTTGTAATGATCCTGATATGGAAAATCTCACTTCTTTCTTTATCATTTTGAGAATCAATAACCTTACTAGAAGAACTAGTACTTGCATTAGAAGCTTTACCTTTCATTCCCATGGTTGTGATTTTGGTTTCATCACCTGAATAAAATCCTAGATCTTGTTGAGTTGTTGCAACATTCTTTTGTTTCCCCTTGTTATTGAACTTTTTTGGTCTCATTTATGAATGTAATTTCACACAATGGTCTTCATCATGGCCTTATTTTGAGAAATGTTTACAAATAAGTTTCTCTCCCTCTTTCTTGACTGTAGCATTCTTTTTTCCTTTGCCTTTAAACTTCCCCTTTCCTTTGTCTCTAGATTTGGATGGTTTCTTGCTAGTCTCTTGAGGAACATTCTTGCCTCTTGATTCTAAATGAGTTGCCTAAAAACATACTTCATCTAGATTGGTGGGATTAAACATAAGTATAGTATGTCTCAAATAACTATGTAATCCACCTATGTATTTAAGGAGAGTGTCTTGTGAAGAAAAATCAACACCCAAGATTAAAGCTCTTCTTCTAAATTCTCGTGTGTAACTTTGAACACTCTGACCTTTAGCTTGTCTAAAAATTTTCCAATCCATAATTGCTTTTTGAATAAAATTTAATGGATAAAATTGCCTTCTTAATGCAGCTGTAAAAGCACTCCAAAAGAGATAATTTTACCACTTTTCTTCAAATCTTCTTGAGTTTTGGCCTCCCACCAGATGAGCATTGCACTTTCCAAACAAAGAGAAACAAGTTGGATCTCTGTAACATCATCCTTAATCTTTTGAATCTTGCAATAGACTTCAATTTGAAGAACCCAATTATCCAACTTTTCAACATTTACTTCCCCATTGTACATAGGCAATTCAAACTTGACATCAAGCTTAAGCAAATGAGACATAGCATGTCCTTTTGGAGATATAGGAGGATTATGTCTAGGTTTTGAAAGAGGTGAAGGAGAAGGTGAGGATGGAGGTGAATATGGAGGCGAAGGAGGAGGTGTAGGTGGAGGCTTGCTCCCATCACCACCATGAACTTTTTGTTGATTATAACTTTCTCCTTGCAACCTTGTTGTCCTTTCATTGTAAAACATTTTCACCATCTTAGACATATCATAGAAAGCCTTTCTAAAAGCTCTCTCATCCACAGACATTAGCTCTTGTCCTTCTTCATGTGCCATGACTAGTGGAGTTTTTGGAGTTTGTGACCTCCTTGAACCAATTTGAGGGTTTGGTTCTTCAAGTATTCCTCCTATCTTCAATTTAAACCTTGTATCCATTCAAGAAATACTTGCAAAAACTGTCAAACCTTCAAAACAACCATGCTTTGATACCAAACCGATCTGAAATTAAGAATTGAATGTTTCTTCAAAAAGTTTGCAAGCTAGTTTATGTATTGTGGGCAATGGATCGAAATTGCAAAAACACATGAACATGGTAATTTTTTTGCATATTTAACCACAAAAATAGACAACATGCAACATCACAAAACAACAATTTGATGACAGAGTTCACTCCTCCTAGGCTACGTCTTCGGGTCCACCTTCCAATGTTATCCCTTCAAATTATATGCTCAAAATATCAATTACATCAACATGCAATGCTCAAATCACAAAAATAATGTGGTCATTGTGTCTAGAACACCCCAAAACCCCTATGTAGGCTCTTATTAGGCTCAAAAAAGCTAAAAAATAACCAAGTTAGGACTCCTTGTTCATTTCTCTGCTAACTGTCCTACAAAATGACCAAATTTGACAACGAATCTACATTTGGCGGAAGTGTCAGGTGATAATCTGGCATGGGAATGGCAAAAATTTCTTCGTAAAGAGTGCATTTTGTCTAATCGTTAGCTTGACACTTGCATCCTATTTTTCCACCCCTTTTAACAGTCATGTGGTGCTCAACGTGTCTAGGGGCACGAGCCAGGGGCCATGCACTCTTTGGCTCTGTGCTCTTGGTCATATGTCAAGCCATGTGGCCACTGGCTAGGTGCCACATGCCAATCCTCCTCTCCAACCCCCACTGGTGGTTTTATGCAATAAATGGGACTTGGGGCTGGGCTAACTAGCCACCCCCTCCGCTTCAGCCACGACCACAATGATAACCATATAAATCGGGGTTGAGGTCGGTCGAACGAACCCTTTGGTACGCGCCCCCCCCCCCCCCCAATACGCTAATGGTTTGTCAATAAATATAATCAGCCCATACAGTTTAATAAGCGGCTTCGACAGTGTAATGGTTCAACGGTTGGTTGTTCAATGTGAGGTCATGGGTTCGA